>JAUIRK010000376.1:527500-848302 GCA_030549495.1 Nectonema munidae
ACCGATTTTAGTTAGCGCAAAGCAGACCATTTTGATTAATGTCTATCGAATTCCATAAGAAATTTGAGTTCGTATGCGTTCCTTTACGGAAACAATAACTCAAAAATGAGTCAACTGACCAACTAGCTAACTAACTATCTGACAAATTTAACTTTCTAGTTATTTTACTTACTGACTTAGTCACTAATTACTTAATTTTCAATTCTTTAAATAAGCTAAGATTTTCTCACAAATAAAATATCTTGAAACTTTATTCCTTGTTCAGCACTTTATTTATATCATTAGTTAGTTAAGAAGTAAGTTAGTTAGTAAATTAGTTAGTTTAAGATCCTTTGATGGTATTATGTCTGTGCGGGATACTTGTCTTAATACGCTCTTCATATGAATTGCTAAGAAAGGCTAAATCAAATACGATTTTTTCTTGAGTAGTTTTTCCGACCACTTGCTTCGTGTTTTTTCTCTGTGTTGAGAGTAGTTCTTTGTAGACGTCTCACTGTCAAGCAGTCTCTCGTGGTTAACTTCCTCGTTGTCTTTGCGTGCATTGTTCTGGTATTGAGGAACGACTATATATGAAAAGAGTTTCAATTATTATTAGAATCATTAGCAAAAGTGAAATGATAATCCCATTGTTTGATTCACACATGTTTTTCAAAACTTTTTTGGATGTCGACCAACATAAAATATTAAAATCTGATGGATCATAACCATAAAACTTAAAATTTAGCTGTTTAATCTTGCAAAACAAAATAAGTTGATGGCAGGTAACATTTAAGTTCGAGCAGACACAAAGCAGTAGTTAGTTTAATCAGATATATTAAATTTCAAACATTTTTCATGTCTAAAATTTATTTCACTAATAGACAAACTCGCTTACTTTTTTCTTTCTCCATTTAAAATTTTCTCAGTTGAGTTCTCGTTTTAAATTTTGAAGAATGAATGAAGTTACTTTTGATTTATATTTATTGTTTCAATTGTATAATAAATGTGAATCTGGTAATTATCTTTAAAATAGTTTTATAATTTTCGGTGTTTTTTTTCGTGATTACACTTTCTTACAAAACTATAAATAATTTTACTTTAAAAACAAGATTTTGAAGAAGAAAAATTATTGTATGCTTAAAAGACGATGAATGTGTCCTTTCAATAAAATTTAATCTCATATGGTGCGCTCTTTATAATTTCTCCTGCATATTTTAAGTATTGCGCATTTCACTATTTCATGCGGCCACTTAAATCTGTTAATATTAAATGGCTCTTTCACGAAAAAGTTTTCCCATCCCTGTCTTAATCCATAGTGACTCATGATGGGAGTATAGAAAAGATTTCATGAAAAAAGTAAATATCTTTACCTCTCTTTAGAGAATTAACAATGACCTCTTTGATTTCGATGTTGTTTGTTGTGGTTGTTGTTTTGGGTAAAAAGGTGGAGCTTTGCATGGCGCGTAAAATTTCTTCCGGTTTATAAGACTTTCCAGTATTGCAATCCACTTCATGGCTTTTTTTATTGATTTCCGAAAAAACGAAATACATGCATTATGCAGTTAATAAACGCATCTCCTATCAAATTTCTGCAAAACCAGTGGCGTACCTATGTGTAATGCCGCCTAGGAAGGGAGCAGGACTACTAATTTTGCTCACTTCCTTCTTATAGTTTCAAATACTACTTAAAACCCGAGAAAATCTGATAATACAAGTATGTAGATACGGAAAATTGGAATAAAAAGGGCGGCAAATGAATATTGCATTATTTGTTGAGCTTAAAATATCTCGATTAATTTTTTATTGATGACATACAAATAAATTCTGCGCCCGCAGTGAAGCGTCCCTCCTCCCCCTCCCCCTTGGGCTATGGCACAAACTATCTGTCTAGCATAATATTATATCGCTTATAACAAAATTTAATTACAACGAAATAATTTTGGAAAAAAGGATTTACTTTTAACTCAAAAACTATTTATACTAACAATTTTTAGTTTTATCTTTTATCTTTTTGCATTCTCTTTTTGATTAATTATATTCAAGTTTAATTTAGTTGCCGCAAACCATATTCTGAATACTATCGTAAAATGAGTAATGATCACGCTAACGATTTTTATCCATTTACTTCTATATAATGGAAAAATCACTCTTCAGCCTACCTATTTCAATAAGTTGTGATCTATGTATTGAAAAAAGAAATAAACAAAAAATCGTAAGGATCTGAATTAATAGATCACCGTCCTGTCTGTATCAGTTAAATTTTTCCGCAAATACCTTTATAGTTTATAGGCCTCACTAGTATTACTTTGAAAGTAATCAATTGATTTTACCTCAATTTTGGTATCATTAACTTTACGGCATAGAAACACCATACCTCACTTTGAAAAACTATATCACTAAAATTTTGGGATAAAATTCTTTAAAAAATTTGCTTACTACATTTTGAAAATTAAATTGTTATTCATGTCTATTTATAGGAAATTTTTTTTCAGTTGATTTTCTATTCTTAATATTTTCAAATAAAAAGAGAGCTTTTGAAATTATTTAAAATATATTTTTTTCATAAAACGAAATTAATGATAAAATTGATGTTTCAGCAATTTGAAAAATAGAAAGAAAGAAAAACACACTAAAATGGATGTTTTAAAGGAAAAGTTTAACACAACATGTTTACACAGTACTTAAGTTTTTTAAATAATTTTAAGGTTGTGCCATACATTCTTTAATTTTAAACTTATTTCGCATATAAATAATAAATTAAATGTAAAAGTTCTTAGAAATTCATTATATATTTGATTAAACCGAACAAAAAAGTGCATTTTTAATCCAGAATGGCCCGGTTGAGGGAGATAGATTTTTTTGGGCGCAGAACCTTATAATTATTTATTACATATTTTTATTAATTATTATAGTTAGTTAGATTGTGTTTAAGATAGTTAATTAGAAAGTTAGTTAGTTAGATGAATGTTATTTGCTTTAATTCAATTTTAATAAATGTAGGCACTTCACAAAATTCACTACTAAAGAATTCTTAAAACATCGGAAATTCATTTTCTATCTATCTATCTATCTATCTATCTATCTATCTATCTATCTATCTATCTATCTATCTATCTATCTATCTATCTATCTATCTATCTATCTATCTATCTATCTATCTATCTATCTATCTATCTATCTATCTATCTATCTATCTATCTATCTATCTATCTATCTATCTATCTATCTATCTATCTATCTATCTATCTATCTATCTATCTATCTATCTATCTATCTATCTATCTATCTATCTATCTATCTATCTATCTATCTATCTATCTATCTATCTATCTATCTATCTATCTATCTATCTATCTATCTATCTATCTATCTATCTATCTATCTATCTATCTATCTATCTATCTATCTATCTATCTATCTATCTATCTATCTATCTATCTATCTATCTATCTATCTATCTATCTATCTATCTATCTATCTATCTATCTATCTATCTATCTATCTATCTATCTATCTATCTATCTATCTATCTATCTATCTATCTATCTATCTATCTATCTATCTATCTATCTATCTATCTATCTATCTATCTATCTATCTATCTATCTATCTATCTATCTATCTATCTATCTATCTATCTATCTATCTATCTATCTATCTATCTATCTATCTATCTATCTATCTATCTATCTATCTATCTATCTATCTATCTATCTATCTATCTATCTATCTATCTATCTATCTATCTATCTATCTATCTATCTATCTATCTATCTATCTATCTATCTATCTATCTATCTATCTATCTATCTATCTATCTATCTATCTATCTATCTATCTATCTATCTATCTATCTATCTATCTATCTATCTATCTATCTATCTATCTATCTATCTATCTATCTATCTATCTATCTATCTATCTATCTATCTATCTATCTATCTATCTATCTATCTATCTATCTATCTATCTATCTATCTATCTATCTATCTATCTATCTATCTATCTATCTATCTATCTATCTATCTATCTATCTATCTATCTATCTATCTATCTATCTATCTATCTATCTATCTATCTATCTATCTATCTATCTATCTATCTATCTATCTATCTATCTATCTATCTATCTATCTATCTATCTATCTATCTATCTATCTATCTATCTATCTATCTATCTATCTATCTATCTATCTATCTATCTATCTATCTATCTATCTATCTATCTATCTATCTATCTATCTATCTATCTATCTATCTATCTATCTATCTATCTATCTATCTATCTATCTATCTATCTATCTATCTATCTATCTATCTATCTATCTATCTATCTATCTATCTATCTATCTATCTATCTATCTATCTATCTATCTATCTATCTATCTATCTATCTATCTATCTATCTATCTATCTATCTATCTATCTATCTATCTATCTATCTATCTATCTATCTATCTATCTATCTATCTATCTATCTATCTATCTATCTATCTATCTATCTATCTATCTATCTATCTATCTATCTATCTATCTATCTATCTATCTATCTATCTATCTATCTATCTATCTATCTATCTATCTATCTATCTATCTATCTATCTATCTATCTATCTATCTATCTATCTATCTATCTATCTATCTATCTATCTATCTATCTATCTATCTATCTATCTATCTATCTATCTATCTATCTATCTATCTATCTATCTATCTATCTATCTATCTATCTATCTATCTATCTATCTATCTATCTATCTATCCCTTTATTTAAGACAAATACGCGCAAAAAAAACTTGTGAAAATAGTATTTACAGTTAGATACTAAAAATCAAAAAAAAACAACATCTTGTTTATTTGAAAACCATCTTTGGTTATACCATTTTAATTTCAAAGTGGAAATTAACTTATTTAGTAGAAATAGTAAGGATTTGATTTGACAAATCAAACATGAAGGAAAATGATAAACCAATTGCTTAAAAAAATAAATTTTTGAATTTTTACTTATATGTAATAGATTGAATAGGAAAATACCCGTTGTTGTCATAGAAAACAGCAAAACATCCTCCACATGGGTAAGGAACACAGTAGGTATCACGTCTTTCTTTGCATATGAGCAAGTGACAAGGATTTTGATCACATTTTGCTTCTTCGATGCCTCTAGGACATATACCTTAATGCAAGCGACAAAATTATTTCCTCAAAGAAAACGTAAATGAAATATTTCAAGGTTATTCACTTCCTGCTGTTGACTTTTCTATGAAACTTTGTTTTAAGATAAAGAACCAAAATATTTTGAAATACTTTTGAGTTATGCTAATATAATATCTATGTTAACGCTTATAAAACAAGTGAGAAACATATGGTCCGTTAGGTCAAATGCAGATTGTAAAATAATCTCATACAGGCCGTGAAATGATTTTCTCATTATATGATTGCGATTTGAATTTAATATAATATGGATGCTCTTTGTTTTTACCTATAAAAAGAATTCATTTAACGAATATGAAAAAAATGAAGGAAAAGTTCCAGGCATTTTCTCATCACTTTTCGTCCAGCCATGATAATATTCTTCATGAGCAGAAATATAAGGGATATTAGGACTTTTAAATAAGTTTCTAGAAGTAAATCTAAGCCCATTTGATCAATATCTTAGGATTTAATATCTAAAATTCACATTTTTTTGTGCAAAAATAATATCTTTTAGTAGTCGATGGATATAAGATTTTTTCTCGAGCAAATATTACTGAATTAAAAAATCGCTGAGGGTTGGCAAAAACTCGCATTTGAAACAATTTCAGGTACACCCCTAGGTTAGCTATTCTGAGAGTTGATTAGGTTAGACATCTATATATTAACTTTTTCTTTAGTGATACTAACATAATTTCATATAAAAGAGTAAATATTTTAGTTTTCGTCATTTGGGAAATTATTTACTACACCTTACTAAAACAATTTTTTCTCTTCAATTGCACTATGAGATTTATGTATAAATGCAAATTGAGTGCAAGAAAATACTTGAAAACTTTGGTTTTGGAGGTGGAGAACAATCTAAGATGTTTCCATTGTCATCGTAGAACTCTGGTTTACAGCTTCCACATGTGTTGCGACGACATTTACTATTGGGGTACGCGGCACACACTTTAAAGCGGCAGGGATCTAATAAACAAAATATTGACTGGATTCCATTTGGACATCGAACGCCTCCAATGATTCGAATTCTACCTTAAACAAATAATAATATTTGAAAAAATAATAATTAATTCCTTAGCTTGCAAAATTTCTTATATGATTTAAAAATGGAGGAAAAAAATTTTATTTACTTGAATTTTCTTGAAGATGAGTGTAAGTCTAAAAATAATAATTTAAACATTAATAATAAATTTTTGGAAAAATCTAAAAAAAAATTAATTAATTATAAAACGATATTTTCAAGAAATTACTAAAATAGGAATTTAATTTTAGTATATAATCTCCTTTTTACTATGTTTTCAAAAAAACTTTCGATAAGCTTTGTAAAATTCCAACAATAAAAAAATTTTTGATTTTACACATGTGAATTTTTTTCTTCATCCGGAAGTACTCTCAGCAAAACGAATAAGTCTATAAATTCTTTGATTTTCTCACAATCAACCAATAAGAAATCTACATTATACGTTCAATTATTTTGTTACTTTGTGAAATTATTATTTATATTATTAAGATATAAGCAATTTTGATGTGTTCTTTTCTAACTGAGACAAGCTTGGGATAGAATACTGCCACTTAAGGTAAAAATTATAGTTATTTTGGTATAGCATCAAATTGGATGAAATATTATAAATAACTTTTTTTTGAATAATATATCATTATAAATAAATAATTTTTTTCTAAAAAAGAATAAATTTATAAAAAATTTCATTAATAAAAAATGAGGATTATATGCATTTATCAGCGACAGATTTTACATAGCAATGTAAGACTCTTTTATTGAAAAAAAATTACTATCACTTACAAATTAGATTATTAAAGCTGTTTTTTGGTTTAGTATATTTTCTTCAATTTTAGAGAATGTCAAACACATTAAGCAGCCAGGAAGATGCAATGAAGGCAAGATTTGAAGCGTACGAAGATAAATTTAGATGGCGTTAAATGTAAAAATATATATTTATAAAAAATGAGTTTTCAAGATATATTTTCCTTGTTGTTTTTTGGAGATACCCCTACAGCAAACTTTAAAAAAAACTTTAATTTTAGTATAAAGTTACTTTTGATTCAACCGAAATGTGTGCTTCACAATTTTTCAAATAAATGTTTTCAATTTATTTAGTTTCATTTTCAAATTTGATATCTATAAATTAAAAAGTGTAAAGTGGAGTGAGGTGTAGTAATTTTAGGAGCAGTTAAGCTTACTATTATTATATAGTTATCTTAATTAGTTATTTCATCATTCAAATTTATTTAAAAATACTTAATTTTTTAATTAGCAAACATCAAGCTTAATTTGAAAGAAACAAATTCATCACTAGATTTTTGCACAAAACCCGTTACTAATTTAGCTATTATTATGTGTAACTATTTTTTATTACTTTAATTAGTTAGATACACTTAATCGTTGGAAAACCTTACTGATGGATGCTTTAGTGAAAAGTTGAGACAAGAGCGTTTATAAATTTATTTAGTAAATTGAACTAATTTTTTTCTCAGTAAGGGAGCGATTTATTCACTGTATATAAGAATTAAAGCTTGCATAATTAATAAAGTCTATGATATTTTCGAAAAACCATTTAAAATTTTTTATAACAAGTTAAGCTTAACTCACATGTATATTTTAGAAATATTTTTAAACATTTATACAAACAAGCACCCCAAGTTAGTGTAATTATATGTTAACTTGGGGATTTATTTATTTGTATGAGATTACAGATTGAAATAGAATTTACTTACAGGTTTTAAAGATTTTAGGATTCTTAAACACGCGTTCTCAATATGCGAAGTGATAGAAATGGCCGAAATTTCATATTTGATCTATATACCATTTTTACTTCTAGTCTTATTAGTTAACAATTTAGAAATTACAAAAGACAATTTAAAACTTAAAATAAAACAGTTTAAAATTTTATAAAGACAATAAAGCTTAAAAATTTTTTTTAGAAGTTTAAATGTTGTAAATTTTGGGACACTTGCTCACAAAATACGGCATAAGATGAGCGAGCAAATGTATAAACATTACAGAAATGTTTATGGCAATCACTTTAAGATTTCTCATGTCCGCACCGTCTTTTATTTGTTATGGGTAAGTGTGGAGAAATTAAACAAAAAGTTTTCAAACACCCAGTATGATGAAGCACTGGCTAATCGAGTCTTATCTGCACACACAGCGCCAAGTCAAAGTGTCATTTGTGGTTTATGTCAAGAAAAATTGCAGAAAGGATTTGTACTCACAAAATGTCCCTATTTTTTAATCTAATTTCTTGTAACACTTGAATTTAGTTTGGATTTATTATTCTTTGTTAACTTATTGATAACTTCAAGCTTAGTAGATATATTAACAGTCATAAAAATGGAAAGTGTATGACTATGTAGAAAAGATAAAATGGACAAAAAGCATCCGTTGAGATGATTATGCGTAAGTTAGCGATTTTTCTGTTGAGAAAAAATTTAATATATATAGAAGTTAATAAAGAATTGAAAGGCTGCTCTTTTTTGTTCATGAATAAGGTAAAATATTTGTTAGTTCAAATTTCCTCAAGTCTAAGCTAATTCCACAATACACAAGCAAGAGAACGGGTGAGAGCCTATATCATCAATAATGACGTTACTAATCGCTACCTACACCATTATATATCTCTTCTCGGCTCCACCATAAGAAAAGAAAGTCTTCACTTCCTTAAGTAAGTAGTTAGGTATATACTTGAAGAAGAAAAGTCAAGGGGAATCCAGAAAAATTTTCATTGAGATGATTGAACACTAAGACGAGAACCAAATAAAGATTTGACAATGTTAAAGAAATTTACAAGAGTACAAAATGAAGAACAGAAATCTTATTCATATCTGAGAGAAATCAAAAAAGGAAAAGAGTTATGATGGCCAAAATTCAGAAAAATGTTGATATGATGAACATATTTCATGCATATAAAAAATGAAATATGTAATAGAGAAATAAGAAAATAAAAAAAGTTATACTAACAAAAGCAAAAGTAGTTATCAACAAAAAATCGATTTTATGTATTTGGTATTATAATATACTTTCTAAAAAAATGGCGTACTAAAACTAAGGTGCAGAAATTAAAGACCTCAAAAGTTTAACTTTTATAAAACTTTAAAGAACCATGATAAAAATTTAGCAATGAAATAGATTCACTAGCAACACTGTTAAAATAAGCATTTATTAAAAAAATAGGTTTATGAAGATGCTTACAGAGTCCATTTAAATAACTATATGAAAATTAGAGTGGGTACGGAAGATGTAGTGAAAATGACGATTCATGAAATATTCTTTGTAGTGGAAAATACTTTGATATTTAATTCTTAACTTGTGAAAGTTTAAAATCTCGGCACAAAAAAGATGATGTGACAAATTTAGAAAAACTTTTTAAAGCTGGAATAAGGCAATGAAGACTTTTGACAGGTGCAAGTTTGAAAAAATGAAAAGCAAAAGTTTCTTGATTTCTAAGTTAGGCAATTATATATACTTTACTTAAAGGGCCTAATTAACGAGCAATTTTAATAGAATTTTTTTATAGTGAGCCCATGGAAAGTTTTCAGATATAGTTCCACCATAGAATTTCAATTTTGAATGTCTTCATTGGTCAATAATATTAATGTTGATAAGGATAAAATTTGTATGAAGAAAAAGGTACAATCATCTGCATACATCATCCTACGACAATTAAAAATATGAAAAATATCAATGATGTAAACAGCAAATAGTAATGGATGAATTATTGATACTTTTGTTACACCTGAATCGTTGTAAAAAATTTAGATGAATTGTGGTCTAAGTATTTACATTGTGGCGTAAAATGTACGCAGCTCTCAAGCCAATTCAACCTCTAATTCCAAATCGATATAGTTTAGTTTATGAGAGCCCACAAGAAAAGCTATGGGGAAATCTATAAGAATCACAACGGAGAAATTTTTAAATGGCTTCAGAAGCATTTTAGAAACGTTCTCAGTTCACCTACTTTTCAAAAATTCAAACTGATATTTTGATATAATATTGAATTCATGAATGATTTTAAATGAGTTTGATCAAGTCCAGAAGATTTCTGATTTGGTACTCAAGAAAGAGCAATCTATATTTCTAGTAGGTATAAAAATAATTCGGATAAAAAGATAACAATTTATGTAATCAAATGAAACCTTTAAATTTTGTAAACTTAATGATGAACGAGAAATCTATCTATCAGAGTCATCAGAATTAAATTCAAAGCCCTCATTATTGGGTTTTATATAGGTCATTTTTTTAAAGTATTCCATACTCTGTTATTATCTTTATTTTAAAAGTTTTTAAAAAGTGTTCTGATTTAGCTTTTTAATACTAGATAAGATGGTTCTGTCTTTCTTTGTATTTTTATATTGTGCGATGATACCTCATTTGATTGGTCAAATTTATGCCAATAATTTAATTTCAACCAACAGAATGCTTCCAGCGACACACAGACACCAAGCTATTATAATATAGACTAGCCGGCCCCGTGGTCGGGTCATTTGTAGATTGTTGGTAAATTGAGATTGAAACAACCTCGGACCGGCTAGTTATAAATATAATTGATAAAAAATCACTTTTTTTGGACAACTTTCATTTACTATATAATTATGATAAAATTATTTTAAATATGGTTGATAATGCACAAACACCCACAATTTACAAAATGAAATTTAATGGATTTATTGTTCAACTACATCGGCTACATAAATCATATTTTATTTCAACCAATCAGAATGTTGAGACAGGCTATTATAACATAGATTAGTCGAACTTTGGAAAAAACTATAGATTTAAGGATTTTCTGAAGAATACGTTTAAATTTGATTGGTATTCTAGTTTAACCAGCATTAGATCAATGATCCGAAATATTTATTCCTTTAGAGAAACTTTCTTATCATATATTTCTATTCTCTTGTTTACAAAATAAATTATTATATGCACAAAAACAAAAATATGCATACATTCATTTGATCACTACAAATACCAAAAATCAATCCTTACACTATTTTCTAACAAATAAATCAGCATTTTCAAATATAAGAATTATAGTGTATGAGAACTAGTTTTCCGCTGCACATACATACTTTCTCCCAAGCACACACAATTTACATAATGAAATTTAATGGATTTATTGTTCAACTATATCGGCTACATCAATCAAATACCCCTCGCCATGTAAATTTTACCTGGCAAAGAATAAATTCTCTTTCTCAAACACTGTTAACGCTAAGCTTTTTCGGCAGTCCTTGGCGTTCATGTAAGGAATAAGCTGAAAAATACTAAGTTTAATGACACAGCCAATTTTTAGATACGAACTGGAGAAAAGCTATTTGGTAGAAGAGAAAAAATAGGGATTAATTAAGAATTTTTCTTTTTACAGAAATTAAGGCTAAATAAATTTGCACATCGTTCATGTATTTCTCCCGTATTACAGGACTTTTTTTCATTTTTGAATTTGTAGTGTTTTGTACCTGATTTTTGAAGCAGAACGTTTTGGCGCCATTCCTATTATAATAAAAAAGCGAAAAATTGACATAGCTATCAAACCGTATTGCACACTCTAAGTATACAACCTATACCTTACCAAAGTAATTGATGAACGAATTTTGGTTCCCCTTATTTTTTGATAGAAAGTCTTACAATGGGATCATCAATGATTCATGATAAGTAAGGCATTTGTGACACTATGCAGATTAAGTCCACATGGGCAACTACGCTTTAAATCTCTGTTGTGGTTAGACCGTACAAAGATCTTTAACTAGTAAAATAAGTATATATTTGTATAATTTAAGCACAAAGTTTACCACAAAAAAAGTTAATGCCAAGAGTTTAAGAGCGTGAATGGTAGAAATGAATTTCATGTAGGTGGCGCCAAAGGAAAAGAGGCAAGGCGATTCGAGAGAAGTTCAGAGATCACAAGAGAAGAAAATTTGAATGCGACTGCTCAGCAACCGACACACAAAAATAAATGACAACGGTGATAGATTTAAGCGAGTCAGTCACCACCATCGCAAGTGCTGCCTCCCTCACCGCTGCAGTCAGTGCTGAGGTGGAGAGAGCAGTACTGCATGCTTCAGCGAATTCGGGTCTTGAAAACGGTATCATTAGGTCAATCTTGCACAGAGCCTGTTATGATCTCAAGCCTCACTTCACAATCCATGGATGGATGCAGGGATAGAGAGTGTGGTGCGTGTGCATATGCAAATGAAGGATTGAACACTACACTTTTAATTAACACACTTCCGTGTCGCTCTCTCCTCACTCCTTCTGGCTGATGATCATTAAAGAAGATAGACTCATGTATCTTCGCTTGCAGTCAGTCTCCAGAAAGAGGCGGCACTTACCTGCAAGTGGTTGGAAGTAGTGCGCGTAAACATTCTCGCTCTCTGCCTCTGACTTCTTGGAATTCATTTGACCGCAGCTTTTCCATTGGCCCTTGCCTCTCTCTCCTGCCCCGTGGCAGAGATAACGTTCGCATTTTATTTGGGTCAAGTCTCACTCGGCGTGTAGAGAGAGAAAGAGAGCCGGTGGTGGCGAGGCGGGTAATAAGTGGTAACCAAAGAAAAGTACCGCAACCCCAGATAACGCACCACGCACAACTAGGCCAAACTGTTTGCATGTGTCAGCAATCTAAGAGCATTTTTAAGATGTTTTGAAAAGGCATTTACAACACTGCATATAGTTTCCTCGCCGCCATTAAATCAGGTAATGAGTACAAGTATGGACGTTGTTCCTTTAAGGACCACAATTTTTAAAAGACTAATATTCTGCCTCCAATGAAATTTTATATATGAAGCAGATACTTTTTTTCTGGGTACACCTGTGCCCCACCGATTTTTAAAGGATTCAGAATGGGATGAAGAAAAATTGATATTTCTTACAAAAACAACTAATATCAAAAATACAAGAAAGTAAAAGAGATATCTTGAACTAAAAAGAGATCTTATTTGGGACAGATTTTTAGTTGGCTTGTTTGAAGTTATAAAAATTAGATGAATGAAAAGTCAAGAATTATTCAATTTCCTCTACGAATCTGTTCCTAAGTGTCTCTTAAAAATGTGAAAATTTTAAGACTGCAACATATGGCAGCCATAGTGCAAGGGCTTTTCTTATCGTCCGTGACGTACTTAGCACAATTGCAGCCGGGAGCTGATGTAAATTTTCGCTGCTCCTTAAAATTTTTAATAACTTTTCAAAAGGCAGAAAACTTAATAATACAAAAAAAGATAATATTTTGCTAAAAATTCTTCATAAAGATGAAAAATGTTGACTAATTCAGAATACATTCGTTAATTTTTTTTATATTTTCAAAATAAAATTTTAAAAATTTCAAGATTATACAATGTTATAAGATTAAATATATACTAGTGATTATATGTATGTATGTTTTCAGGTCAGTGTAATCCGATTAAAAACACTTTGTTTAGTATACGCTCGAATTTAATTATACAATACACATTTCAAAGTTTAAATAAATATAAAACTCAACTAAAGTATGGCCACCCTAAAAATTTCTCTTCTGAAGAATAGCCACCCTAGAATTGTTGGCGTGGTTTTTCTTCATATGATCCAAATTTTGTTAGTTTTACCATCATCAGACAGAACTTATCTGGTTAGAATAAAGATATCAATATATTACAAAATTATGATTAGAAATATCCATTTTCCTGATTGTAGATAAAGGAATGTCAACAGTCATGGTTCATCAATGAAATAAGGCTCTTAATGTCCATTAAAAATTTAAACTGTTCAACGTTGTTGTTACTGTCCTCAATTCTCAAATTAACTGAGTACACCATTAATATATAGAGTCTGTTAAAATTTTTAATTTATGCAAATATGTTTTCTTATTTTGATTTTTTTCCTATTGTGAAAAGTTAGAATCAGAAAGGGAAATTTGTAAATTTATTAATCAAATAATAACTTTATTTTTTAAATAAAATAGAATTTAGAAAAATATATTAATTTTATTATTCATATATTGTTTTCAGAAAAAAGTCAACATTTTAAATCGATAAAGGATTGATTTTTTTTGCAATTGAATATAATTGTTATAAAAATTGCTTGAAAGTTAAAATATTTAAAAAAAATTGACAGTTATATAATCAGTTGATCGGACAAAATTATGCTACTATAGTCTAACTTTGAGACACTTGAAGTTCAAAAGAGGATCCGATAGTTGACCTACTGAACAGCTTAACTTTTTTGAGAAGCGTTCAGTTTAAATATGATTTGCTATAAAATGAGTGCGACCTTTTTGCGGAAATAAATGGAAATGTAATGGTAATGGTAATGGTACCGTAGGGTGTTTTCATCGAAAAGGCACAATTGCGCCGCTTGTATCGAACTATGAGGAAAGCAAGCCTGATGTAGGATCGAACCCAAGACCTTGAGTTGTCGAATCCAGCAGCTAACCAACCATACTCACTCACGCCCAATGTCTTCAAACCTTTTCGAAATATCCACCATTTTTTTAAAAACAAATTTTAATACTGAACATTTCAATGTTTCTTAACAATTTAAAATGTAGAATATAATTAAAAAAACATTATTTTTTATTTTTTTTCCCATTAAAATTCTTTTAAAAACATTGAAATACTTTGCAATATTTCAATTTATATGAAAAAATAAAATTTTCTCAGATTTTGGTTTATTTCGGAACATTTGGGTAATGGTCGCATATACTTTTAAAATTAAACAAAGTTAAAATTTGAAAAGAGTTTTTACTATTTAAATGCGCTTTTTCAATTCTGTAGTTTAGAATACGTTATGTTGATAGAAAAAATGCGTTTGAATTGGTACTGCTCAGAAATTGATAATTCATATATTTGTAAGAATGTATAGATAAAGGAATTATGAATATAAATCTATACGTACAAAAATATATAAAATAGATAGAAATAGTAGAAAAATATTACTTCAGTAAAAAATTGCCATTTTAAGGTATTCTTTCATAGACGAAAAACACTTTAATATTTCAAAAATGAATTGCTATAAATTCATAATTAATTTTAACATTTCAACTATATAGCTTGAATTAAATTAAGCGGTGAGCTAATATTCCACTCTGTCGCTGATCTGGACTTTTCAAATGTGTCCTCAATTTGCACAATAGTTGACAAGAGGCCATCCAAATTCTAAATCGCACTCAAATTTTGGAAACTTATTGTAAGGGTTAGGATTTTTGTAGAATTAGCACTGGTGTTAGTATTCGTATATCTACATTTTTGACATTCTTGACACAAGCTTTTCTGTTTATTCGTCTTAATACACGCCTGACAAAAAAAACATCTAGATATTGATACTAGAGCCCGCTAGTGAGCGCGTATACATGGGTGGTTATGCGGGTACCGCAATTGCTGCTACACATGGGTATCCACAATCAAAAACAAAAGCAGAGTGGACGTTTGCCGGCAAAAAATTTGTTAATGCGAGTAAAATAATTGTAAGTTGAATGAGTAAAAATAGAGCTATAGTTGAGGTAAATGAAACTTAATTTTACGTTATACAAATCAAACATTACAGTTGACTACCTCTAATCCCGTAATCACTAATTTGGACCTTCGTTAATCCGACACTTATTTCGGAAATCTTTAATTTAGTAAAATCATTGAAACATTGATTCAATTAACAAATGAGCTTCTTGAAGGTTTAGAAAAAAAAGTTACATAAATGAAGAACTAATGAGTCTTTATATTTTGCAAGAAAAACTAATTAGAGAAAGAACAAAGCACCTTAAAAATAAGTTTTAACGAAATCTTCAAAAAATTGTCTACACCCAGTAGAATCAGTACATCTCAAAAATAACTTACAAATTCTAATGCGCAATAATTTTTTTGTTGTACTTTTAGCATTAAACTGACATCAGACATTAAATTTTAATTTTAAATTTTAACGTGTAATTTTTTTATTAAAATAGGAAGCATTACTTCCAGAAAAAATTGCGAATTCGGACAGGCTGAATACCAAGCATTTGGGAATTAGTGATAGTCGACTGTATATAAAGAATACATAGGAGTTTTATGTTGGCGTAGGCTTTTCCTTTTGTTTCCTCTCTTGGCGCAGAAGTGGAGCCAGTGAAAGGAACATTAGCTTAGTTGGATTGATGGTCAATGAATTAAAAACACATTTGAAGCCTTCTTCTCTTAATGACATGTTCTTTTCAAATACGTTCAATGAAAAGATTGAGTAATAAGATATAAAATTTATACTAGTAAAAGTTGAAGAAATTTTTCCAATACTCCAATTATATTCCTATTTTTATTAGTGATGTATTTTAGTTTCCAACAAAAATTGCTTTCAAACTTTTGTGGATAAGAAAATAAGCGGGATACCGATGGACAAAATTTTAGGGAGCGGGTTATATTTATGCCGGATCGGGCGGGTGTGGCTAAAAAAAATATATATAACCGCACAGGACTCTAATACATACACACTTGCATAGGAATGCATTTACAAATACTATACATACCCTTATTAACATTAGACACTTCAATCTCAAAGACAGCGGTATAGCATGATATTATTCATAAGGTATAATAGCGTAAGTAATTTATGCACTAAAAAGATAAGATAAGTGTGTTCCTTTGAGGTGCTTTACACTTTGCTAAACAAAATATTGCCATCCGTTGAGAGGAAAGTGGAGTGCAGGTGATGGAATGAAATGGAATATACATGGGCGTTGATACAAATAACTTTAATAGGAAAGAATATAGTTGACTTAATTTTCATTTCTCTGGAAAGCATTATCATCATTAATGAGTTAAAGCGAAAGATAATAATAATAATAATAATAATAATAATAATAATAATAATCAAAAGAAAAATGGAATTTATGATGGAAGAAGTCTTGCGCATATGGAAAGGAATGTGGGTTTTTTCTTAATAATGAGGATGATGTGAATATACACAAATAAACGAAATTTAAAAAACTAGTCAACTTCTCTAATTTAATTTTCTCTTATCAAGTCCTTCATGATATCGATGATTGAGTATATGTTTATGAGTTAAAACAAAACAAGAGATAACTAAGGATAAACGCATTAACTTCATTAAGTATGCTATATGTGTACAGGTACTGCGTGCAAAGGAAGTGCCAAATTTGAGAAAATCGTTTTAAACTCTAACACAACTACACTTTATACCAGAAATCAGAAGAAGGTAAGCTTTCATAAAAAAATCTATATTTTAGTTTGAACATGTGCCAGTTATGCTTCCTTTGAAATAGTTTAATGTTTGTGAACAATAATGTTGCTCTAGTTAACTTTGAAATGATTCATAAAATAGCTAGAAACGACTTTGCTATTTTGAAAACATTCTACCTAAAACCATGTGCTTATCAAAAATCATAGACATACGACTTTATAGCTAATAAAGAAAATACTAAAATCGATCACTCATATTTTTAAAGCGATTTCGTTTGAATTAATGAAATTGTGTAATCACAAATTAATTTTTTTGTTCAAACTTATAAATATATGAAAAATTTATCCATTTTGTATTAATATAAGGGATACGTGATAGATAAGGAAAATAGTTTTATAAAAGATTACAAAAATCAAGCTGCATCTAAATTACTTCGCAAAATCGATCGTTTACGACGTTAATTTTTTGGTTCGCATTTATTGCAAACATTTTCTTTATAAATTTACCGATTGATCATCGGTAATGAAACCCAAAATAGAAAAACGTCCAATGCAAACTTATATACGAATTTCATCAAATTGATATCAATAGTATTTCAGATATTTTTAAGTTTCTTTACATTTTACTCTACTTTTAAAGTATATAGGAAAGCTTTTATGCTCGCGACAAATTAAATTTTACAGAAGATATTTTAGGAATTTCAAAATAGAAATAGTATTCAGATTATTTTTTGCTAAATTTGATTAAAATAATTTCAAATATTATAGAGTTTAAAATTTTTAAAAATGTTTTTTTATATCATTATTTAAAAAAGTATAAAATATTTAATTTAAAATTAAAAATCAAATATATGCAAATATCTTGCGCCTGTTTTCACTTAGTTTTGCTATGTTGTCATTAAATTCAGTTGCGTTAAAAAGCTTAAAGCGGTTGTGTTTTCATTTAAATTGAACTTGTTTTAAAGTGTATTCTGAATGATGAATTGCACTCCCTCTAATAACACCACTATTTCCTACTAACATGAAGAAGTGATCTTAATAGAGCGATGATGGTCTGCTAAATACATAAAATTAGAAAGTAAAAGATGGCATTGATATATGTTTTATATTCAGAATAAATTACATAATATTAACAGTAATTTTGAATCAAAACTACCTGTCACTAACATTTGAGTGACATTGCATCTAAGCTTAGTAAGCATAGTTTCGCTTAGTTCGATGATGTTGATGATGTCTTCAGACGACTTGATCCTTTCCTCCACCAAAATATTTTTTGAGTTTTTGGATCAACGTATTTTCTTTTAATAGATCAAGTAGAATTTTTTTACTGGTTATATCTATAATAATATTGAAGCAAAAAAGCTGTTAGAATATTTGAACACGCATTGTGGTGATATATTTGAGAAGATGATGAATTGAAAAAAGAGAAAATTTAACTAAAATATGAAGAAAAAGGAAGATTTAAAATAACACATGTGGATATTTAGCAACATTTAAATTTTTGAGGACAATATTTGTAAGTAGCGCCTGTTTTTGGCATGTGAACATTCTAATTTAGTGAATAAGTTCAGTCAATATTCAAAGAAAAATTATTATCCATGGACCTCTAATTTAATGCCGATTTTGACTTGTTTTTTGGAGCCCAATATTCAATGTGGTTATTCATACCTTCACCGCTCTCAACAATCTCTGCGTAAATACGGGAAGCAGTTAGACCATTTGTTCTGCTAAACTGCCATTTGGGCAATTTGGTAAAAAAAATTTATGATATGAAATTTTAACAAACTAGCTTATTTGGAATATTCAGTTTTGACGTGATTTGCCTGCTATTGTTGTTGTTAGCCCTTAGATTATACTATCTTTATATGAGTATAATCTATCAGTTCAAAACAAGGCTTTGTTTAAACTGAGAGAGTATTACCATAAAAGCAAGTACTCTCAGGGAAAAGTTTAGAATTTTGTTACACTTTCGCAGCAGCAGCGATAAACGAGTGTAATCTCAGCCAGCCCGCAAAAATCCACCATAAGGTACTGCTGGCTTTTTGCAGGCTTTCTACATATGGCTAGAAATAATATATATATATTTATAATAATAATATATAATATAATATATAATACATGTAAATGAGTTAGATCCAAGCTTCTGCTAAACGGTTTCCCCCCAAAGTAAGTAGGTTAACTATTTCGCATGGCTTTGACCATAAGTGAATGGGTTTGAGTGTCGTGAAAATATGTGGGCAGTTAAATAAATGATGAGTGTTGTGGGGGTGTTGATTGCAAACTGGACAGAGTGGATTTGTATGTGTTTTTGGATTTATCTTGTGAAGATATTAACGGAGCAATGGTGACTTGTTGGCTCTAAGTTGAGCAAGTGTATGTCTTAATTTAATTGATAGTGCTTCTTCATATGTGTCGATTTTTGGTGGAGGAATATTTATGAGCTTGTTATGTTTGAGTGTGGAGAGATAGTCGGTTACCGCTTGTGTGTGTATTGCTTTGTTGACGCATGTTTGATTTTGATTGTCTTCTTTGTTTTGACATGTGTCATAAAAGATAAGTTCGTTGTCTTGAAATATAGTCTTTTTCATGTGCCTGTGTGGTTTTTGAGCGCCGTAGAACTTGTTTAATAATGGGTGATCTTTTTGTGCTGCTCTGGCTCTCAAGTTAGACGCGTGTAAATTAATGTGTTCTTTGAGAGGAAGTATCGATGTTTCTGTGTGAAGATGTTGCATGTTAGTGTCCACGGTGTTACCTGTTGCCAAACGCAGTGTTTTGTTTTGAATTGTTTGTATCTTTTTCAAGTTAGTATGCCTGCTATTCATTTACGCTATTGAAGAAAGAGTAACATTATATTCATATTTATACCATTTTTCATATGTTTTAGATGTAAAAAATTTTTCATCTTGTATTTTCCAACGTTAAGCTAAAATTGGACCAAGGTACTTTGAGCTTAACAATTGCCTCCACCGACTATTGATGGAAAAAAAATTTTTTAATCAAATTTTTCAGAATAATATTTATTATTTTTAAAGGTAAACGAATCTTAAATTAGTTATTATCTCATTCTCTTAGATATGCATATTTTTATGAGTTCCTTGAACGAGAAAAAACGTTGCCAAATGTGAGCCAAGAAAATAATATAGATAAGAAAACGTTCTATTAGACAACTAGAAATTATAAAAATATTTTTAGTTATAATTGCAGATAATACATGACACTATGTTGAGCTAGTAGGATGAACGCAATCTAATTTTTTGTATTTTATTACTTCAACAGAAACACCCAGATGAAATGGCAAATGAATTTCTACTTTTTCCTATTCTCCATTTTATCTATCTGGCATCTTGGATCGATGGTGAATCTTTAGTTTTCTTTTTCTAACAAAAAATGTGAACAAAAGTAATAAAAATGGATGTTTATTAATTTCAAGTAGAGTTTTTCAATCAAACAAATATTCAGAGCTTTGTCTAAATTTAAATTTCTTCTTCTTCTTAGCCTTCTGAGAATACTACATTACAAAAACCAGATAATATGCATAACTTCTGATTTCAACGTATACAAATAATCATTTTACATTTGTATTTCTTTTTTAATCTTTTTGCATAATAAATTTCGAATTTGAAATTTGCTTGATTTACAAATCACATTTTAAATGAATGAAAGAAAAAGCTGGTATTCAAGTGTTTTGAGTGTGTTAGCATGAATACACTACAAACAATAATCAAAAAACATACCTTAATTTTTCATGGCTTTTCTATTTTCCACGATTTATGCTAAAATTTGTATAACGAAAAATGAAGACAATTTCAATCAAATATTTTAGGACCGCAATATACAGGAGATACAAGCCCATATGATTAAAATTCACGGAAACTATTATTATTTACTTACTGAAAAGGAAGAAATTAAAAGAGAAAAAAAAGACTTTTTGAATTTGCACACATGTGAAAAAATTGTAAAGAAACAAACTTATATAGAAGAATTATTTTAAGAATTCCAAGATTAGGAATCGGCTGTTAGTGTCAAAGATAAGAAAGTGAATTCTGTCAAAGGGAATCCGTGTCACAAAATACAAGCTCGTATGATCATGCCTGAGATATGAATTTAAGGGTAGCATGATACGCTAAACTACACATCATACAAGAGTATATGCTATATGAGAAAAATGAAATTGAAATACTTTTTATATTCAAATAATAACAATATTATTATTATTATAAATGTTTTCTTCAGTGATACATGTTAATTTTACAATAGCAATCGTTTTCTAATAGGAAAGAAATTTTAGATGAAAAAAGGATCAATCCAACTTGTCATCCTCCAAATTTGTCAGGATCGAATCCAACAAAAAATTATTCTTCTAGACAACGGATGTCCAACCCTTTTTTCTGATGAGTCAATTTTAAATTTTAATTACCAATGAGGCATTTTAAAATTTGTGAGATCAATTTTTCATAAGTTTAAAACGACAAATTTATAAGCAAGTTAAAATACAGAACTTTATTCAAACAAAATTAATAAGTGATTCTGACTTTTTTTTCAAAATTTTCCCAATATCTCTTTCCATATTACAGTATTGTATTCTGAGAATGTTATCTTCTTTGAGGATTTTTGAAGTTTTTCTTAGAAGAACATAATCCAGAGCAAACTATGATTCAAACACGAGCGAACATAACTGAAAATTTTTGTTTTTCTGATCAATATTTGTGTCTATCTAGTATAAAGTCATGTGTTGTCAAAATTGTCAAAATCAAAGTTGTCTTTCTGACAAAAAACATCATTATTTTATTATATTTCTTATGTATCAATAGTTTTCATTCATGCTCAATACTCTGTCTCCTCTGAGGCTCGTTAGGACTGGTTTTTCATACTCTATCAATTTTGATATTTATCTTTTTTTTTCTAAATAACTTTTAAAATATTCAGTTTTTAGGTGAACAAAATGGTAATTGTTAAAATTATTTAAGTTTCTTTGCAGTTTCTTTTCGTGTGGATTTACATTTTTAGATTTGTACGCAAGATTGCAGCCCCGTTATTATTATTATTATAAAAACTATCCTATGCAGCCCATAAAAAAGATAAAAACAATTGAAGTCACATTCTCCTCAGGACATTCATTTAAACTACACAATTTCAAAACTTCTGGCCTGAGTTACTGTAAAGTGATTGGTTCATATACGACAAATAATGTATTGCATTTGGCTTTTTTGGATCTTTGCGAAAATTGGGTAAGCCCTTTGATTCGTCAACGTTTTCAAAATCATTTGCATTTGATTGGTTAAGAAAGGCGAGATCTTTTTCAAGGGAGAACTGTGGGAATTAACGCCTCTCTCCTACTTCCTCTACGCAAAAAACGAAATGACAAGAGAGGTGTTTCAAGTGACTCACAAAATCATTCGCTCTAACATGAAAAATCAGAGACTGCCAAGCCTTTCTAATGACATTTATTACAATTCCAATGACCTATATCATTCTGCATGTATCCAATTTAATATATTTATTAAAAAAATGTGCTTAAACCAAGTTAAAGTCGCTTTTATCAACGAAGTCTCTATTATATTTCACTATATCTCAAAATTTGCGTTTTACAAAGCCTCTCTGTAAGAAGCGTCAAAGTATCAGCATAAGTGTTTTCGCTTCATGTATGAAAATTGTCTGCTTAATATGCACAATTTCAATGAAAAAGAGAGCAGACTATTTGTCTTCAAAATTCCTGTCGTGAAGAGGGATCAAAAATTCCGTTGAAAGAATCAAAACAGTATTTTTCCGAATCTCAATCTTTTTGATCGTGTTATAAAGAAATATGAGGAGATGAGAGCCAATACGATCATCATTGTGTGTCTACTATGAATCTCTCGCATGCAGGCGTTGACCTCCATATAATTCTTTATAACGAGATCAATAAAAACCTGTTTTCCGAAAAATGTACTTTGATTTGATTCTTTCAATAAAATCTATTTCCCTTTAGTCTATTTAACTTTAATTGAGATAAATTAAGAAATTAAAAAAGGATAGGATTAATCTTTAAAACCATAATAGCTAAATGTCACCTTAACCCTAAACCTAATCTCATGTTGATATTCCATTGAAGTCTAGGACAATTACCCCTATAGAGATTTACCCTACATGGACAATTAAGCGTAACGACAACTACAAATTAGAACAATTACACCCCCCCCCCCCCAACTCACATGTATAAATAGTAGAGTTATGTTAACTAAAATAACTACTAGAATCTTAAGCTAACTATTTCACTAACTAACTAACTAGTTAACTAACTATTTAATTAATTGTTAAGTTAATATAGTTAACATTTAATTAATTGTAAAGTTAGGTGATTAATTAGTTTATTATATAGACAAAATGCAAGTTACTATAGAAATGACAGAAGGTCAAGAAGGCCTTTTCTTACAAATGCGTATATGTTCTATGTTGTGAATAATGTTTTACATATGCATCTTATGAAGAATAAAATTGCAGGTGCCTTCAATTTTTCATTCTTTTCTGAATTTAATTGTATTTAATTTTTCCCTGATGTAATGATAAAAATCAGGAAAATCTAAATAAATCGTGTAATCCGTAAATTTCATCCCGGTTGAGCGTAGAAATTAATTTTAAAAGAATGGCCAAAAAATCAATATGATTCAGCCACTAAAACTTAATGTAGATTCCGACAATGTTATATTCTACTGCTAGTGATTTTTAAAAAGTTAAAATTCTTAACAACTCAAATCCTTTTTTTTAGTAAACGAGCGAATGATATTTTGTTATTTTAATTTTTCATTAAGATAAAAAATTGTGAAATGGGAAAAAGAATGAATTTTCAAACTTATGATAAATCTTTTTTTGAAAATAAAAAACCAGATCGTAAAGGCACTTGTTTGTCCATAATTCGATCCCAGTACGGCAATTCTGCCTCTTTGATCAAAACGCTCCGTGCTACCTTTATCTTTATTACCTAACTAACTTCTTTACCCTAACTTTTAGACAAGAAAGAAGGCCTGTATGCTGAAATAGGAGATGATTCTGAAAAAATGTTCCTTCTCCCTGTCATCTTAAACTTGGGAGTCGGGGTATCTAGAGAAGAAGCGGAAGAGTTATTCAGCATAGTAAGGCTGTTTTGCTTTGCATCTTAACTTTGCTTTTCATATATAAATAAAAGAGTTCTTAGACATTCGGCATTAACCAACCGATATTAATGCCGACGGATATTTGGCCAAACAAAAATTTTATCAAACGGACATTTGGCAGAATGGACATTTGCTGTACGGGTAATTCACCAAAAATGGAAATACAATTTGGCATTTTTTCAGCTTTCTGGGACCAATAAAATAAATATTGTTCTAATGTTAGTTAGTTAGTTAGTTAGTTAGTTAGTTTATTTTTCAAAAGTAACAAGAAAAAAATATATATAGAGCAAATTGCTTAATGCAAAAATATGGTAAATTGTGAACATTTAGAAAAGGAGATAATATGTATCATAATAAAATATTGCTTTTGAAGGTCAATATCAAAGGCCAAGTTAGCCGCTGGTAGATGTCAACCTGCTTGTGAGATTTCTATAATCTTGGGAATTTTATGAGACGAGCGGTTCAGGATGAAGTCATACTTTTTCTGCAGGCATGACAGTTGGAAATTGAACAATTGTTGATTCTTGAGTAAGAGTTGATGAAATAGGACATCATCATCTATTGAAATTTTTTCATATTGATGGCATCAGAAACAAAAAACATTTGATTGGAGTTGAATAGTGTTGAAATTTTGAATGCAAATGCTTGCTTTGATTTTGTGTAATTATAGTAAGGAAGCATCATGTGAGTCATAAAGCGAGGAGATGTTCTTTTCTTTTCTGAGTTAAAAGTGATGAAGTCGTTGAAAATGAATGGAAGCATGCCATGCAAGAATTTATATAGGTAGGTGTAGGCACTATGGACATAAATGTCTTTGAACTTCAACAGAGTGTATTGAATAAATACGTTGTTTGTGTGGGAGAGGGGAGGAAGATTGAAAATTACTCTTAATATCTTTTTTTGTAGTGTAAAAAGCATCGTGTTTTTTGAGTGACCCCAGTTGAAGACACTGTACTTTAGATGAAGAAGGAACGAACTATTATACATGGTGATCATTGTATTGATTGGGAGAAACTTTTTATTGTTAAAATACTATAACTCATTAAAATATCATAAAAACATAGTCATATATTAAATATTAATATCTATATAAAAATATAGTCATATCATAACACATTTGGCAATGTAACTTCGAGTAGATAAGTTATTCATCACATATTGTGTGTACACTGTATTTGTACAGAAAAAGAAAACAAAATTACACAGCAGATTTTTATATAAAGCTCAAGCTGGCAAACTTACTGGAAGGAAAAGCAACGTCTACAAAAATTCTCAAATTTTATGCTCATTTTCCGTGAAATGTAGATTCGGCCAAATGTCCATTCAGATAAATGTTCCTAGGCCACATTTTCCGTCACGAATAAAAGTGATGGGATCTGATGCGGTTTGCAGAGTTATGGCACACCATACGTGAACCATTTTGAAATTGAAGATTATTTTAAAACTTCAATCACTTTGAATATTTTTTGATTTGCTTAGCTTTCAATTTGTAAAAACTTATATATTCCCATCACTCACATAAATAGGTTGCATACGTCTCTGATTTTTTTCCTCATTTCCATTATCCACCCATATCGCCCATTCAAATTGTAAAATATTTTTAGATCAGCCATTATGAAGTAAAAAATATGCAGAAAATTTTCATTTTTTTTACAAACTTTAATTTTAGTTCTTTTTTCTGTTTAAGTTCGATAAACTCTTCCTAAAGGTTCATCTTGTACAGATCTCATTTCACTAAAAAAGAAGATTTATCTCCAATTATTGTATTTGAGTTCAAAAATAGTTACATCTCAACAATAAGTGCTCTTTCATCTAAGATTTATGATTAGAAAAAAAATAATTTGATTGAAATTCTGGATATTTATTATGAGGAGAGATGATGTTGGATACTCACATGAGAGATATTTTTGATATATTTTATGCATTATAAAAGATGATTGTGTGTAGTTAGCACATTTGATTAAAGTTATCACACAAAAGAAGTAAATCCAAAAGCGATTTTGACCTTTTGGTATCATCAGTTGGATGCAGGTTGCTATTCTCATTTCTGTGATTCAAACTGAATCACAAAAACTGGACACCACTATTCAACACTTTAACCGTTAAGCCAATCAAATTTGCTTGACTATCTCGCAGTCATCTTATATTATTTTAATACCATCAGAAATCAATTTTTGGCCTAAAAGTTATTAAATCTCACATTAAAGTAGTGCACACTTTGAATAGTTCCAAATCGTCATTTTTAGGATTACATCGATGTTTTCAGAAATTTTACCGAGGAACAGAAAAAAATAACGGCTTGGTAACCCTTGTTTTATTCGTAAATACGAAAAGACTTATTCTGCCTTTAAAATGAAAACTAATCATTCACAATGAATATATCCTATAAAATATAGCTTTCATCATGTTCCTATTTTTTAATGATTAGACGCAATATGTGTACTTATATTCCAACTTGAAGCCAAAGATCTTACTCCAACTCAAAGAAATCAAAGATGGCAAGGTTTTTTCATTTTTAAAATTATGATTTACTTACAGTTAAATATCTACTGAATAATACAAATATAATGTTTTTTTTCAAATGTAAAAATTGACCTTAAAAAGTGAAAATATACTTTATTGTTTAAATTAACCTGACTCTATCTTTTTATATGTGAGGAAAATATTGCAAAAAGAAGAGAAATAAATGTTACTTTTACGAATAAAGTTGACACCTCACCTGAAATGACAAATACTGTTAAACATTATTGAGACTGCACGCCAAAAAGTCATATTGGCATACTACGTGAAATTGTTAGGAGGTTTGTAGATCTCAAATGCATAAAGTCCTCATTTGAAAACTTTAATTTTATCTTCAAAAATCGTCCTTGATTTATGCATGTATCGAACGCAAATTAATACGCGACTTTCCAAATTTAACCAAACTAAGATTTACCAAATAATATAGATAGTGTTTAGGGAAATTTTATAATTACAAATAAATAATCCATTTGTCTCCCAAGTAATCCCGTTATACAAGGTTTGCTTTAATAAACTATTATTATTGATTTTCTTAACTTACCTTCTTAAAACTGGGATGAACGTATACAGCGAACATTATACATTGATTAAAAACATTTTCACCTTAAATTCCGCAGTAGACTTATACAAGAAATTGAGTTATACACAGACATATCCTACCACAGAGTAAATTGTGCGTTGGAAATTTTGATACATAATTTACTTTACATATACCTCTTCTATTTCCTTTTTGAAATATTTAGAAAACGCTTTTTTTATAAGCAAGTGACTTGTTAGGGGTCCAGGCATGAAATCAGGTCAATAATAATTAATTAAACACCTTGCTTACCAACCCTCAGGCCTCTTATGGATTTCTTGCTAAATTTTTGTAATTGTAAACATCGCCTTCATTTCTCACTTTCGCAAGAAATAAGACTAATTATTTTTTTTAATATAATTTAATAAAAATGAAATTTTATTTATAGTTTATAAAACTATAAAATTTTATAATTAATAAAATGAAATTTTAAGTACAATCAAAAAATATGGCTTAGCAATCATTTAAGTACTGAGTGAGTCTTGAAAAGGAGTTCCGTCCTTAGCAATCTCAGACCTGATCCAGAAAATGGAGTTGCTTATAAAAAAAAGGTGTATTTTAGTTTTTCTGAAGAATGGAATTATCAGATGCTTGTATTTTTTAAAATAAAAATATTAAATTTCACATATATATTGAAACCATGAGTTGAAAAAGCTAGGAAAAATTCGAAGTTAAATATATAATTTTAAACATCATCAACTACTAGTTTTTATTATCATAAAAAATTGGATTAATATATGACTTAATTTGAAATAATTAATCTAAGCTCTGTCTTTTGTGTACATTTAATTTCTTCAGCATTACAATATTTCCAATTTTCAGGACTATAAAATAGAGGACAAAGAAAAGAGCTTCATGCATTTCCTAAATTGAAAACTTGATTCCAATTTTTTTGATATTCCAGCAATAACATTCACTTTATCTAAAACATGAGTTATGTGCAAGGACGTGACCAGCTTTTATTATCATGGTAGAGGGGGAGGGGGGGGGCAAAAATATTAACTATTCGTCTTCAAAATTAAAATATATTACAAATTCTCTTAGAGCCTATATGAGATGATTGGGTCCAATAGGTACATTGTACCGGAGATCGGGAGCTAGGGAGGTGCAGACTACTGAATAAGGATTTGAGTGGGGTTAGTGCACTCAACAGGAACACAAGAAAGTTGTTAGAAGTAGATTGTGGAATTTTAAATCTTAGTTTGATTTTGTATTCTGTTTGTGTAAGTGTGTGCTCAATTTTGGAATGCTTAGCCTCAGAGTGCTTCAGTTAATTGTAATAATGTAGTGAAATTAATCCGGGTGATTAAAATGGTTTGGCTTTAGGACCCTCAAGGATCTGGTAAACTATAGCGTGATGTCATTTAATGTGAATTGCGCCCCGAAAATGTTCAAGATATAATAGCTGTAATTAATTTTGAATATTGCCTACTTTCTCAAATTTAAATACATATTCACGATTTGAATTAAAAATATATGCACAACCAAGTTTCTAAATTGCTACATTTCTTGGATAATTGTATTTTTCATAAAATGATCAATAAATGAGTACTTGTTGGATTTTGAAACACCATAAGTATACGTAATTTTTTTTGAAATTTTGCAAGTCTTCAAATGGGATAAAGATTTTTTCGTGGAAGCTCTGAATACTATATAATAATTATAATTAGGTTAAAATAAAATAGGGAGTTAGATTAATTTTTTTTTGATATTAAAACTAATTCTTCCTAGGAAGGGTCAAATTTTTTAATCAGATAGACCCGAGCCTTTGGCTAAGCTTTTGGTTGTGGACTTTCTAGTTAACATTACAATTATTGTCGCTTAGCATAAAATTCATTTGTTGATGAAAGCTAACACAAATTAAAAATAAATTGTAAAATCCCTTATGCAAAATTTCCAGATATATTCATGAAAGTTGTGCTAAAGTTTGGGTTCAATTTAATGGGTCTTTTATCAAGTTAATATTATCTTTTAGCAAGAATCTTATTTTGCCATTGCTATTAAAATTAAATTTAAATTAATATGATATTTATTTACAAATGAAAGTTTACGCATGAGAAAAGTATGACAAAAACAACTGAACCAAATTATCGAAACAGTATGAAAATAATGTAGGTAATTTTGTGAAGATCCAAAAGCCAGGAGGCCGCAGTTAGGATTCAACACAATTTGTATTAAACTTATATATCTAGAAATTAGGACAAAATAAAAATGGAATAACAACATAAATGTCATTCAAAATATGATTGCTTCTTGTGGGCGAAAAAAATCCACTGCCAATAGGAGATGCCTGATAAGCAGGGCGAGGAAAAATTGAGACAAAAAATTGGAAAAAAGTGACTTTTACTCAGAGAAAGAATTGTCTTTATTGACTTTTTAAAGTTTCATTGAATTGAACAACTATGAACACTTAAGAGAAAGTATTGAAAAATATTTCAAAGAATCCATGACTTTGTAATACAAATTAATGACATTTTCTGATTTAAAATTCGATCATTTTCTAGCAGTTTTTCCAGTTTAGAAAAAGATCTTTCTACTTCTAAAGTTAAAACTTGACAATTTTGTAATTTGAATAAGTACTGCTAGAGATTTGAGATTTTTCCATATTCATGATTTTATTGATTTCATTTTATTTGAATCTATTTTCAAGATAACTTTTAACGCCACATTCGTCTTAAATGAAATAATCTTCAAACAAGTGAAGGCATCTTCAACTGAAAAAGTCTCTATGTTGACTTTTTCCTACTAAATCAATGAATCGTGAATATTATTGTTAACAAGTTTTGAAACAGATTTTCTTTTTTAACAATTTCTTGAAATTTGGCAATAAAATTCCATCATCTTCATCATTAATTTCTTCACTGCTGGAAGATTTTAATGAAAATATTTTGCTGCTTGCAACCAATTTGTCAATTTCGTTACAATTCGAACTTAATGCGGATAGGTTTGAAAAGAGAACGTCTTTTTCTATTACTAATTTTGAATGATTTAATGCCATTAATCTATAATTTTACAGGATAACTTAACTTTTAAAGTAAACTTGTGTAAAAGATGTGAAAAACATGCAATGATAAAAAAGTTAGGGAATAAAATTCCCTAACTTCTGCAGCGGATATATCGTATATAAGGGCGTTTGTCAACAAAAAAATTTGTCTTACAAAAAACTTCTTCATGTTTAACTTCAGTCAGGCAAACTTTACAATAAAACCTTTTATTAGATGAAAAAAGCCCAACTATTGTGGAAGTGTTGATATAAAGAAGAAATCTTGTATGTATCGCTTATAACAATTTTAGGCACATTGAATAAAAAGTGTTAAATATAAAAATTGACTTTATTGACCTAAACTCGAAAAATTGACTTTAATTGACTTAAAAATTTGAAATTAGTTCAAAAAATTTTAGACTAAACAAGTAAAGATCTTCTTCAAAGAGTTTTTGCTAAACTGAAATAAAAGTTGACTTTATTGACTTTTACTCGCCCTGCTGATAAGTATCAACAAGGACACTTTGATATCAAATATTTAAATTCAAGGAAACATAAGAATGGATTACAGTGTCAAAATATTTAGTTAAAAAATTATAAATTGCATCTGATTTATGATCTAGTCTAGATCTTCATATGTAGTAGTCGTAATAAAATGCTTTAAAATTTCAATCGAATAATAAATCTTAGAGAATTCTGAAATATACTGTAAATGTCATAAGGTAAAACATAGTAAATAACAGGGACGTGCAGAGAATTATTTAAGGGCATGTGCTCAAGTAGCGACTTTAAGGGCAGGTGCTCAAGTAGAGAAAACGGCTGAAATATAGTAATCACCATAGAGTCTACTGAACTATTTATCAGCAAAACTATGAAATTCATAAGAAAAAATTATATAAACTTATTCATAAATGACTATGAGGTGAGCACTCCAAGCACCCCCCCCTCCCCCTGCGATAAATAACTATAAATCTAAGAATGTAGCAATTTTTCACAATTTTTAGAGAAATATGAAATTATATAGATACGGTTGTACGTCGATATACAGTAATTTTACTTTAATTTCATTTTTACAATTCTATATTCTCACTTTTAGAAATTCGGTTTCGTCCTTTTCCAATTCTATTTTGTCTTTCTGCCATTTTATTTTCTCTTTTTTTGCAATTTTTTTTCATTTCTCCAAAATAAAAACAGAATTGCAAAAAGACGAAATATATAACTACACAAATGCTGAATACCGTAAAGGCAAAAAGACAAAATAAAATAAAAATGTAAAATATGTGAAATTAACTTGTCATGATGAATTCTAGAAATAAAAGATATTCTTATTCTTTCTTATTGCACAAAACAGCTATAAAATTGTTGGCATCTTCATCATTACATAAGCCTCACATTTTATTGTCTGTTTATTTTATTACCTGGTTGCCATCTTCTAGCGACTGTTTTGGACTTTGATTGATACCGACCTTTTAAAAGTCATTCTTGTGTTTTTCTCATATATTTATTGCGTTTATCAATTATATATTTGTACACAATTTTTTTACACTACTTCTCACCCCTTTTTGTTAAACTTTTGAAAATAAAGATATTAATTATATCTTAAAGGAGGCGTGAGTAAGGTTGGTTAGGTACTGGGTTCGATAACTCAAGGTCTTGGGTTCGATCCCGCATCAAGCCAACTTTCTCATAGTTCGATACAAGCGGCGCAATTGTGCCTTCTCTGATGATAATTTCATAAAAGATAAAAACAAATTCATTCTTTCAATGCGGGTTGTGTTTAGAAAAGAAAAATTTCTTACTTTTAAATTGCTATTTAATGAACTCTGGGATAAGCAAAAATAATCTTATTTGTTATAAGAATAAAAATAAATAATATTATTTATAATAATTTTTTATTTAATTTAAGACAATAATTATAATCAATTTTAAAACCGAACCCTTTCGTGACCAGTAAAATCAGACGATATTTATTAAAAAGCAGAAGATTCATACAAAACTATTTGAAAAAGCAGACGAAGGTAAAATTGTTTATGTATTATGATACACTGGTCACGAAAGGGTTAAAGGAATTGAAGTTCCTCAAATTATAAGAAATAACATAAATGTTCACCGTGTCATTAGAAGAGAAGAAGAAGAAGAAGAAGAAGAAGAAGAAGAAGGAGAAGAAAGAAATTTATTTACAAAGTATCGCAAATTATACCTAAAAATCATTATAACAAATTATGTAAAAATAATAAGTGTCACATTGGAAATAAGAAAAATGTTGATTCATGAGATATACAGAAGAGTTGAGAAGCTGCTGAAATGAGAATGTCGTCAAATAAAAATAAAATAGCTTTGAGATGATGGGCTCTGCTAGTGCCGAAAATTCGAGAACTTTTTCATGATGAATAGAGATTTATGCAAATGATACAACAATATCAAAATTTGGAAAAAAAAGTTTCATGGTTATCCTGTTCCTATTAAACACACTAAGCATATTTACATTGAAAGCAGTTGGTTTCATGAAACGAGACGCGTCAATATTGGTCTAAAAGAGAGTACTGGAGTTCATTTTTGAAAGCATTCAAGCATTTGGGCGGAAAGATTTTTTGAAATTATATGATTCGAGAAAACGCTACTCGCAATTTGAAAATTTTCCAAGATTTTACTAAGCTTTTAAAGTTAATGGAAACTTTTTTTTAAATACCTGTTGTTATGAGAAAAATTGAGTTTATTATATTCATCATGAGGCATTTCTATATCCTTTTTTGCCAAGATTTGTCCCCAGTTCATAAGACTACTAACTATTACAATAAACTAAGTCGTGCATCCTAAAATCTCATGTATTAAGTTATCCTTAAATTTTTCATCCAAAAACATGATAATTCTATCATATATAATCCTAATGCAGCTATTTTTTTTTTTAGAAAAAACTAAATCTTTACAAATTCCTTTTTTCTATATACTGCGGTCAGTCTGCTAACTGTCAAATATTTTGATTTTCATTGTGTCCTTTATTTTAAGATCATAAGGAACAATTTCTATAAAAATAGTGTGACGTCTTGCAAAAATGTTCAATCTTTTCTCAATATTTTAAACATTATTTTACATAGGAGTGGGATTACCTGGATTTGCTCAAACTGATCAAGTCTTATCCAAAGGAGAGAGAAACGGCAAACGTTTTCCTAACAAAGTATATTTTGTCTTGTCACCTTTGCTCTCATATTAAGAACGGGAAAGGCTTCTCAAAACGATGGTAATCTCATCGTTCTCAAACATCTACACGAACTAATTTATTTTTTAGAAATACAATTTCAGCTGATGGAACGAAACTACTTGGTAAGTTCTAAAAATTCGCATCCAACGTGTCTTATCCCGAACTTCTTAGCATTATAATATGCATACTATTTGGATTGCAGCATTCAGGGCATCACATTTGAGGGTAGTGTCCTGAATGGTAGGAGCATCTCATGTTCTCCTATTTTTTGGTTTCAATGAGACTACGCGATTTTTCATTCTTTAAATCTAACACTGAAGTAATAGATGCTATGAATTAGAATCGCTTTGAATGAATAAAAGAAACGTCAAAGAAGTGTAAACGTGGCGAATAATGTATGTCTATGAAATGTCATATTAGCATTTAGAAAGGGCATTTAAAAATACTCAAGGATATACTTTGAAGGATTTGATTGCAGTGTATTCAAGTGGACTTTTCTAAAAAAAAAAGTAAAAAATTCAGAGTTTTTTTAAAGAAAACTAAAAAAAAAGATACTTTACAATGATAACATGTTTAAGATGAAAAAATGATTATAAATGAAGAATTTCAACTCAAAAAAGTGGATTCAAGTGGATTTAACTAAAAAAGGATAAAAAAAAATGGAATAATAAGAGTCGTAAAAAATTAAAATAAAAGAAAATTAAAATCTTTTCCATTTTCTCATGGCGTTTTCTTTGCACCGCGCACCTACTCATAAGTTTTACAAGTCTCATTGATAAAGCGGTTCCTGACAAAGTTAATTCTCCACTGCTCAGGCAAAGTGGCTTCTACTCTCAAATTTCGTACTGCAACACTTCCCTGTTTAAAATCTTATTTCGTATAATTCGGGTCAAATAGCTTGGAATTTGATTAAAAACAATAATTTTATTTAGTTAGCTAGATTAAACTCTTAATACTATTTTTATGTTATAGACTTAAAGTGTTAATCTCAAAATTTTAAACTAGTAATCTCAGCAATGCATACTATGTAGTGGTTCATTTTTATTATTGGAAAAGAATCATACTAAACCTATGATTAATATTGAGTGAGTTATTTTACTAATAGATTGTATATTTATCACTTAGTTTTTTTAACGAAATAGATTAAGCTTATAAGTTAGTTATGCTACTTTTTGATATTAATTTATACCATCGGCTTACAAATCATCCAAAAGTGGAAATCTAAAAAATTAAATCAAAGTGAAAATATAAACATTAGGAAAAATTTGGACGAATCTAAATTTTGAGTGAATATAATAAGTGGTACTATAAGGAATCTAAATGGGATAAATTAAAGAGACCATTGGAATATTTGTATTTGGTTCTAAGAAAACATAAAAATCCCCATTTATGTAGTTTGAGTAAATATGATATGAATAATTTTTTTGTAATTTTAATTGTAAAAATCTATACGCCAAGGTAAATCAAGTTACTTTTTGAAATTATAAAAAGATAGGAAATAATGTTAACGTAAAAATTAACTTTATTACTTTTATTATTACTATTCATATAATAATATTACTTTTATTTTTTCCACTGTTTCATTATTAATAAATTAATAGATTATTATTAGTTGTTATTAATCAGTAACAAATATAATCAAACATATATTTTTAAGCGCCAAATTATCAGCAAATTTTTTGATATAAGATACTTTGTCACTTTTAGCAGTAATGTCTTATCTATATGAATATGTTATCAGCATTAATATTAAGTTTTAAACTTTAGTGCAAGTGATTGAAGAGTTATTTTCTAATAACATATTCATAGATAAGAAATTACTGCATTAACATATTTTTAGAATAGAAGAAGCGTGAAAGATTTCAGCTGAATAATGGGGTCGGAAACCATATTGTTGGTTAGAAAGAAAGTTGGTATATGAAAAATATTTAGAAAGTTGATTATAAATCAATTTTTCAAATATTTTAGATATAACAGAAAAGTATATCTTGAGCAAGAATTTTAAAACATTTGTAATTTTTTTAAATTTTTTATTTCTTATACCATTAATTATGCTAATTACAATAAATGTTAACAACTATATAGTAAATATAATTGATATCTACAAGAAAAAGAAATCAATAAAATTTTCAAGTAACATATTTTCAGAAAGTATTAAATTCTCTTTTCATATTTGGGTGACAAGCAACCCAACCTATGTTTTGATGATAAAATTCCGTCGAAATTTTAACTAATGCAACATATGTTTGATTACTCGTGAATAATACAATAGTCATGCTAATGAAACTCGTTATTTACTTAATTATTTGGGCAAGACAGTTTGATTCATAACCAGTTAACTATTTTCGAGAGTAAACGTTATAAATTGATTTGTTTTTAAGGTTATGCTTCACTCGGATCGATATGCCAACAGGCGTGGGCGGTTGTTTACGTGGATAAATGGTTTTCTGGAATAACTGCTGCTCACGAAATCGGACACAAGTATTATTATATATTCCATCTCACTATTTCAAGATTCAATTGAAAATATTTACATATTTATTTAAACGAATATACTTTTATTTATCATCCAAATTAGAGTTAGAAAAGTCGAAAAATGGAGTTGAAATGTTTGCACTTCTAAAAATGGTGTAAAAATTACTTTAAAATTTCACTAAACAGGTTAGAAAGATTCCAAAAATTGACTCCCAAAATTATTCAACATGAAAAACTTAAAAGACTTTCCAGAAAACTAAAAAAAACACTCAGAATATTTTTTAAAAGTTAGGTCCCATAAGAATCATAAAGTAGAGTGAAATTAATGAAGAAAGAAATTTTATTCAAAAACATAATTTTGTCTTCAATTTAAAGAGAAGTGTTTTTTTTTATAGTTTTTGTGAAGTGTCTAGAAAAAGATTTTCTAAACATTGGACTAGATGCAAATTGTGCTTGAAACTATAAACTATCATATCCGAAATGAAATTAATTTTCCATTACTGGGAGATGACTGAATTAATAATAATAAAATCAGTTTTTTCGCTAAAGGCCCATTTGCAGACTATATCTACTTTTCATATATTTAAAAAGGAATGTTTGCGAAAAAGCATTAATTATAATAATGATAAATTACATGTTTTGCTCAACAAAATTAAATACACAGTAGATCCCTTTATAACACAGATTCCGGACTCCAACTCACGGCGCCGTGTTATAACGGATCTACTGTAACACGTGTTATATGGCCATAAAAAATGGGAGCCAAGACACCTTCCGCGTTATATTGTATCCCGCGTTCTAATTTTAATCAAATTTATTATATATGCTATTTTTACTTCAAATTTGTCTTTTTTAAGTTCTAAATTGTCGTTCTTCAAATTTAGAATTTTAAAAAGACAATTTAAATCATTAGTACATGTCAATTAAAGTAAATTAAACTATTTTTCTGTTCCTGTCATAGCTGGTATCAATAAAACTCTTCCAAATATATCCATAGATTAAGATGAAGATCATAAAATTTTGGCATTCTCTAATCCTAACCAACTTTCAAGAAACAAAATGCAAGAACAAGTTAGCGAGAGAGATTCTCATTTTAAGAATTTCAACTCTAAATCAAAGGATGGGAATGCTTTCGTCTTTTGAACTTTTTCACAAAAGTGTTAACGGAATAATATAACGATATTATCTCTATTACCATATAAAAAAAGGAGCTTATAACGAATTAATGTGAACAAATTTGTGAACCAAGTTTAGGCCTGGAACATGATGGAGCAAATCACGGTTGTCCAAAGGGAAAGTTCATCATGGCAACCAATATCATACCGACAATCAAGTGGTCGCAGTGCAGTTCAAACCAACTTTCCTTCTACGTGTAAGCCGTTCATTGATTCCATTTTTACCATGGTTAATTTCCTTGGAGAAGCTCAGGTAGAAACCTACATCCATTACCAGTACCTATTTTCCAAAGTTGATCATTCTCAAACTTTTTCTCTGAGAGTTTTTAATTTCGATAATATAATCAATATATTCCCAAATTACATCGGTGATTCAACCAAAACGAAGTATTCACCTTTATTTAATGAATTCAGATTGTAGAGTAGACTTCTTAAATTCTTATATTTTAAACCGAATATATTTTGTCTGTATTCTCAAAAATAATTTTTCTGGACAAAACATAAATACAATTAATCAAAGTTTTCCAACCTCCAAATTTTTCCCGCAAAGTAAAAATAAAATTCATTTGATTTTTGATTCTTAAATAGAAAAAAATAAAAAAAAATTTCCTCCTCAAATTCTTTACATAAGGTAAGGATATTTTTCATCTCTTTGTAAGAACACTCTCCTATTATTGAAGAGTGATAAATATTTTAAATTCTTTAAAGCGTCAAAAGAAATCAAGATTTTTAACTTGAAAAATTGCTGAATCCAGCTTTTTTTTATTTGAATCCACTTAAATCTTTGTCTTAATCAGGATTTTTTTATCTTTCCATTTTTATCCAATTGAAACACTTCTTCTAAATATCTATGAATAGCATTTTCGTTGAAGATGTAAGAAAAGGATTTCTTGTGAATAAAGTAACTTTCTTTTCTCTTTCTTCGTGACTTATTTTGAAAAAGGCTCATGGAGTTGAAATATTTAAAAAAACGCTTGGAAAATAACACAATGTTATTTTATAGAGGAACAAATTGTTAATGGACATAGATAAATGGTTAAATTTTGATTCTATCAAATAATTTTTTGCTAAGCGTCTAAAATAACCTAATAACTAAATAATAAGAATAAAACTAATATAGTTAAGCATTAACTATAGTTAAATAATTTCAATAACTAATAATAATAATAATAAGGAGTAAATTCATATAGCATAGAAATATCATAATTAAAATCAAGGATCAAATTGGATTAGGATCAAAAAAGATCGATCTAAGTAGATTTAATTAAAAATTCAACCCAGGAACAAACTAGAGTCAACATATCCAACAAAATTTTTTGAAGCAAATCTAATTTCACAATGAAATGAAATTTACGTAAAAATCAAATAAATTAATCGGGATTTTGGTTTAAAAAAGTGAGAGTAAAGTTGTCTATATGTGTGGCTTTGATATCACAAAGTCTTAGGTATGAATCCAGGATCAAATCTTCTTTGCCCATAAGTTCCACTCAATCTGTGCAATTCCGCCTTCCTTTTGAAAACATCGCACGATACTGTTTAGGAAGATATATAAATTTAAAACTCTTGGAAGAGAAGATCAAAAAATGCATCCAATGTTTATAGATATTTGCATAACTCATGCATTGATGCGATTCTGAGCTTGTTTTGAAGCAAGAAAAAAGGGGGCAAACGAATAATCTCGAGCAATGTTTCTCTAAATAAGTATTCTTCAGGATAGATAATATTAGATTATCTATTTAGTGAGACACATTGATTCTTTCACGGAGAACACAATATTTTATTTTTAAGCTAAAAAAAATCATATTCTTTTGACTTTATGGGAAAAACATTTTCAAGTTCCCAGAAAAAATTTCGGACTTAAAAAACTTCTTTATTAAACTAAAAAGATCTTTTTTATCTCCATTATATATTTATTATTGTCGGGTTGTAAAAAGGAAAAGAATTTTTTAAAAAAGTATACTAATTTTACATTCTAAAAGAATAAATTCATTATAAATAATACATTAAAGGCTATAGTTGTATTAAGTGGCGTAGAAAAATGACAAGCAGCCCCTTGACTTTTAAAATTGTTTTAAATTTGATTTTAGCCTAAATCAGTGATTCCGAAACTTTTTTTATCCCACGGACTCCTAACACCAAAATGTTTATCATTCGAACCCCCTCACGATTAAATTTACATTCTATCAAAGTTACGCAAAAAGTTACCTTCATTTTTGTCATTGAAGCTTCTTTTAAAGTAGTAGATAAAATAATGTGCAGAAAATTCAACAGTATTGCCAAATTTTAATCTCTTGAACAAAGCTATCTATATTCACCAAAAAAGAGACATATTTCTTACATTTTTCCCATTTAGCGGATAAAGAAAAAGAAATTGATGCTTCAGCCTATATTGATTACAGACTCTACTAATTATCAAAAAATTAATGATTAAAAGTAATAAGGAGTGTGACTGTATTGGAAAACAAATCAAATTAAAATGCAAAAAATAGTTTTAATTTTCTTTTTAAATATATAACGGCAATATTTTATGAGCTAATGAATCAAAAATGTTAGCAGACCCCCAATAAAACCTTTACGGGCCCATAGAGGTCCGCGGACCACAGGTTTGGGAACCACTGGTCTAAATTTTTTTTCAACTAAAAATATTCGAACTTTCTTCTTAAAGTCTCTAGAAAATTTGTTTAAATTGCCAGAATTGTGAAAATGACTTACAATTATTTTTCTGGACTTGTGATAGTTTATTATATTCAAAGTCTTTCAACGACGATTTAAGTTGTTGAAATGTAAGATTTTTATTTGAAAAACTTTCATAAATTTTTGAGTTAATGTCATTTGTGTTTGAAAAGAAATGTAATTTTTAGGTTCGTTAAGGCGATCTTCATTAAAATTTTATTTTTAATTGAAGTAAGAAAATATTTATTTTGCCTTTATTAAACCAAAAAGCCTGTCAAAAAACAGAAAAATGTCAAATTTTTAGTGTTTTTGTATTTGCAGAAAATTTTTTACTTTATTGACTTTTGTCTAAGAGGTCGGCAAAGTGGTCGATATCGATCCCTAGAGGTCGATAACAGATCTTTAGGGGTGGATAAGATAGACTAACTTACCAATTGTCCTATTCTTTTTTTACTTTATGGTAGTAATAAATCTCCCTTTTCTTTTAAAACATAGCTTAGGACATTGTAATTGTATAGTAAAGAATATATGAAACATTTTTTGTTTGTATTTTTTCTCTTAATTGTTGGACATTGTTTAAATTTTTATGAAACATTTCAATGAGGGGTGCGGTTCGATGTGTGTTCTATGAAGGGGTCGACGGGTAAAAAAGTTTGCCGATCCCTGGTCTAGGTAATAAGGTGTTGTGATTTATGTATCATGTGTTTCAGAAAACGAACGCAATGTTTGAAGGAAGTGAATCAAAAAGATCTGAAGATTTTGAGTGAACCGACCAAGGAATCTTCTAGGATGAGGCAGATTCTGACTGCATTCCAAGACAGGTTGTTGCGGGGGAAGAAGACGGTTATTGATGGAAATGAAAGGATGATGATAGAACAAGTCGTTTCTGATTTGGGACAGTTGTTGTAAAAGAAGTATTTAAAGAATGAATAAAAATTTTCAACTGTTTTTTTCTTTTTCTTACATTCATGTGTGGACGGAGTTAGAGAGAAGACATAAAGAAGTACTCTCAACTGTCAGAATCTTTTAAACTGTTTAACTGGGATGATTGCCTTGACCTTGAACTATCCTTCCTCTCTAAAGTCGAACCAAATGCCAACGATCGTTAATCATTTTTCAAAAAATTCCCAACATTTTTAATTGTGACTAAATTAAATTATGAAATCCTTTCCCTGTTCCATCCTTTAAAATGACGATCCAATTTTCATTATAAATATTCAAAAAAAATTCTAAACTTTTGCATATATGTATTGAGTCATTTGTGTATTTATGTTTTTTAAACTATAATTATAAAGGATTATACTTCGATAGATATAATTCAATCACGCACAGAAGTTAGTTAGTAACTTAGTTATTAATAACTTCTGTTATTTGGTTAATTAGTTAATTAACCAATTGGTTGGTTAATTAGTTAATAAATTAGTTGATTAAGCATTTTTTTGAAAACAGACTTTTCTAGAGGGGATTTTTTCATAGCAGGATTTTTCCTATGGATAATTTTTCATGGATTGTAAATAATGCTATTTGTATATAAAATATAAATTTTGAAAACGGCTATACATTTAGCGGATATAAGATTAACTTGAAAATTTAGCACAGTTTTTGACGGTTGAACAGTTGAAAAGTTTACAAAGAACTATCACATCCTCTTCTGAATGAAACCTTTTTTCATACAAAAGGCTTGGTTTACAAAACGACTGCTTCCGAACATGGGCAATAAGCGTTCATTGATGTGTTTCTGTCTTCCACATCCCTCACCCACCAGTATCCATCGTATCCCCCTCCCTCTACACTTTTCAATGGTATTACAGTAAAATTTCTGTCTTAAAGTTGAGGGTATAGACTAAAAACGTCGACATAACTAAATTCCCAGACTTAACGAAGTCAACCCTCGATGTTTTCGTCTGACACGACCGTCTAAACGTTAATTCAACATTTTACAACTGCCTTAAACTATGAAGTTAATCGCATAACAGATAAATATACAAGGACTCATCGAAATTTTTATTCTAGACAATTCGGATTATGTATTTATGTCAAGAAAATTTTTGCATAATGAAATTGGACCTTCTGCATAATTATAGTTTAAGAAATATAAAGTATATTAATAAAAAGTTAATAACTTAATTTATTGAATGAGAAAATCAATCTTGAAAACTAAAATTCAAGTTTTATAGTAAAAAATGAATTTCAATTTTAAAGTATAGAACATTAAAAAATTTAAAATTTGCTGGCGATCGTTTGAAAAATAAAGACAAAAATTGACCGTTGGTTGACATTAAAGAAACGAGAGTCCGCGATTAAGGCAGTTATTTTCGTTACAGTTAAAAGGACTCCCTCCAGTTGAGAGTTGAATCTCTCTTCAAGACACCCAAAGTTAGAAAATTCACAGCTGCCTCAGTATTTAGCGTGAAAGATACGAAATTTTCTTATTAGTATAAAAAATCAAAATCAAAATATCAAAATACAATACCATGATCAATATTAAATTCGCAAATCTTCAATGACAAGTTGCTTATAGCTTACTCGTTTAACATTTTGCATAGATCATTTCCTAACTGAGTTACATACACGATGAGCAAACTGAATTATATTTAATATTATTAAAAATGAGCTAAAAAATTTTAATATAAAAAAAGAAAAATGTGAATTTTTTAAGGATTCTTCAGAATTCGATGGGTGAAAAAGCGTCTCTTTAAGACACTCGTAGTAATTAATAGCAATGACATTTTATACATCTCTGCTACATTTAAATTATTTCGAGAAAAGCCAATATTCGATTTTGGTGAATTCAAGATGGGCAGAATTTAGCATATAAAGCAAAGTGCATCTTATGGTGGAGAGTATGAAAAAATGTTATAGAACAAGATTTTATTATTTCCTTTTTATCATATATATAAAAAACACCTTTCAATTAAAACAAATTTAAAAACTCCTACCTCTTGAGGATCTGATTCAATCAATCTTGATTCAAAAACAAAGAGAAGCTAGTAAGGCAAGCTTTGCACCACTTTCATCGGCCTTAGAATTCCAAGGCTCGAATTAGATTTTCTAGTATATCTTGATGTTTTTATTTTTTTATTTCTTGTAAACTATCAGTATTATAGAGGGCGCAATCAAAATTGTTCAAAAAAAGATTTATAGGGTTGATAAAATTTTCATGGATAAACAATGGCTGTTTCAATATGAAAATACAATATATTGGATTTCCAAGCAATTGTAATTCAACCAAACTTACAGGAATCTTTTATTTTTTAAATAATTAATTTTAAATTTTTAAATTTATGTTCTTTTCATAGGAGGAGGAGGAAGTAAATTCTTTGAACTAATTGGATAAAAATCCTCGGACCTTTTTTAGCCAAATATTGAGCTAAATATTTTGAAAGTTTCTTGAATAAATTTTGATTTACAAATGAACTGAACAAAAATCTTGAATCTATTTCGGTAAAATTCGAGTATTTTCAACCATATCCATACATTAAATTTAATATATTCGACCAATTTGAGTTACCGTGCATAGCTAATAATACCAAAAAGAACTTTATGCGAGTTAAAACAGCAAAAATGGATATAGGCTGTGTTACTAGGCATTGCTATCCTGTAAAGTCAAATTCAATATTTGATTAGTCATTTATGATTTTACTAATTGGATGGCAAATTTTTACAAATATAAGCATAAATTTTTTCTCAATATACAAAATTTATTATTCAAATTTATGTCAATTTAATATATGAATTATTTACACGAGAATTTTTGACATATTTAAATTTTATCACATTTTTAAATGGATGCAGATTTTATAAATAACAAAAAATTATATTTGAATAATTTATTTCCATTTTACACAGCTTCAAGTCTTTCAATTTATCCAAAATGGCAATTTAAACTCTGAAAAAAGAAAGTATCAATACTTAACTGAAGCAAGTTACATAATAGATTCAGCATATCAAACAAATTGAATCCCATTATGACTTTTATAACCTTTTTATTTCTATTTTTCTTTTGCCATTTCTAAATTCATTTTTGCAATTTTATTTAATCTTTTTTCAATACTATTTTGTACATAAAAAGTGGTCAGTAAAAAATCCGAATATTCAATATCCGTTAGAATTTTTTATAAATTAAATTTTTCACCATTTTCATTTACGCAATTTATCCTTAGTTGTAAATATAAGATCTTCTAATGTATATATAAAACAAAGGTTTTGTAATATATTTATGTTGTCCTATTAATTGCATATTTTTTATATTCATTTGTGAAATCATAAAAAGTAATTTTATTTTCCAGAAGTTACAAATTAATCTTTTAGATTAGATTTTTGCAACTGAATTCCATTTTATTGCAATATTTCGACTATTTTGAATCATTATAAACATCTTTTTAGATCTATTTATTAGATACTTGTTTCAAGATAATAGATATTACAAAATCCGGTCATTAAAATATCAAAAAAAGAAGACATTTTATTAGTGAAATTTCATGGATCTATAAAAAATTTGAAGAATATACTAAGAAGTATGCATGAGGAGGACTATGAAGCAATAAAAAAAGGCTTACTTCTTAAAATGCTACATTTGCATGAAAAAAATTAACATCCTTATTAAAAGCGAAATTAGAAGTCTTAAGTAGCGGCGTGAGTAAGATTACCTAGATACTGGGTTTCGATAACTTAAGATCTTGAGTTCGATCCCGCATCAAGCTTACTTTCCTCATAGTTCGATACAAGCTGCGCAATTGTGCCAAGAAAAAACGCCGCCCAAACATAGATGTGAAACTTTAAATATTCATTTAACAATGTTAGATAAAAAAAATATATATGAAATATGAAAGTTACATAGCTGAAACTCTTAAATCCAAACAGAACCATTAAAAAACTATTTGCATAATGAAATTGTGAAAAAGACAATAATTATGCTGTCAAATTTTGCGGAGTTAATAAAATCTAATGCCATGACAATACTGAATTATTTCTATTATAAATCTAATACTTTCACAAACCATCAAATGATTAATTATTTTATTAGAAATTCTAATCTCTCCATCTATCCTTCTAATTTAAAGGAGGAAATGGAATGAAAAACTTTATGGTAAAAAAGTTTGTTCAGATAATGAAGGATTTGGATATGAGAGTTAAAGGTATTTGCATTCTACTAGAGATGTATCGGATATCCGAATCCGAATCCGCATATGCGCATCATCCGCAAAAATTTTCATCCGCTTTACATCCTAATCCACGGATTTTTTTCATGTTAACATCCGCAATTTAAAATCAATTTTTATAAATATCTATTGAAACTTTTTGTATTTTTTTTGTTTAAAACTTACAAGATTTGTTATGTCTTTAAATTCAATTAAAAAATGTAAAAAAGGGATTAAAATAGTAAGATACTGTAAAATATAAAACATAATTTTTTAAAAATATTTTATATCCGCATAAAAATTTATTTTGGATAACCGCATCCGCTAGGATGTCAAATCTAATATCCGCATCTATATTTAAAGTAAGGTAAATCTTATGAATAATAAGTAGTTATTTAAACAAATAAATACTATATTTTACTACTCTCAGTCCTTCGAGTGGTTAATAAAATCTTTTAATAACTTTTTGAACATATAAATAATAATTTTTATTACTTACAAGGCTTTTTCATGTCGTAACAAAAAACAAAAAGATCTTTAAATAAAATTGTTTTAAATGTGAATTTTAGATGAAAAATCATTTAGCAGAAAAGTTAAAACTTATTTAGACGAAAGTTTCATCTCTTAAAAAGAATTTCGGATAATTTGAATAAAAAATCAAAAATTAGAAAAAACATTTAAAAAGTCCAATTTTTTATGTTTTTATTGAATTAAGAATTATATATATCTTTTTTAATTTTAATTAATACGTAGTTATAGGAAATTGTAAAATTTTTTTAATGAAATTATCAAAATATATAATATGTGCATATTAACGCTATCTATTTTTTCTGTCTAATTTACTCATTTTTGTTATCATTACACGGCACTGTTTGAGTGATGGTGATAAGATAAATCAAGGAACACCTTTTAATTCGAAGTACAAAAGATGCACTTAATATAAATTTCAATAGCATAAGTTTTAAATAAGTAACTTTTAGCATTATTCTAATGTTATATGTGGTATAATTGTAATATATTTTATCAATAGTATAATTTATACACTAATCTTGTACAGCCAAGTTCCCAGACTCCAAGTACAATGGGGTAAAGGGGATTCTATTTCTGGGTGGACTATAAAATTTACAGGGAGGCCCAAATTAATTAACTAACTTATCGATCATATATTATTCATATTCCATTTATAATCCACGTGAAATTGAAATAGAATAATTCTATTGGTTAACTAAATCTCATAAGAGGCGAGAAAGTGCTATATCTATCGCTTCTTTTTGTACCACTCCCAGAGCATGCGCTAAGACATAATTTGGTGGATAGGAGAGATCTAAATTTTTTATAGGACCTATTATAATTCACTTGATAATTAAATAATTTCAACTCTATTTAAAAGGATATTAAATGAAATTTTATTTTAATGTTTTATGTCTCTTTTAAACTTTAGAAAAACGATGCCCAAATTCACAAAAATTTATAATTTTCCTTCCGCCTAAAGTATTACTGATTCTATTCTTATAAAATTGTCTTTCTGTGTCGAGTTAAATCAGAGGCGCGCAAACTTTTTAGCTATAGAGCGCCATATTCAGAAGTTGATTTTTATAGAGGGCCGCACTATAGTATTATTAAGGCAAAATACATTATCTAAAAGAGTCATAACAAGAAATGAAGATTTTATATATTACATAGGATTAGACAAAACATTTATTGCAATCATTTATTTGAAAAAACAAATGACTCAACGGCATCATAAGTATTAAATGAGATTGGTGCATTTGGTCAAAATCATTAACCAACTTGTCAAAATTAGGAGTGAAGTTGGTTGTGCTGATTCAATACAGAGTGGAGATTTGAGTCTGTGAGGAGTGATCTGTTTTCTAGGTTTGTTGATTTTCATTATTATGAAAGTCTGCACGCAAATGTACGTTGAGGCAACAAACATCTTTCTTGTAAAATTTTTAAGATATTTAATTTTTTCTGAGTTAAGAGATGCATAAAATTCAATCATGGATTTGTTTTCACTTATTTCCTTCAAAGAGTCATCAGTCTGCAAATCAATCATTTCCAACCGCAATTCTTCACGTGTTTAAATATCACAAACAAAAGGTGAGCTAAGTAAATTGAACTGGTCTTCCTTTGCTCTGAAATCAACAAATTGTCTGATAAATTCCTCATATAATGCTATTCAAAAGTGGAAAATGAACAAAGTTTTGCTTCTTCAACTGAAGTTTAATCTTCATTTGGAAAGCTCTCACTTCCCGATACATTTCATGAGCAAATATGTCAACAACCTAACCCATTTTGCATTCTCCATTTCCTTTGAAAAGTCATAAGAAATATTTTCCATATTGAAGAACATGACAATCTCTGTTTTGATCTCCCAAATTCTTTTTAGTACTCTTGACACAACCCGAGCATATTTGTATGGTAAAGCACTTCCGTAAAATCAGCCTTCATATCTTCCCTAATTTTATCTTCCATAAGTTGTAATACTTGCCCATCTGTTGTAATACTTGCCAATTTATCCAAACATAATTCTGATCTAATTAAACAACTTATGATACTGTTGTCCAAATCTTTTCCAATAGTAGTATCTTTGAAGGACTCCATTGATAGCAAATCTTCTATAATGTAAAAGTTTTCGTCAATTCCTCTGATGCAAATGAGTAACTGAGCAGTATTCTGAGGATAAGTACTTTCATTCAAAGAAATTGACATCCAATGCAATTGAATCTATGGGAAGAAAAATAGTTCTCCGCGACACAGATATAACTTCTATTTTCGATTTAACTTCAGGACACACAATACTGACAGCATCAAGCATGCAATCCTTAATAAATGTCGCTTCTGCAAATGGCTTGTTGAATTTCATTGGTTACTTTGTCACGCTCTTTTGTAAAGACGAAGTTTTGGCAAACACCATTTGCTGTTGCTTCAAGTAGTTTTTAATTCATTTGCTTTCTTTAGCAGTTCCTGATTTGTTAAAGTTTGCCCATAATTAGGATGCTAGGTTTGAAAGTGACGTTTCGAATTGTATTCCTTCAACACAGAAACGCTTTAATGACAAATCAAACATATAGCTTTCACTCCGACGTAAGTAAAGAAATACTTTTCTGTCCATTCTTTGCTGAATACACGATATTCATGTTTAAATTTTCGATTTTTCGATTGTTTTTAACTGCTAATTATTATGGATAAATCTATCAAATAAGAAAAAAAGATGAAATATATGAAGGAAAAGAAAGTTTAATTGAGTGATTGCAATCATTTGTTTTTCATGAAATTTTAATAATTTTTTAAAAACGGGTCAGATGCAGCGCAAGGGGCCGTAGCTTGCCCACCCCTGAGTTAAATGAACATTAGCGAGGTAAAAAATTTCCTTTTCCTTCCCTTCCCACTTAGTTTTTGTAAGCGAACGAATCATCATCATCTCATCTTAGTGTGTCATCTTTGTGTGTTTTCTAAAACATCCTACTTTTTTTAAATATCTTTCTATGTGCTTATTGCGTACACTAACGTTCATCTCTTTTGTCATACTTTTTGAAATCGCACAACTATAGCTCATTAAATGTTACACGATGGGATCTTCTGAATATTCTAAGAGTGCTTGTACAACTTTCTCACAACTATGATAAATTCTTCAAACTTTTCAGACAATTGAAATATCAATTAGAAAGGAATGCTCTTCGTATTATAAATTCACAAGGCTATCTGTCATTCTGATCCTAGCTACTCTTATCTTGACCCACAAAAATCAAAATTGGGGTTTTCAAAGTGAATTCATTGATCTCACATGTAAGTCAAGATTAGAACAAAATTTTTTAGAGGTTGGAGTTCCTCATTTTAACACTTATGTCGATTTTCCACAATACCAAAATATTATTACTTTGGTTAAAAAAAAATTATAGCCATTATTTTATGCGTGTGAAAGAACTTTTTCAATTTTGAAGTTGAATAAAAATATTTGCGTTCTAGGTTGATAGATGAAGATCTGAAGTCATCTTTAAGATCAGCAACTTTCATAACGATAACATTTGCAATCTCTGAAATAATTAAAGAAAAAAGATGGCAAAAAAGTAATCAAAAATAAATGTAAACAAAATAAGTTTTTCTTTTTCAACTTTATTTAATCTTCTTTCAATTTTTACAAAAGTTTAAATTGGTTTAAGATTAATGTTCGAGTAATCTTCAATAATTAACTTATTGGTTCTAAAAGCAATTATTGAACAAGCATAATCATATAAAACTCAGCCATTCAAAAATTACCTGACAAAAAACTATATATTTTTAGTCAATATAAATCCTTATAACAAATGTTTGGTGTGCACAAGTTTTTTTCTGATGATTTAATTACAAATCTGTAAATTTTGAAGAAAAAAAGTAGAAAAGAGAGAACGTTGGACCTTGAAACTTCTACTAGAATAAAAGGTAGGCATTATGTAATATGACTTAGAGACCCCTGGACTACACCATTGAAATTATTGTGCTTGATTATGCTTTGCCTAGATACATGTATCAAAGTACTATATTTAGAATGGAATAAGTGTTTTTGAATTTGTTTCATTGTAAAAAAAAGAAAATTTGATTTCTTTGGAAATCTGCTGTTGTAACGAAGCATCTAATATGGTACAAGCATAATTTTTGGTATGTAGTATATAAAGAGATATGTAAACATAATAAATAATAATCAATCAGTTCTTCTATCTATCGTAGAGGTATACATATCCAAATATTTACTTTGTAGGATATCCATATTGTCACGCTTAATATATGTTTTATTCTATCTTTTCTCTCTCTCTCTCTCTCCCTGTGAAATTTACATCATTTTCTCCTGTGCTGCTGTAATCTCTTGGAGCTAACCCGTACACAGTAAATAAAGACCCAGTCTCTAACCTACAGAATACTTACACCCTTAGTTTATACTCTTTCTTCAACACATGTAATATTTTACATTCTAAGTACCACCTCGCAGCCATCTTTTTTTATTCTTTCAGTTAATTTATTTGATAGATAACACTCACAATACAATAAAGTGCGTTATTCTTTGAAGTATGTTATTTAGTATTAAATATACACTTGTGGAAATCGTTTAGCAAAATCGTGAGGATTTCGTTTCGATGATAGAACTTTAAAATTATTCAAAACTACACTTCATCATAATACTAACTTGGATCATTAGCGTTGCAACTTTAAAATGACTTCCTTTACATAATATAGACACTAACAACAATTATAAGTATCGATTTAGCTAGTTTTTGGAATATAGGAAGTAAAATTTTTATCTTTGCTTTTTTTTTGTAAATTCAAGTGTTTAGCAACATTTGCTAAGCGAATTTTAAGAAAGTGTTTTAGGTCAAACAAAGCCAAAAAAAGTATATAAAAGCTGCATTTGCCCTCGTCTCGATTTTTAGTAATTCTACTTCATTCTATTCCTGGTAGTTGCCACATATTACTTGGAAATTTTGAAAATGAGTGGTCATGATCAATATGCCCTTTTATTTGTTTGAAAGTTTGGGCATTAAAAATTGGCTCGATTATTTTACATTCTTTGCGCAACTATTCTTTATAAACATATGAATAATGTAAAGATTTTGATCCACACTTGCAAAAAGTTTAAACCAAGCAAGTATCAGTATGATAAAATTTATTTGGAAAAGGAAAAATTTTATATAATTTTTGTAACCATCATTTGGAAAGGGTGCACTGATTATGTTAAAATGTCACATTACGTTCAATTCAATTCGACACAAACTTTTGAAATGGCTGAATCTTAGATATGACACTGCTGAGGATGATTGCGATGAATCGCATGCCAATCTCTGCATACTGACAAAGGATCGTTTTCTATTCAATTTTTGAACTACATTTGCATAACACAAGTTTGAAGTAAGTAACTTTATATTTGATATACCATTGTAACATAAACTTTAAGTACATGAAAACCGCTTGAATTTCACCTTTTTTTTTACTTCTTTATTTTTTTAGTTGTCGGTTTACCATTCAAAGGAAGACCGACTCTTCCATGTAGCTGGACATATGCTAGGGAATATATAATGCCTTCATATAAAACATGAACATTTATCCTAAAATGCGTTGAAGTAATTTAGTCTTTCAACACTCACCTGGGTCATGGGGTGTTAGGAATAGAAATCGAACCCGCGATCATTGGATCAATACCAAACCCTTCCATAGATGTGAAAGGTTTTGAAGCAAATTTAACGTTTTATCCTCAACTCTTGCTAGTTTTATAACTTTGAAAGAGCGTCATGAATTAAAAAAGTTGCAGTATTTTTATGATAGTCCAGTCAAATCATAAACTTCAGAGAAAAGAAATGGAATTATTTTTAGAGAGACACACGCATATTCATAGATGCACCAATAAACATAAAGCAAGTGATGTAGATTTATACCAAAAATGGGCTTTTGTGAGAAGTAAAAGTGTTTTCCGCTGGGCGAAGAATTCTCAAGACAGGTTCTGTATAGTTACTAAAATAATAATCAGATTAATCTCATTGGTATTCGCATTACTTGCCTTTCTTTGGAGCTATTTTGTCTAAAACAAAGTGATTTCCATTCTACGACATTTCATATTCTGTAAAATGTGACATGAGAGATGAGTGAGTTATTTGGAAAGTAGAATTTCTGAGAGAGGATCAATCAATGAGAGTTTGTGTTGGGCTAATTCATGAATCTCTTACGCACTCATCTTAAATGCATATGGAAAAGCTTGGAGAATTCATATAGTTGTATAGGAACGCGCAAAAAATTCATTTGTATCAAATCATTTTGGAGAGTCTAATGTATTTCGAATTTTTATCAATGATTTTGAAAATTAAATTAATTTTATAAAACGACTCTAAAATTTTAATGACTTTGAATCATCTGGAAAATGTGAAAAGAGCTTCTTATTGCAATATCTATCCTTTTAAACTTGTAAAAAGTAGAACAGTGTGTTGTGGAAAAACTTGAAATTAGAACTTCGCTAATTCAAAAACGATTCAATTTTAAATTCAATTTTTAATAAAAAAATATTAAAAAATATATATAACAAAATAATCCGCCTTTCCTACTAGCAAGTTATTTATACCTCAAGATAACTAAGCTCACTCCAGGAAATTATTTCTTTTTATTGAAAAATAATAATAACTATTTCTCTCGTTAATCGCATACTTTACTTTTCTTTGTTTATTGAAGTGTGATCCAACTTTTGAAGAAATTTTAAGCTTAAAAATCTTTCTGTTTCTCAATTTTCTTCATTAACTACTATTTTTTTGCAAAATTATATAATCAGTCCGCCTATTTATTTATAAGTTTGCTAGCTGTGGAATCTGAGCATGAGTTAAATAAATTTCCTGTTTAAAATGTAGTAAATTGAATTCTTTCTCATTATTTTATCACTTTCTATTTTTTTACTCATAGATTTCAATTCATTTTGTTTCATAATTGCAATATAAAAAAAAGAATTTGGAAAATAAATTTTATTAATTTGAAGTGTGTCTGAAAAAACTGGTAGTATTTTTTTTCAAACATTCTACTTTTGCTTTGCAGAGTTTGTTTGCTCTCATCTACACTATAGCTCATTTGATTATTAAAGAAAAATCTTTAACCTACTGCTTTAAAAAAAGAGCTAAATCATTTTTCACTTGAAAACACTATCTTCAGTAATATGCTATTCATTACAACTAATCCAAACAAAGAACTATTATTCAACTCTTTCTATTATATCCTCTCACGCCTAAATTACTTCCTACAAGACTCCATGACCTTGAAAAATTTCAAATTAAAATTGTTACATATACAACTCTTAATTATAACTTTTGAGTATATTGGACTATTTATACAAAAGGAGTAATTACGCCCCATACTTATAGTTCTCAAGACTAAGCGAGCTACTAAGTCTTATAATATCCTACTATTAAGGATATTATATTAAAAATTAGTTTGCTTTTATATGAAGAGAAATAATAAATCTTAATTGAAAAATCTTCGTTCACCGTCCATAGTGTAAACGAAAATTTGTGAATGGAAAGATTCTTTAACTATAAGTGTAGTTTGTAACGAAATGCAATAAAACGGACTTATAAAAAGCACTTTCGATAAAAGATGCTCATTTTGCGATTTCTTCGAAAAGTTCCTTCTTCCGATTTGATGACGATGAAGATAATTTATTCCGATCATATAACTATAACGAATGTTCAAAGGGAATAAAGAAATATTGCATATTTTTAGCTAATCAATTCTTAATTTGTGTATATACATACACGTGTTTACAGATAAATACTGCATACATTTCTTTAAATATTTAATGAATTAAAGAATGAATTACGTCACGCCGAAATTTATTTAACTAGGAAAGGTTTACAAAATTGAGTTTTGTCAAAATCTTTAAACGTTTCGAATCTTATAAACATCCGATATTCTTTATCACTGTTATAATTAAAAAAATTTATTCAAAATTAATTTCCGCTTACCTAAACACGCCAAGCTTTCTCATTTTCCTTCAATCAAAAGCCTAACCTATAATTGCTCAATTCAAAGTCACTCTATTTTAGTGATATCTTTTTCAATTTTTCAACTTAACTGTAAGTAATAGAAGTTTTATACTAAAAAATTTATTAATGTTAAAGGAATAAACGAAAACTATTTTGGTTTGAGTAAGTATTAAAATAAGAGTATACTAGGCCAACTTGACACATAAACATAAAAAATTCATTTTATTCAAAAATTTCGCATTTTTTTCCTTTGAACCTGGATTGAAGATTTTTAAGTTATATTAAAGTGGAAAGATAACAAGTGTACTTAAAACAAAACATAGAGTTTAAAAATCACGATTTAGCTTCTGATATAATAAATCTTTTGACAGGGTTGTTTTATTTTTTTATGTTTTTGTTTAAATAGTTTTACTCATGAAATGCTCTTATTATTTCATCTGTATTTCGAATACTTGAAAACTTTTTAATTTCTGGTATATTTCTTCAGAATTTTACATACCTAGTTGCTTTGAATTATATGCCTTGATTAATTATCATTATCTATCCTAACTTCCGCGAAATATATAGGAGGTTTGTGTTGTGTTAATGTCTAATAAGTTATGATGCGTCCTAGTTTACGTATATAAATAGAGTCAAGATTTTTCCGGTTTAGATATGCTAACAGTCAATTTTCATTGGCTAGGACTTTTGTTGGTGGGGCTCTCGGTCTCAGAAAACGCACTTGCAATACTAGGTGCTAAATTCACATTGAATATCGGTTTAATAGCAAGGATCCCAAAACGGAGAGCAGACCATGTCCAGTTGCTTAATTAAGATTAAGTGAGGTATAATATTAAAAATTAAGTATACGCAATTATTAAAGGGATTCTCTCATAGAAAAAAAAATGTTACATAAGGGTTAAATAATGTATCCAAGAAACGGAAATCCAGTATATCGATACGAAATATTTTTGAACAGATTCATCGCAAGTCCTAACGGTTTATCTTCTGAAACCTCACTAATATAAGTACTTTATTAGTTTTTAACTAAATAAAAAGTATTTTATATAAAATTTGAAGGAATCAATCAAAAATTTGATTGAAACTTTGAGATAAATCCTGATAAAAATTTATTCACGTAGAGTGTAAAGGAACATTGGTTTTAAATAAGTTATAAAATTTTTATTTAAAATTTAAATGATATTTTTGGAGACAATTTTCAGGCATTAAGCAGCAATCATAGATTTGATTCACAGTTTCAGACATTTTAAATCTTGCCTGGAAAAACTTAGTTGAGTAATGAAATTTGCATGCTCGATTTGGTATAAAAACATATTTTATTCAAAATGGAAAAATATGCTTGGAGACAATTTCATTTGGGGTGGAAATTTTGTTTATATTTCGAGGAATTAATGGAGCATAATGATAAAAAATGGGGGATAATAATGATAAAAAATGAAGAAAAAAAACAATTCTGCTAAAGAAAAATACTTTTTATAAAAATTTAAAAGTTCTTTGAGGGTTAATTTTTTATTTTATCACCACATCTTTTTTAAAAGCAATAAAAATTTACCATGTTGCCATCATCATATGGCATGCGTTAAATTGGGTTTTAGATCAAAGAAATTTATTAATCAAATAATCTGGGATTTGTTCAGAAGGAATGCAATACTATATGTTATGCAATATTATATGTTATACTAAAATACAATTTGAAAAAGAAATGTTATGTAAAATCCCTCAAAATAGCAACACCATGCCTCTCTCTCTCTCTCTCGTTAGTCGTCACTAACTAGTTTTGCAATTTGGGAAAGGGAGTCTCAGCTGGGATATACATGATTTATATAGGATGCACTCAAACTTAGACTTAAAGACGACACTGTATAATTTTTCCATACCATATAGCGGCAGCACATACATCACGCAAATCATAATTATCTACCCACCTGGTAAATAATATGTTAGAAAACTTGCATTTTCCATCACACACGCACACACATACACACATGGATACGTCATGAACTCAGATGGAATGATGATTTTAAATCTTCGGGCTTATTGACACATCACATAATTGTTGCGAAAGAGCGAATATTAACAAAGCGAGCATACAAAAAATCCTCATCTCCAGTATTTCCACTGGATATTGGGAGTGATGTGAGGAGAATATTTTAAATGAGCTCATCCTTCCCATGATGGGAACAGACTTTGTAAACACATCTAAGATAATATTTTTTTTATAGTTCGCTTGAGATAACCCCTGTTTCTTCTCTCATTTATTGTTATTATTATTATTTTTATCAGCAACTGTCACTTTCTTCTCTAAAATCTATCTCATATTCCTTTACTCCTTCCCATTTGTAAGTGTTCTTTTGTTATGTGGAAACGTTTATCTAGTAGTTCTTGATGTATTTTTTTTTATCATGACTCAATTTATATAACTAACCACGACATTATTTAATATCTATCTACCTCATTAACCTTTGGCAACCAGTGCTTTATATCTATAAAATTTAATTGATGAAACCTGATGCTTATAGTCTTTAAAATTCTTTTCCTCAAAGGTTAACTATGTGTAATCTAATCTACCAATTAACTAATGCAAAGCGGAATGATGAATATATTGTCTTTCATCAATTTCACTTTTACCATTTGCGTATGAAACAGTCTGTTTTTCAGGAGGTTTCGAGAAGATTGTCGGAGGTAGGCGAATGTATGAAGTAAACTCGTTTAAAATTTTTGATTTGTTTGATAACTATTTATCTATATACGTGACCTTTTCTTCACTGAGGTGTAAAGTGTAAGAATATGTTTCATATGACTGCGAATTGTGGATTAAACTAACTAAGCAACTAATTTACTAAGTTTATGAATGACTAATAAACTTATTAATTACACTAAAATTAAGAATAACTATAATATTTTTTACAAAGCTTTCAAACATCCTACTTTTTGTTCGAAATAGAAAACAAATTTTCGATTAGAAAATGCAGAAGGGTGCTTTTAAAATGGGGCTTTTTTTTAAAAAAAATGTGTATATTTACGTTACGGTAGCTCTTTTATATAAAAAAAAAACCGCAAATCACGCAGGTTATATGATAGGTCTGTGGATGTTAGCAGGCTGTAACCGTGCACAGTGTCTGTCTATCTAATATCGATTCATTCACTACTTATTAGCGTTTTCATGAATATCATCATCCTCACTATTGAAGCCATATATTTTAAATGGATAAATCGAGGATTATATAGCATATAGAAAGACGATGGATGCATTTCACAAATTAGAAATGAAGATATACACGCAAGATGCCAGGAGATACTTTCTTCATTTTTTTAAATGGAGAGGAAGAAATCATTTCGTTTAATAAAAATGCAACTCTCTTCACACATTACACTCTATTATTAATCGCGCCTGTTTCTCCGCACATTCGTATTTTTTTCTTTTCTCCATCCCCCTACCTATAGTCTCTCTTTAAAATATATAATGAGACGTGCGATTAATTCATTTTTCGCTTTCACTAAACTAATTTATTAGGTATTTTAACATTTTTAATTTTTCTTTCATCTTATATACATTATAATTTTAACACTAGTATTATATGTAAGTGGAGTTCCTAGAACTTCGGGTTTTTGGGCAGTGTCCCGATTTTCTTGGATTATCGGCATTCACTGGTCACGGCAAAGAGGATTCTGAGAATCGCGGGCCCACATCCATGAGCAGGGCCGGCCTTAGGCCACTGCAACCTATGCGGCCGTAGTGTTCCCCGCGCTTCTCATTTTTCATTTTGATGATATATTGTATGATTTCGCTAAACGCAAGGTTCGCAAAGTAAAGTTACCTTGATCGTGATTTTGTGTTAATGAAAAAGAAAACAAATACCTTTTCCTTTTTTCAAAATCTTATTTCTCACTTTTAATCTTTTTTCCTACCCACACTGGGCCCCGCGCAATCCATTTTGCATAGGGCCCCGGTAACACTAGGGCCGGCCCTGTCCATGAAGACTGCCCTTCAATCTCATTTTAAGGTTTAATTGAAGTATTTTCGTATTTTTAACCATTATTACTACATTACATCGTTTATTAAAACGATAATTTCACATTTAGATTCTTTTTAGGAATTTTTTTTGTATACCCTTTGTATAAAAATTAATAGAATGATCGGAGATTTTTCACAGTTAATATCAAATTCAAAAAATTATCCTCCCACACCCCAGGCCTGCCCCTTCCACTCCCAAAATTTCAATTTTGTGTTTCCATGCTGAAGAAAAGAATCATTGTTTTCCTTTCATAAGTTGTATAGTTCCAAAAAGGGTATTTAAAAATGCTGTTTCGTATATGTTTGATATTTAGTATACTTTTTTTGGGGATTTCATGAAGAAAATTGGGATCACGTAGTGAACAATCACCCTAAAAGCAAAAGGATAATTGTTCTTTATATGAACACAACAGGGGTGTCTTTTCCATTTTGTATCAAAAATTTAAGCAAAACTTCTTCCAAAACTAAGCACGAAATATCTCTGGTACGAAATGTCATGAATCGCTTTTCATTATGTGAACACTTTAGGAATGTCTTTTCTGCATATGAATACATATGGAGTCTTTTCTTCATTTGAATTTTTTTCTAGAATCTCTAGCTTACAGAAATCTTTAAAAAGCTGCCTTTACCAATAAAACTTTTAACTGCTTTTCAAATTTTTAAAAAGTACTCAACAGATTGAGTAATATTGAAATATAAATAAAAAAAATTGCATTAAAAATGTGTGTAGATGCAAGAAACTTTTTACAATTATATTATCTTTAAGAATTTTCGTGAAGAGAAAGATTTTGAAGCCACGCTTTTTAACATATGTTTGCATATAAGTGAGCGATTCATTTTATAAATTTTTTATAACCTTATTTGAAAAAAATTTTTGAATAAGGTATGTAAAAAATTTTTAATAGAACTTAAGGGTTCTTTTCTTCATATGACTGTTTTGAGGGTGGGTGCCCTTTCTTCACATATATGTATTTAGGGTGATATTAAGATATGAAGTAAAGTAAAATGGCCTGCATTAATATTTAAAATGTTTTTAAAGGAAGGAACAAAGAACAAAATATTGAAACTGAAAAAATAATAATAACAACTACATACGCTTTTATTCTTTCGATCACCAGTATAATGAAAGCAAGAATTTTCCTTTTGCCAGAAAATACATTTATGATTTTCTATCCTTGAAAGTGGTGACTGACGACTGACAATAGTCCGAGAGAACTACCATGCATATCAAATATTAGTTGACATTTAAAAAACATGTCTTCTTTTCCTTCAAGTTCATTCTTTTTTACCTTAAGTTCGTCTTTTTTAGTTTTTCTTTATTTTATTTTGTTTAAAATTTTAATTTAAAATCGCAAAATTAATAAAAAAGTACTATAAAGTACTTAGCTACTATAAGAATTGAGTAAATTTTTTTTGCATGATATAATAAGAAAAAACTTTTTACAACACTTTTTTTTGTTTGAACACGGGCATATAAAAGACATTTTCATTATGAAATTACTTAATAACCTTAACAAAAAACAAAAAATTAAGCTAAAGTTATGGTAGTCACTCCTGATCGACGTCACACATGGTAATGGTGCGACCGGTACTCATACGAATGTCTCTGCTCAAGCTTGCTGACAGCGCCAAAAGAAGAAGAAAAAGAAATGTATTCATTCATTTTTTATACAAGAAGATATTATGATTTATAAGTATTCTGTCAGTTTAACATTAAAGAAGAATTATTCAAGTAAATGAAAATATAAGAAAAGCATTGTGTAGTTTGAAAAGGGCAGGAAGCCGCTTCAATGAGTTTACACAATGAATTTATATGAATACACATATGATAATATTTAAAAAAAATGTTGTGTATTTACAAACAAAAATATTAATGGAGGATTTAATTTGTGAATTATATACAAGACATACATTTGTATACTTATACAAATTGAAAGACTGGTGACATGAAAAACAACATAAATTTTTTATTTGTATTTTACTATAAGAGCCAAAAGTTGAAGGGTATACAATTAAATAAATACATATTACTAGTCCAAAAATCAGAAAGTTTAAACTTTAATGTTTGATAAAGCTTTGATCTTGTATGATAAGGAGCAAGGGCTAATTTTTTATTTCTAAGGTCATAATTAATATCTCTAGAAGAAAAATCCAGAATGTGATCAAATATCCTTGGTAACTTACTATTCAAAAGTTTATATTTTACATATAAAGGAAAATGTGAACCCTCCTAGTGTTGATAATTTTGGAGTAATCCAACTAAATCGCCTTATGTGCTTCTTCGGAACTGATCGCAGTCGTAAGTCAACGAATTATTGTATTTTAATTAAGTGATGTTAGTTGTGCTGACTTTGATGTTGAAATATCTTAATAATTAAAAGTTTTTTTCGTAATTTTTCGTTCATTGAGCAATTTCTTCTCTTTCGACATAAATTGATTTTTTTAGCCAAATACTAAATTGATGTTCTTTGCCATATGTTTGTCGGTTGACAGGCACTAATCTGTGAATTCCTTGAGGCTGAATTGTCCAGTGGGCCAATTGTTTTGAGGCCAGATTTGTGCCAGAACCATCAAACAGAAAATAATTACTTGTACACAAATTCTCTCCCTTTTCAAACATTGATAAGAGAACTGCTCGCGATTTCAAAATAGTAGCGCTATCATAGCATTACATTAATGCCTCAACAATGCATAGGGATGTCAACGCACAACTTTTTTTGTCCGACTTGATTATTGTCTGAAAATATAAGATTCTAAATTACTGAAAAATTAATTATACTTGATGAGGCAAAACATTTTAAAAATAGAAATTCAACTGTTCGAGTAAAAAGCGAATCCCATTTTTAAAGAATGGAACAATAAGAAAATTTAATTCAATCGCAATAAAATTTGTCAAAAATTATTTGAAATTAGAAAAAATGGAGCGTTCTTTAAACATTGACACTACTTGCGAAAGAGATAGTTTAAAAGACGTTATGACAGTTGAAACTCTTATATAAGTGTATGTATTAATAAAAAATTGTCATTGTATCTCATATGACTTTAGGATTATTATCAACCGGTTGTTATCTCTGCTTGAAAGTCCAAATTTTGCGCTTTCTCACTCACATTCCATTTTTAAATGAATGAATCCACCACAAACTTCGTAGCGTCGAGCAATGATGCGACAGCGGAATCTGGAGGTGCGTACAAGACGGAAGAACTGCTAGACATCGTTTTTGGCGTGGTGGTTCCCGTGTTCTTCGGGCTGATCTTTGTGATTGGCATCGTCGGCAACTCGCTCGTCGTCTACATCATCAGCACAAAGAAGCACTTCCACAGCTCCACCAACACCCTGCTCGCCAACCTGGCCATCTCGGATCTCAGCTTCCTGCTCTTCTGTGTCCCCTTCACTGCGACACAGTACGTCCTTGCTCAGTGGCCATTTTCCAGCTTCACGTGCAAGTTCGTGCAGTACATGATCCACGTGACCGCTTTGTCAAGCTGCTACACCCTCGTCCTCATGGCCATCATCCGCTACATTGTGGTGGTTCATCCACTCAAGAGCCTGATTGTGTGCACCGTGAAGAACACAGTCAAGTCTGCGTGCATCGTGTGGGCGCTCAGCTTCTCGATGAATGCGCCCTGTCTCTTCATCTTCGTCAAGTTCAGGTACAACTTCATGAGTGAGTCGCGCAGCAGTTGCATGATCAATCCATCATTCCTCCTCATCACATCCCAACTCTTCAACACCATCTTCTTCACTCTTTGCTTCATCCTGCCTTACTCCATAATCTGCATCCTTTACTACTTCGTTCTACGCGCCCTGTGGAGTAAGGGGGATGACCTGCTCGTCAAAAATAGCTCCAGCTCACAGGCGATCGAAGAAGTTCGCCGCAACGCTCCCGGTAGCAAACAAATTGCAACGAGCACCGTCATGAAGAACAAGCAGAAAGTGACAAAGATGACCATCATCGTGATTGTGGCATTTTTCTTCTGCTGGCTCCCAATCTACTTGATGATTTTCTTTCGGTTGTTCTCGAAGCGCAACTTCGGCTTCCATTTCGAGTACTTTTACGTTTTCGCCAACTGTCTCGCGTACATGAACTCCTGCATCAATCCAATTTTGTACACTTTTTTCTCGAAAAGCTTTCACAAGCAGTTTGCCAGCATCTTTTGTCCGACCTTTCTCAGAGCGTATCTTCCGTGCTGTCGCTTCCAAGAAGAGAAGAAGGGTATGGCTAAGTCTGGAGCATTATTTCTGCACAAACAAAAGTCGCAGAAGCACAAACTCATCAAGCCTGACGATGTTAGGCCGCCTTACTTCTTGCCGCTTCAGAGCTCGTTTTCTGAAGTTTACACAATAAAGGAAACAAACTTCTAGTTTCTACGATTGCGTGTATCTCATTTCTCTATTTTATAAAATTAAAATTTCAATACCAGCTTACAATTTTTTTATTATCAATTATTGATTATATCATTAAACAGATCTAGATTTATTTTTAAGCTAAGAAAGGCATAGCTTAAGACATCAAAAATTTTATATTTTTCCTTTAGTTTGACTAAGTTAAAATTTTGGAAAGAAATATTAGATAAGCTACGTAGTATCATTTCATGAGATAATAATCAATGATTTTGCTTCTAAAGTTAAGAATAAAGAATTTGAAATTAGAAAATTGCAAGATTTTATTGATAGTATTTTGTACATAAAGTTTTAAATAAATATAATTTCATATTTGTAAAACATTACAACACTTTACGTGTATGGATGAGACCCTTTCACCCAAGATGACTTCAAACGAAATTCATTTTTTAACGAGACTCATTTAAGATGAACCCTTTGAAGTGTAACACTGTTGTACCAAGAAATGAAAGATGTATGAAAAATTCTCAAAAATTTAACCTCAAACGGTTAAAGGAGCCATCAAATGTTCTCTTTGTGAACAGGTGGTCCGTTAATGGAAAGTGAATAAACTCAAACAGGATGGCTGAATGAATATGTTTAACGATGCAAAATAGATCGAATAAATGTTTGAATGATAGAATGAATGAAAATAAAAATAGATCATTTTATTTTTAGCGCAATTAAGCATCAATTTGGAAGTGAATTTTTAAAAGAAAAAAATTATCAAAAAACTAAAAGCCCATTTTTATTTCGTTCGATGAAAACATTGGCCAAAACAAGAGATCAGCTGAACTATATATGTTTTAAAAAGTCGGGACATTTGATGAGAATGCGGTAACTCAGTGGAACTAATTATACTTTCAAAACTTTGCAATCTTGCCACAAAAAAATTTTTGTATTTTTTGAAAGAAATTTTGGCATTGCATGTATCACTTTCAACAAAAGAGAATATGTCTTCATCCTAACGGAAGAAAAAATATCGGCTACAACTCCTACGAATTTTGCTGCTCCGAATCTTACTTTATCAAATTTTTTTGCAGTAGTTTTAATGATATACTGAACTTTACAAAAGAGTTAAATAATTTGCTAACTACTTAAAAACTAAGAAAAAATTTCTAAAAAATGATAATTTATAACTTTAAATTATTTTTACCTTAATAATACAAAGTTTGATTTTAACCTGCGAAGTATCTCAGTAAGTCCAAATATTTGGAACAAGTAAAAGAGGATATGTTGAAGTTTGTTAAATCAAATGTTGAGAACTTTTTTTCTAACTTTACGTTTTCAGGCGAAATTTCGCCCTAATAGAAAAGAGAAAACTTGTTCTGTAAATTTCTATAAGTGCATATGTACAGCTTTTACTTTATATTTTTGTCTTGATAGATAATGTATAAGTTGTTAACGGAAAAGTTTTTATCAAAAATAAAAGACGTTATCATGTCAAAAGTTCCATATTGAGATAACAAGAAGGAGCATAGGAACACACTATGCCATCATGGTTTAGTTAAAATTAGTAGAGCTGTTCGTTTTATCCTTAACAAAGTTTTTTTGTGAAGTTTTGTTTCTCGAAATGCTGCCATTAGTAATAATATCATGTGACAATGAGTTTTGAAAAACGCTAAAGTATAAATCATTAATGAGATTGCAAATTCCATGTGAACCTTAATTTCAATTAAGACAAAGTTTTTTTGCATTCTGTATCACATATATAGGCAGTGTAAGAATAAGAGCATGCATTTTCAATATACGAAAAACTTAGAAAGAGTTAAAGCGCTCCAATAATTTAATCCATAAACATCTCATAAAAAACTAAATTAGTAATTTTTTACAAAATTCTTCACAACACCAATCTGACTAGCACTCTCTTCCATACTTTGCTCACATGTATATCATCATCATCATCATCATCATCATCATCATCATCATCATCATCATCATCATCATCATCATCATCATCATCATCATCATCATCATCATCATCATCATCATCATCATCATCATCATCATCATCATCATCATCATCATCATCATCATCATCATCATCATCATCATCATCATCATCATCATCATCATCATCATCATCATCATCATCATCATCATCATCATCATCATCATCATCATCATCATCATCATCATCATCATCATCATCATCATCATCATCATCATCATCATCATCATCATCATCATCATCATCATCATCATCATCATCATCATCATCATCATCATCATCATCATCATCATCATCATCATCATCATCATCATCATCATCATCATCATCATCATCATCATCATCATCATCATCATCATCATCATCATCATCATCATCATCATCATCATCATCATCATCATCATCATCATCATCATCATCATCATCATCATCATCATCATCATCATCATCATCATCATCATCATCATCATCATCATCATCATCATCATCATCATCATCATCATCATCATCATCATCATCATCATCATCATCATCATCATCATCATCATCATCATCATCATCATCATCATCATCATCATCATCATCATCATCATCATCATCATCATCATCATCATCATCATCATCATCATCATCATCATCATCATCATCATCATCATCATCATCATCATCATCATCATCATCATCATCATCATCATCATCATCATCATCATCATCATCATCATCATCATCATCATCATCATCATCATCATCATCATCATCATCATCATCATCATCATCAATTTTTTGTTTTCCTTTCACTTTTAGATAAACTTAAAAATTTTATATTCACAACTTCATTTCTTCTTTTTACAAATTTCATTTTATTCAAATTTTTATCTAGCGAATACTCTAGAAAAATAAAATGTAAAAAGATTAATAATTATAAGTCGTGTTTAATTGTTTCTGCGGTAAAACAGAATAGCGAAATATTGGTCACATTTGTTTCATATTTATCTGATTTCTTTATTTTATATAAAGTCGAGTTACGCATTTTAGCCTGCCTTGCCATAATCTGGCACAGATGAATCGACTATAATTCAAACATCATATTTTTCCATGTTCATCATTTCTTCTTTTCTAACTATATTGGAGCATGAGAGTGTTTTCCATTTTTCCGTAATAAATCAAATATTTCAAAAAAGGTTGTTGCATAAAGTAAGAATAATATAGCAAGCGTAAATTAAGTTTAATAGGATTGAACTTTGCTGTAAATTATAGTTAATCCCCGAGGAAAAAATCCCCCGAATGAAAAAATCCCCCCAAAAATAAAGATTATCTATAACTTGAGTAGAAATAGTAAGATTTAACAGAAACTACACAAAATAACAAGAAATTAAAGAAGAAATAACAAACAATACAAAATTTATTCAAAAAAACTAGAAATTATAAATTTAATAAATGCTGAATTTAAAACTTAAAAGCTAAGATTAAAAATTTAAAAAGTCTAAAATTAATCGAATTTCGATGTCTTCCATTATAGTTTTGATACGGAGAGCTGAGATTTTTTTCGGAATCCACATCGTAATAATCTCAAAAAATATGTCATACTAATGCATTTTTGAATAGTGCTTTGATGTGTAACTTTTCTAATGTATATAAATTATTGCAATATGCTAACGTAAAAAAATTTATTGTTAAAAAATTTTAGCTACCGGTAAATGCAATTTGTTTTATATATTTTCTATAATTTTACAAATATAAATTAATTGTTAAATTTTTTTCTACATTTTTTTGTTTAATTTTTAAATATGTCTACTTTTGTTCCAAAAAAAACTTGTCTTTCTTATAATAATAATTTTGTGAAAATTTATTTCCATGCAACAAAACGTAATTTTCATGGAAAATAAAAATGCAAAAAATTGCAAAAAAATTTGCTGAAGAAGTTAATCGATGTCGGAATCAAACAGTGACTTCAAAGAACCGGTGATATATAATCATAAAAGCATAGAACAACGAATTAGTCGAGTTGGTCTTCTTTTTCTTTCATAGCAAGAAGTAAAGCCAAAAAATGCATTAAATATTTTTAGGAATTAAAACTATTGTTCTTTGTAAAGTGTACAATACTTTTTGCAAAACAAATTGAAAAGATGCTGCTCACTGTATTTGTAAGTGTGATTCTAAAATGACACTACCTGAGAAACTACTTTGGATAAAGAATGAAGGCGCAAAATATGGAATTATTTCTTCAATGCAAGAAGTTAAATTAGATTACAAAGAGACATACAGGATGGACAACAAAAATAAGCGTATAGCCAACAACCAAAAAGATTGAAACTTGAACAAAACAACAATAGAGATTTGAACTCAAAAAGCTGGAACTTTTTTCTCTGAATCTCATGATGAAAACAGAAAATGAAACATCATCAAATGACACAATGGAGTGAGTTAACTGAAAAACTTCACATTTTTAAGCGAAATCATTTGAATATAAATAATAATGCCGTTGCTTCTGTAAGATTTGGACTTTCCTTGTGCAAGCAGGACATTTAATTTCTTGCTATAAAAGTATCGGTAATGAAAGAAATTTTAAATTAAAGAATCATACAATTACTTATATTTTTATTGACAGTAGAAATGTCAAAAGTTGGACTTTAACGTATGATGTTACAACTTCCACTTACAAGATTAAATAAAATCGTGACTGTAAGTGAAAAACCTGAAGGAAGGTACCTAACACATGAAAATGGTTTAGAAACTAAATCCTGTTTAAAATACGCTCCTGGATTCTTCGATTGGATGAAAACAAATGGAATAGATGAAAGTCTTGAATTTATTGGTAGTGATACAACTAAGCATACGTCTGTATGAAGAACTGGAATTTTAACCCTATTAGTGCTGGGCAAAATTTGTCCGCTCAAGTGCTGGGGGCGTAAAGTGCCCCCCTATTTTTCTCAGATATTAATAAGTTTTTATAAATATTTTTAATGTTACATATATATTTCAACTATGCCTTAATTCAGTAGTGATGTCCATTTTTTATCAAAATCAATCAAACCTGTCAAAAAATTGATTTATATTTGACAGCTCATCTCAAAAAGGAACTTTTTATTTAAATAATTAAATAAAGTTTTTTACGCATGTATACCCATTTTCAAATATGCTGAATTCAGTGTTGAAATTTATTTTTTATGAAAATCAATCAAAGCTGTCAAAAAATTGATCTAAATGTGACAGCTCATCTCAAAAAGGAACTTTTTATCTAAATAAGTATATAAATTTTTTTACCATGTATACCCATTTTCAAATATGCTGAATTCAGTGGTGATATTCATTTTTTATGAAAATCAATCAAACCTGTCAAAAAATTGATCTAAATGTGAAAGCTCATCTCAAAAAGGAACTTTTTATCTAAATAATTATATAAAGTTTTTTACACATGTATACCCATTTTCAAATATGCTGAATTCAGTGGTGATATTCATTTTTTATGAAAATCAATGAAACTGTCAAAAAATTGATCTAAACTTGACAGCTTATCTCAAAAGGGAACTTTTTATCTAAATAAGTTTATAATGTTTTTTACACATATATAAATTTTTTTGCACATGTATACCCATTTTCAAATATGCTGAATTCAGTGGTGATATTCATTTTTTATGAAAATCAATCAAACCTGTCAAAAAATTGATCTAAATGTAACAGCTCATCTCAAAAAGGAACTTTTTACTATTCCAATTTACTATTCCACTTTTCTATGAGTGTAGTCCTTTATCTCACAACAGGTGGTTAAGTTATGGCATACGATGCTTACTGTTGTGCATGAGCAAACATAATCTTGGTACTGAAGAAACTAAAGTTCGAAAATTGCTTGCAACATGGGTAACTCAAGTATATTTGCCAATGTTTTTTGAAATCAAAATGAAACGTGGTCCTTGTCATTTGATTAAATTATTTCGACTTTGGCAAACATAAGACGTAATAATTAAAAATATTTCAAAATCTTATCTTTTGAGTGAATCATGGTATCCAGAAAATGTTCTTGTTTCTCTACTTTGTTCTGAAAGTTTAGAAGATAGAAGTTTTGCTATTGATGTAATAATGAAACTCAGAAACGGAAGTGACAACATAGTTCCAAGTAGAATTAATCTTAATTCTATTGATTTCAAAACCCTTATTGATTGGGAGAAAGAAAAATTTATGGAGACTATTTTTGCAGCAAAAATGTCTTTACAGCAGCTTCATAATTTAAAAGATGTTCCATTAAAAATTTTTCCTTCACGAATATAATTTTATATTCGTGAAGGAAATTTTTTCCTTTATATGGTTTTATTAAAATTCATATTCAAAATAGATAAAAAGTGAAAAGTAAAAAAGACTTTCCTTATCTTTTATATAAAAATTATATTTCACTTTGAAAAATTGCAATGTTTTAATCAAACTTTTTTTCAAGAAATTGATTGATTATATATATATATATATAATTCTGTATACAAAAACTTATCCTCACTTCCCTCTAGCTAAACATTATTTTTTTCAGAAAATTTTTTTGCAATATTTTTATTATCTATCTATATACACAGTAATTCACAAATGTGCAAATCTTAATTTTAGCATTTTTATTTTTTCAAAAATTATGACATCCCCTAAATTGATTATATCACTAATCACAAAGTTCTTCTCTTTTTTCTATATCCCTTATTTCAAGCTTATGCTCAAACGTATACGATATATGTGAAACTCCCTTGAATTTTGATTTCTACATAAAAACTAGACAAGAAGACATTTTAGTGTTTTCCTCGGGCTCATCATGGCATACAAATATTTTCTTCCATCTCATTCTTTATTTGAGCCCCAGGGTTTCTCAACCGTAGCCGAATCTCTCACTTTTGTGCTAAAATGGAATTCAGCTGGACATTTTTTTATAGAAAATACTTACTTTTTACAGGAGAATTTAATAAAGTCAAAATTTCAATCAATGTAAAAAATTTTTCTAATCATAAATTTCAGATGAAAGATCACTTAATGTCGTTAATTGAAGATTTGTTCTAACTCTAAATAGAAGAATAGGTGATGAATCCTTTTTCCCTTTATATGGAACCTGTAGAAAAAAATTTCAAGGAGAGTTTATCGAATATAAACGGAATTATGAATTCAAATTTATGTTTGGAAAAAATTTTCCAACATTTTCATTTTTTACTTCATAATGACCGATTTTTGAATTTTTGAGAATTTCAGTGAAGGATTTAGACAAAAATGTTGTGAAATCCTGATATAACGTATTTCAACAGACTCTATGCTTGCGTGCATCTAAAATCTGTGGTTGCCTCTCAATGAGTTTAAAACACTTTAAAACATATAATGTACTTCTTTCATTCACGACGGCCATACTGCATTAGTGCTGCGCAACTATATTAAAAAGATGTTTGTGTGTGTATATCCACAAATAATAATGATTATACTGCCATTATATGACTAATATATTTATTCATTTTTTATAAGTTCGATCAAAGAAAATCAAAGCTGCAAAGTTTCAATCTTGAAAAAAAGTTATCACGCATTTTAAACATGTAGAGAGATGATGGCATGATATAATTACAAAATTTACTACTAGTCACTATATATGTTTATTTAATTAGTCTTATACACGCACAATCAAATATCAATGCAGAGAGAGAGAGAGAGGGAGTCTATCAGAAACAAGATTAGCAATGGATGCAAGAGAAAGATAGAAAGCTAGATAGGATCATTTCGTAAATTTGAAGCATTATAAAAGCTAAAAAAATTACTTGGAATTACTTTTTACATGAGAATTTAATAAAGTCAAAATTTCAACCGTTCGAAACTTTATGGCTTAAAAAGGCTTAAATCGTTCGAAAGGAGGAACTTTATGCTATGCCTATCTTCCTCATCTTCAAAAGAAGCACAAAGAAGAAGTAACTTTTGTATGCGAGCGCAGCCAGAAATTATAGCATGTGGTGACTTGAAAAAATTTAGGAGGGGCGATCTATGATAAATTTGTGTGATAGAGATCAGTCAAAGGCTTTCGTGTATCTTCAATCATGCCTACACACATATTCTTCCTTGATTGTTAGAAACACTTTTTTAGCAGTTGATAGATCCCCAAAATTTCATATAAAATTCAATTATTTTCTCTACTAAATGCCCCATTTCTTCTTCAATTACATATATAGCTTTTGTTGTTGTTGTTGTTGTTGTCGTTAGCACTAGGGTTCGAAACTGGTAATTTATTCGCAAAAATATTTTTTACTTTGCCATTACCTTTACAGTTACCGAACACCTTCTACCGATATAACTAGAAAATATCAAAAAAATTGCAAAAGCACCGCATTTTATTTACTTGCGTGAACCGAAGATGATTATGCGGAAAACTTGTTTACCGGTATAATATGAATTTTAAAAAATTTTTAGCCAATAATCTACCTGAGATGTTCTTCATGTCTAAGTACCGAAACCGATTTAAGCAAAGAAATGAAGTTATTTGAAGCAACTGGAAAAAGATCAGATAGATTTTAACAAGTTAATAAGGGCAACACGCTGAAAGTGCGTAAGAGCTTTTTGTTCTTCAGGCAGTTTTTATCAAAGATTCGTTCTCGATTATCGCCGAAAACCTAAGACGCATTATGCTTTTTAAAATCATACTTTTCTTCAAAATAATAAACATTGTTATTTCTTATTTTTATAATTTATCTCAACTTTAAGAAAAATTTATGCTAAACTTCCTTAATTGAATCAAATTTCAAAGGGATTAATAAAAGTTATTTTGAAATAGATGTTTTTTCTATTATGTAATAAAAAAAATAGATAAAAATTATTAAAACCTTCTTCTGTATGGGGATTTAGCAGTAATGAAACTTCCGATAATTTCCGAACCCTAGTTGGCACCCAGATTACGCTTAGATGATGCTGGATTTAGATGTAGGTAATATATATAGTGCTATTCAATAACGGATTTAGAGGGGTCGATTTGGAACTTCGTCACCCTCCTTATCTCCCTCCTATATCCATTGTTTTTTATGATAGTTGAATAAAATTTAGCTTGATCTTTGGAAAAAGAAGTTGTGATTTAGATCTCTGTGAAGATATTCGCTTATTATTCTACGTGTAATTCTAATAATAATCAAGGAGATAGTCTCATTTATTTACACCAGTGCTTCGTCTACGCGTTTTCATAGGCAAAACCGATTAAAACATGAAGATATTGATCCACAGACTCATTTTCCTGCTGCAGGCGTGTTGAAAGCAAAGGTCTAAGACGGTCGAAGATAAACGAAGTAATAGATTGTAGGGTAATTACAGGTGACGCCGCAACATAAACTAGTGGTTCTAAGTCTTTTGTTGAATATTCCAAGACTTATAGAAAGAAAAGAGGTGAACGAAGGATAAAGTGGAGAAAATTAATTGAAAAAATGAGAAGAATTCAATAAAAGGTATTAGAAAGAGTGTATGATGACATACAAGATGTGATTAGTTGGTGGGAGAAGAACCCAAAAATAGTGAAAAGTATAGCTATGGAAGTTTTGGGTAGAACATATGGTAAACCTTTTAGCGTTTGACAGAATTGGTGGTGGAAACAAGGTATACAATGCAAACTAAAGAGAAAGAAAAATGCAAGGATAAAGTGGGAACAAAGATGGGAGCAAGCAGAAAAAGTAGAATACCAGCGTGCAAGAAATGATGTAAAAAAAGAAGAAGTTGGGGCCATGTGCGAATATATATGAAGATCTGGAAACACCTCAAAGACAAAAGAAAGTATACTGGTTGCAAAATGTAGAAATAAGTCAACGAAAGACATACAGCAGGTCAAAGAAATAAAAGATGTTGGAGGACAAACTCTGAAGAATGAAAGAAAATTTCTCGAAACGTGAAAGCAATATTTTCCTGGATTGCTGAATGAAGAAGATCACTGAGATTACTTGGGAGATGAAGTGGTCAATAAAAGAGATAGAAAGAGAAGAGTTTGAGATGGCAATGGAAAAGATGAAGAAGAACAAAGCTGTAGGGCCTGATTGTATACCTGTGAAGGCGTGGAAAGCATTTTGAGAAAACGGAGTGGATATCCAGTAGGAACTGATGAATATGATTATAGAACAAGAGCTTATACCACAATGGAAAGAGAGGGTAATTGTACCAATTTTCAAGGAGAAGGGCGATGTGCAAGCCTGCTCAAACTATCGAGGAATAAAACTCCTATCTCTTACGATGAAAATCTGGGAGAGAAAACAGACTGAGAAAGAAGGTGGAGTTATCGTAAGGCCAATAAAAGTTCAGAGAAAAGCAAAAAGAATTAGATGCCCTGTATATAGACTTGGAAAAGCGCATGATCGGATACCAAGGCAAGAAATATGGAGATGTTTAAGAAAGAAGTTTCTTCAGAGAAATATATTAGGTTGATTATGGAGATGTATAAAAGTGTGAAGACGCGAGTGAAAACAGTGGCAGGCGAAGCAGGGAAGTTTGATGTTACGATAGGTGTGTTGATGTAGTTGTGGTCGGTGAAACAAGTCAAGAAGTAGAAGAAAGGCTTGAAGAATGGCGTAGAGTATTGTAAAGTCGAGGGCTAAGAATAAACAAAGATAAAACAGAATAATTAGTGATGAAGTACGAAGATGAAGATCAAGACACAAATGAGAACATCAGGGGTATAAATCTACAAGGACAGCCAATAAAGACAGTAAAGAACTTCAAATATCCTGGTTCAACTGTGATGGAGGATGGTAGCGAAGAAATAGAAATAAACAGAAGAATTCAAACAGGATGGAAAAACTAGCACGATGTATCGAAAGTCCTCTGCGACAGAAGAATGCCTTTGAAACTAAAAAGAAAAGTATATAAAATAATTCTGAGACCTGTTCTGCTATCGAGCCTAGAGACTGTACCAATAAAAAAATGCAATGAAAGTATTTTAGAAGTGGCTCAAATAGAAATTTTAAGGTGGTTGAACGGATTAACGAGAAAAGATAGAATAAAAAAAAGGTTATAAGAGGAACGGCAAAAGTGGTAAGCCCTCTCAGGAGGGAGGGGGGTGTATTAAAAGGAAAATGATGGACCTATAAGTGGATGGCGAAAGGAAGAGAGGAAGGACAAAGATGAGATGGAAGGACTGCATTATGGCTGACAGCAAAAAGAAGAATCTCGACCTCAATATTGACTACAAAATAGCGATGGACAGGACCAGATGGAGGAGACTCATCTCAAACAGCGACCCCGTATAGAAATGGGTTAATAAATCTGTAAGAAGAAGAAAGAAATTTAAAAAAATGAACATGCGCGCAATATGAAATTTATAAATATGCAAATTTTTTTTTTAAAATTGAATATATAAAATTAAAATGATAAAATATAAAATTATATCCTACATACAATACTTAAATTTCGTTTCGTAATTTTGAATGTTTATTCACTAAATAGATCTTCTAGATTTTTAACTCTCATTTAGTGAACACTATAAAATATGTATTCAATTGACAAATCAATTATTATTAAAAGAAAACATGTTCTCTTAGACGATTAATGTCGTCTTCAAAATTGAATGAGTATATAAATTATTTGATGCGATGTTTTTTGGGAAAAATAAATGTGACAATTTTTCTCATATACTCCATATATATATTTACTTAAACAGATAAAAAATTAGAGAAATCGCCATAATTATTTGTGCAATAAATATATCTACCATTTCATCATTTATTTTTAGAAGGTGGTTTTTCCTCGTAAAAAGGGTACACCTTCCTTATTCAATATGGAACCATAATACAATGCATTTATTAATTTCTTCCATTTACTTCTATCCGCGTTATCTTTCTCCTCTAAATTAAATCTTTTCAAATCTTTGTCAACCACATTCTTCCATCCCAGGTGCGGTCTGCGGTCTTCCATTTTTGGTTGTTCCTTCCATTTTCATCTTTGTCTTTGTAATAAAGTTCCATAATTCATAAGATTTTGTTGGAGCAGAAGTTTTACTGCCGGATGCCCTTCCTGACGCAAACCCTCCTCCTTTCTCACTCTGGGCTTGGGACCAGACGATGGTGGATATATCTACCATTTAAAAAACATTATTCGTTCTCTCTCATCTTTAGATGGTAAAAGATGCTTTAAAATTTGTTCTAAAAAACTCATTATTTTAAATCTACAAGATCAAAGATAAAACTTTATTTAAATATAAAATTATGTATTTGTATAAAAAATATTTTAAGCTGTAATCTTTTTTTCGTGAACATGTCTAAATGTTCTCTCTCCAGTACTTGAAGTATAAAAGGAAGTGAAAAGGTGTGGCTTGTGACTTTGAAGGGATTCACTGTCAGCGATTTTGCTTTCGGCATGAACTTAAGCAACTTTGGGGACACGTTTCTTGAAAGAATTCGCAGTGATTTTTTTGTCGATTTTCTTCACAATTGGAGTATTTGTTCTCGCATAGAAGGTCTAAAATCATTTGTATATGTATTAGTGCTGGTGATTAAGCGTGCCTTAGTTAACTGATTAATTTCGTTTGCTAATATATTTGGACAGATCGAAGAAGCTGTTATTTCAACAAAATTTTGAGTCCATCGATTTACATACGCTACAAAAATTGTTGGTCAAGAAAAAGAAGATAATTAAATTAGAACATAATTATAAGTAACAGAACATGAAAATAAGGTTAGGCAATGCCATTTTTTAAAAAATCATGATATTGAATTACACATGACATTGTATTAAAATAGTAAAGGGTAATCTAAATTTGTTATGATTTGCTTGGGGTTTTGCGAATTGAATTAACAGGTGAATTACTGCTCGGATAATGTGAATTAGTGTGCCTTATTTCCTGGTTAATAATAATGGGTTGAGAAATTGAGTAAAAATTACACCGATTTCAAGATTGTGAAAAACTTTAATTTCTTATATGAAGTAAAATACAAAAATTGAAAATTTTTTTTTGATTTTAATCAACATTCAATATTTCTATGATTAGATTTTTAAATGAGGTTGGCCTTAGACACCTGTCGTGCAGGCAGACTAATTTATCAGGTGGAGTGAAAGTGACAGAAACAAGATGCCATATTTATAAGATTCATGTTTGTCCTGATAGCGATCCATTTTAAAAGATGTTTATGCAGAACAAGACAATTGGAGTCATTTATTAATTATGGAGAATGCATATTTATAATTTCAAAAAGGTTTTTTTTATGGTTTTAATCTTTATTTATTTAATTAGTTGTTATTCATTTTTAAACCGTAGTGAAAATGGTTTAGTAAAAGTAAGCCTGTTTATTAGGCATGGTTGCACACGTCAACAACAATTTTAAATGAGCGTAATGAAAAAAAAAATGTTCTATTACAAAAAGAATTAAAAAATTGATATAAATAGCCATCAATTAGGTGCCTACAGCGCATTTTTCGATATCCCAGGGTCAGGTGGGGGTTCATAGAGAAGGCACAATTGCGCAGCTTGTTTCGAACTATGAAGAAAGTAGGCTTGATGCGGGACCGAACCCAATACCTTGAGTTATCGAAACCCACTATCTAACCCACCTTACTCACTCTTCCACTTACGCCGTGTAAAGTATGCTTTACATGTCAACTCGCATCAACCAACTCGCCCCTTTGTAATACCAACTCAAACTCACTAACTAATTAACCAATTAATTAAGTAAATAAACAAAATCCAATTAATTAATTAAAAAATAATTGGGCGAGTTGATAAAAGTTATTTCGTGAGAGTAAGCTTGGTGCGAGTTGACCAGACCCCGAAATAGTACAACGAAATCTAAACCTTTAAGAATTCTTTCTTAAGGTGATCTTTCAATCCAAGATTTACAGGAATAAATAGGTATATTTTTCAACTAAAATCCCATTATTTTAATTACTTATGTTTTTTTTATTACAATTTTAACAAGATTTGCTTTTTTGATTGTGTTCATTAATTGCAATCGCATTCAATCTTAGTGTTTGAAAAAAGTGTTGTATCTTGTATCCCTTTACACAAGTTGTTCTTATCATTCGAGCGTTGACATTAATAGAATAATAATGAATGACATCATGGAAATTTTTTTATATTTGTTGAATTAATTAATACTCATTCTATTTTAATGCTTTCTTTACTTTTTTCACTATTTCATTGAATTTAATAAAAAGTAACAAATAACCTTGACAAAACAAAATCTTCATTTTTTTTTAGTATTGAGGTATGAGGAAAGAAGTTCCAACGCTGAATTTGAATCAAAGATCTTTGAGCATCAAAGGCAAGCTTTTTTAAACTTTTTGGCATAGCGAATCAGCAATTATTTTTTAAATTCTTTAAAATTTAAAATAAATAATCAAAGCAATTTTATTGACTTATTGTAACAAGAAATTTACAGTGCTCATTTAATATTTTTCTTTGGCTTTTAAAGATATAATCAGCATTACATCCAAGTCATGGAAGAAATTTCTTCCATAACTCGTTAGATAATTATAATAAAGATGCTACACTTGGGAATCGAGACCGCATCAAGAGGCTAAAAACCGAATCAAGACCCTATGTTTTACCCACTAGTGCTATTTTGACGATATTTAATGAAATAAAAATAAAGTTCATTGCGTTTCGTTATAATGAGGATTTACTGTATGATAAAATAAATGTATATCCACTTTTTGTTTAATTTGACATAAATGATAAAGGCTCTAAGCTTGAATTTACCCTATGTATTATAATCATACGGTATCTTCATTAAAGACTTATTCAAGTTTTAAACCCTCATATTATCGTAGACAAAATAAGCTTTGTTGTATAGAAAATTGGATATTATTCCTCTATTTTTTAAAACAGTCAAAAATACTTTAAATCGTATAAAATGAAAAAAGTATGAAAAAAATAATAAATGTTACTTTTCAAAAATTTTATGTCCTCCAATAAAAATGGAGATGCAAAATTGCAAGTGTTACAATTGGATAGCGTTTTAGATAAAAAGAAGTAAAGTATTCATTCAACTCACCGCAGCTAGTAATCAGTCTTCCTTTGAATTTTTCGCTTTCGCAAGTCTTGTTTCTGACACATCCTTCACAACTCTGAATCATTGACTGGCGATACGGCGTGAACTGGTATGGGTAAAGGTTACCTCTTGAATAAAGCCTAAAGTTAATTTTACGTACTCCCAAATGTTTACCAAGAAACATACGCTGGGTAGTAGTTGCAGCCGAAAAGCTTGAACTCTGAGCAGTTTTTCATTGAACAGCCAATCAATCTCGATGAGCCCCAAACCATCTAAAAAAATGCATCAACTTCAATGTCTTATGCCATTAAAGTTCATTTTTATCTTTGATATAAAACATATAATTTCTAATTTCTCAACATATGCAAAAAAACGCAGAAAACCCTTGAAAGAATATTTGCATATGTTAATTTGTGTAGACTAATTGGTATATTTGCATTGACATCTGTAATAATAGTCTATTTTTCAAGAATTGGTAGCAAAAAGTTGCCTGTTTTTACACATGCTTACTCTGGAGTTTTGTTGTATTTTTTGACTTTTCTTTTCTTTTTTTTATATTTCTTTAACGAATCTAGTATACTTTTTTTTATCTGTTATAATTCTACTTTAAATTGAAAAATTAGGTAAGGAGAAGAAAAAGAAGAAGAAATTTATTCATAAATGTGAAATTTTCATAAAAATATTCATAAAAATGAATGTGAAGATATATCATAAATAAATGTTAAATATTACAAATTTACATGCAAATTATGTTTAATTCTAGCTTACAAAGCCAAGCTTTTTATTAATTGAATACTAAAATTTTAAATTTAGACCCATGTGATGATTAGTATGAAAGCAAATACTAATACCAATATGTTTTATATAATAATAATATCAATCAATCATAAAATATGTGTACATTTTTACAATATTGATAATTTGATACACCAGTCAGTATTCAAATAATAAATACTTAAGACTAAGTTATCCATCCTTGAATGAGATGCATTAGACTGGATCCAATTCAAAAAGAATTATAACTCTTTCAATATACCTTTAAATTCATTTAAATCCTGGCTTCTTGTAAAATACGTTATAACCGTTTTTCGTGTGCTCGTGATTAATTCACTGTTGCGTATACTTTAATTTCATACAGTATCCTTTGTTTTCAATTTCAAACACTGTATTCTCCTTTTTCCATTTTTTCCAACATTTTGCATAGTTGCATTCAGGCTGTGTGCAGATACTGGCGGCTCTTTCCAGCCTTTTCTGCTGCCATTCAACGAATGATAAAGCATCATTTGTAATGTAAGATAAAATTCATCCGTTGTAACTTTTTTTGTCATTTCCATAAATTCCTCCTTTCTTCTTTCTTAACTTCATATTTGGTAATATTTTTTAATGGGTTATACTATTTTTTAGAAAATTTGTTTAACTGACTGGCTTATTATTGTGTTCAATACTTGCATGACAATTTTAACCTATATATAAGTATTATTAATCAATACTATGTGTAAACCAGTGGCGTATCGCAAGGTTGGAAGTTGTAAAGCCTGAAAATTTATTATAATCATTCATTGATAATATAGTTTTATGCCAATATTCAAATTTTATATTATCAATAAAATTTCTTCTTCTTCTATCGCAAGGTTGGAAGTAAGGCGTGCGTATTTTAAAAAATTTCAAAAATCAAATAATTTAAAACTTTTGTGGTATGAAATGTTTAGAAATAAGAAATGAAACATTTATTTTTATATGTAAGCGACATTCTTCTCTCTTGTAGCAAAACGTGTGCAAATACAGGTGGTCGTCGAATCTTTCTTACGATTGAGTTTCTCAATAAGACGCGTTTGCTTTCTTTTAAGCGAGGAAAATGGAATGTTTTATTTCATTTTTTTTTAGTCAAGAGAAAATAATTCTTGCTATGCGTAACTTTTCACAGCTTTTTACAAGCTTATAAGTGATTGAATCTTTGGTTGTTAAAACTTTGTTTATGAATCAATAGGCATTTATGGAAATTTACGGCATTATAAAAAATAACCTACCATCTATAATTAAATGTTTGAAAAATCTTAAAACTAGAGTAAAAATATTGCTAATTTTCTAGAAAAGTAACCGTTTGACTCGATAGATTTAAGTGTTAAAACAAAATCTAGAGTCTACTCTATGTGGATTTACGCTCTGTTTTTACAACATTCGCAGTATCCACCAGATATGATATGAGGGCGAGCTTTGCCAATATCATTTTCCAGTAAAGCCTTATATCATTTTCCTATGGAATTCTTTCTACTATGATTTCAATATTTTCTGTCTTTATTCCAGATTCTAATATAAAATGGATACAAAAGGCATTTTTGGAATAAGGGCACGCCTTAGAACATTGAGTGAGGTTATAGTTTTGAGAATGAGTGATAACTCATTAACCAATAAGATCACATAATAATTAGTCAATCAAACTTCAATGTATAGCTTATATAATATATATATATTGCAACAAGTTGATAGGCGCTAGGTAAAGCATGGAGTATATGCTCAAAAGAAATGGTCTATACAAACTAGACAATACTGATTATTTAGTTGTGGATTGCGAGTATGGAGCATACTCAATATATGGCACTATTTGATTATATACAGGGTGTGGGCCCCCCCCCCAACCCCCCCCTAATTTTCCCCCCTTCTCCACACCACATAATATTATTATTATTTTCTATAAACTTATTTTTTTTGGGTATATTAAAAAGAGATTTTTTATTTTATAAAAAAATTTTGTAACACATAATGTTTTTTTTTTGGGGACAACACAAAAAAAAAAAAGAGAAAAAAGATTATATTAATTATTTATTTTTTTAAAAAAAAAAAACCATTTTTTTTTTTTTGTGTTTTTTTTGTAGTGTTTTTTTTTCTTTACCCTACCCTCTAATAAAAAAAAAAACTCCAAGTTTGATTTGTTTGGGTACGTTGTGAAGTAAATATTTTGTCCACCATATTTGAAAACTGAAATATGAGTAATGGAAGTAAATTGTGTTCACAATATACAAGTTTATTTTTTAAAGGATAAGAATCAATCTTTCCTACTTATAGTTGTGAATGAACTAGATCAGTGACGGGCAATCTGCGGTATGTGTAGCACATGTGGTAAGTGAACTCTTTTTATTTCGCCCTCGTTCTATCTTAAAATTATTATATATAATTTTTAATTATTTAGAAAAATCATATTTTTCCCTAAGTGCAATGAATGACAAACATATACACCCCCTCTTCTCCCAATCAAAATTGTTGTCCACCCTTGTGATCAATTCTGATAGGCTAACACATAAAAACAAAAGAAATTCTGTTTAATTACTTTATCCTAAGAAAAGATATTCTTAAGTTTTTACACATTTCTCAAATTCATGGCAATTTTTTCACTCTATGAATATAAATTAAGCTTTTCTTATATTATGAGAAAGTAGGAATATATACATGGAATTTATATACCATAAGAATTAAGTCTTGTAATTGATTTAAAGTTAATTATTTTAATTGCCCAAATAAATTCAATTTGATGTATTTCTGAATAGTACATCTTTTGTTTCAGGTTCAGAAATATCTGGTTAATATAATTTTTATTAATTCAAAAAATCTATGATCACTTTCTCTTGAATTTTGATTGATAGCTCAAAGGAATTTTTTGATAGGAGGAAATTTTTGCATAAAACTTTTAATTGAAAGTTCTAATTTATTCATTTTTAGAGAACCTTTTACCGATTTATTTAAAACACTCAATTCTTGAAAACACTTAATTTGAAAAAATATGAATTAAAATTGAAAAAGACAATCGAAAATAGAAAAATAGATAACTAAAAAGGGTATATATCCCATTCTAGTTAATAATGGATTGCAAGTCATTATTAATCCCGGAGCATCGTCAGAAGTCAGAAACGTTGTTTCGGCTCCCTCGTATAAATAAAAGAGTTACTTGACGTCGCTCTATTCTTTGAGTTATCGTGCTCAAATTTGCAATTGTTCAAATGCTTCCAGAGTTTTCCTTCTCCTTCTTCTGTCCATTCCTGAAAATTTATGAAGAAGCATTTTTTGTTTATAAGATTTGTCACTAAATGGCTAATTTGTATTAACACTCTTGCACCTGGTAACATTTATATTTTTTACTTATTTAAATGTTTTTAATAAATGCCAATTCATGGTATTATCCATGTGAAATCTCAATTTGAATGTATTAAACATTGTTTTTTTTCTTTCTAACTTTTAAATTTTAGAATTTTAAAACAAATTTTTGAATTTTATCTCTGAAATTCTAATTTTTTAAAAATATTAGCTTGTATTTTATAAATTCCTTGGTCTGCTTCTTCAAAGGGTTAAAAATGAGTATACGCCAAAAAAGGTTTCTGAGAAAATATCATTTGTACATTAGTACATTTGCTTAAGGCATGAGAAATTTAAAGCGACGCGATCTCTCTCAAAACCGGAATCATATATTTTGTAATAATATTAATCAAAATAAAAATACTTTTAGGTTCGAATAAACGACAAAACTTTACTTAATTTAAGCATTAAATAAGAATAATAATAACTTTATTTACAAAAGTTTTACGAATACTTAAAATTGATTGAAAACTGAAATTTGGAAAAAACTTTTATGAGTGTAGTCCAATAGCCAACGCAAAAAAATTAAAAAGAAGAAACTTTTAAAGGTCATTTAGGGCGGGTAAAAGTCAATAAAGTCAAAACATTTCCTTAATATTTTTTCTGCGCAAAAAAATACTTTTGAGTGGATTTCAAGTATATAGGTGAGTTTTTTTAAGTTTTTGTTAGGTCAATAAAGTCAAAAATTATACATAAAGTCAATAAAGTCAAAAAACTATATATAGTCTTTAAAATGTTAATTTCTTTAACTACAATCTATTCTATTACAAAATCAAAATAAAAAAATGGAGAACAATACTCAAGATTAAATCTCTTTTTGTAAGCTAAAATATTTTTGTAAATCTATGAAGTTTATGTAAATTGTTTATTTTTTGTAAATCTATGAAGCTTATCCTAATGGAGAACTTTTTTGTAAACTTTGTAAAGTGTTTGTCAAGTTTGAAAAAACATTTTTTTGTTGAAAAACATAGAGAAGGAAAAAACATAATAGCTTAATAGAATGCTGTAATCAAAACCAAAGTGTCAGCACCTACATCAATCCTGTGAAAAAAAAGTAGTAGGGGCATTTTTAGAAGCAAACTCCCCTTTGCATAAGCTTTGCCATCCAAGTATGAGCAATTTATTTACTCATATGGGTTATGCGCTTCCTTCTGTTAGACAAAGTAGATCAATTGTCGATGAAATCACTGAAGAAAAACTGTTAGAAATCAAAATTTTTCTCTTTCAAAAAAAAGGTTTTTCTGATTATTATAGACGAAAGTGATGTTTCATCAAAAATTATAGTAAATGTTTTGTTTGGGGATGTTGAAAAACCTGAGCTTACTTGGCTTGTAGACTGTAAATTACTGGAGGAACATTTAAATTCAAGTAAAGTTTCCCATTTAGTTGATGATATTCTCAAAAAATTTGAAGTCGAAAGAGAAAATTTTCTTCTTTTTCTTTCAGACGCTGCAAAGTATAATATTTCTGCTGCAAAATCTTTGAAGCTTTTTTTTCCGAATATGTTCCATGTGACATGTTTTGCACATTTATTGCATAATTGTGCCATGAAAGTGAAATCATTCTACAAAAATGTAGATGAGTTGATTGGCTCTGTAAAACTGCTCACTTGTAAAAATAAATTCAGAAAAAAATTGTTTAAATCAATTGGGTTTCCTCCGTGTCCTATTGTTACAAGATGGGCAAGCTGGTTAAAATCAGCAAATTATTATTCAGAAAACTTGCCTGCAATCAAATAAATAGTCAATAGAATTGAAAACGACAAGAGTATTTTTGTTAAGAGAGCACGTGAAGCAATGAAGGTTTAGCCAGAAGCTTATTTGACATAAAGTCCAACTACTTTCAACTTTGAGAAATAGTAAAAAAATCGCTTTCACCAAAGTTTTCTATAAAAATTGCTTATCAAACATATTTAGATCTAAAGTTAAACAAAGAAATCTCCATCAGCCTACTTTTTTTTGCAAAATTGTCGCGCCACTTCTACGGCAGTAGAACGTTCATTTTCTTTGACAAAAATTTTTTTAATGTTTCTAAATATATTATATGTTATTTTAATGCAATATCTGTAGATAAAACTTTTGAAGATTTATAATAAATTTTTTTTCTCCAAATTTTGTTAAAGTCAAAAAAATATTCTAAAAGTCAAAAATTCGAAAATGTAAAGTCAAAAATTTTAAATTTATTACGTCAAAAAAATTCGCCCTAGTCATCATCAAAGGCCACTCAGCCGCATTTGTATAAGCTGAATCAAATAAAATTGAAATACAATTTAAATACTAATTCTCCATATTGTCAATCAAATGGGCATATATACCATTTTTATTTTAAAATTGTCTTTTTCAAATTCAAAATTGTCTTTTTTTATTTTAGAATATAAAAACAATTCCAGTCATTTATTACATGCAAACATTTATTTTATATTTTAGTTTTTATTTTATATCATTTTGTTTTTCATATACTTTTCTGCTTTTTTTTAGCTATTTTTTGTTAAGTTTTAAAACTAATTAATATTTATTTTTTAAAGTGCTTAGTCTTCTATATAAGTTTTAAATAAAAGTACTTAACTATCTATATAATTTTTTGTATGAAAAACTAAAAATTGTTACAAGCAAAACATTTTTTGAATTTTAAAAAGACAATTTTGGATTAAAAAACGAAAATTTTGAACTAAAAATGGTATAAAAACTAAAATATAAAATAAAAACTAAAATGTAAAATAAATGTTTGCATGTAATAGTTAAGGAATAATTTCAAAAATTAATTGAAACTTTACAAATATTCTAAAATAAAAAAAGACAATTTTTGAACTTAAAAAAATACTATTTTGGATTTAAAAAAAGACAAATTTGAACTATAAAAAAAAGATAATTTTGAACTAAAAATATTGATCCCATCCCTATAATGTTTGTACATTTAGCGTTGTGACAGGACTTTAGCAGAGTGGACATTTGGCCGAACGCAAATTTGGCCACATTTTGCCTAAAATGTACAAACTACTCGACAATTTTTGTAGATGTTTTTTTACATCCAGTAAGTTTGCAAGCTTGTGCTCTATACAATTCTACTTTCTTTTCTTTGATTCTTAACTTCTATACACAATTTATGTGATGAATAAGTTATCTATACTCAAAGCTACCTTGCCAAATGTGTTAAGATATGATTATATATATAAATATAGTTATGATATGATGATGATTTCACTCTATTTTATTGAGTTTTAGTGTTTTAACATTGAAACAATATTATTTTATTGGTTGCAGAAGTCAGAAAATGCAAAATTATATTTTCATTTTCGATGAAATAGCCATCCTTCAAATGTCCGTTTGGTAAAAAAATTTTCGGCCAAATGTTCGTCGGCTAAATGTCCATTCGGCCAAATTTCCGGGTAACTTTAGAGTAGCATTAAGTAAAAGGAGTCTTACAACTTTCATCATTGTGTCGGATGGAGGATCAACTTTGGCTCTAACAACATTGTGATAGTCCAATATGAAATTTCTTTCTTTCTTGCTCAAACTTTCTCCTATTGATAACAATATTTTAAAAATTAGTATACATTAATGTAATTATTTCCACTCAAAGACAAACCGCACACACACAGAAAAAATTGGCCTTATTTAATTGACTTTATTGATTGAAAAAAACAAACATTTGACAGAAAAAAGTGAATTTATAAAACATTTATTTAATAAAATAAAAAATTTATTTTACAAAGTTGAGCTCACTAAATTGTTCGATGTCGTCATCTTCTAATCTTTTGCTAATGTATTTATTTAAATCAGAAGCATCATTGTGCATCCTTCATCTTTGCATTTCTCACTCAAATTCAGCTAAGGTTTATACTTCAAAATTAAACAAGAAACAACAACTGCTTTCATCGCTTTATCAATTATAAGTCCATATTCAGAAAAGTTTTGAACAATTCTTTTGACTTCAATATCTTTTTCAGCATACCAAAACGCTAATTATAACCAGGAAGTCCATCTATTTACAATAGGTTTAGATGATAAACTGATTTTGTTGAAAAAGCGTTGTCTTTACTTATTCTTAAGTTATCAAATTATCAACATTCTCATATTTTAAATATTTAAGCCACAATGTGCCACACTGAAAACATGGACAAACACGTATACAAAATTTATAACTTTTTCCAGCTTTTTCTCTCTCTTTCCTAATGGTTGACAATGTAATAAAAATTAGGGTTCAATCCCCTTCGATACCTAAAGATGTACGCACAAACTTAACATTCGTAATTTTTTTTAAAGTTGCTCATATCTGAAAGTCTGAAATTATATGCAAAGATTGCAATCAAGTTTATATATAAAGCATGTTCTTTTTTCCCTTTTTTCTTTTATTTTACCAAATAAAAAAAATCATTTTTCTTTCAATATTTATTAAATTTTTTGATGGAGCAATTTCAAGGTATATTTTAAAAAAAAAGTAATTTCTAATAAATTTTTTTGTAAATTCTGTTTTGATACCTCATAATGGCATATATACCTTATTTCTTAATTTTCATTTTTCAAAATTTTTTCATTTTTTGCATTGATCAGTGCTTATGGAAAGTCCAGGTAGAGCTGGACTCAGCATTCCCGACGCGCCACGATATCTGGGAGGATGCATACGAACCTCACAGACAAAAATTTATATATGATTGAAACCGTTTTCACATGAAACTCTTTTGTGCTGATCACAACAATTTAGACGACATGAGAGACATCTTTGAAAATCTCTTCTCTTGTTTTCTTTGAAGATTTGGCACTGGCTCCTTTTTTGATTGGCGCAAAATAGACATTTTCAGGCTTGCAAATGCCATATAAATTTTGCATTGATCTTACATCAGAAGCGATGTTCTTGTTTTGAACATGTATTTTTATAGAAGTTTCAGCCATAAGAAAAGATAGTTGTGAATGTATCGTTTCTCTGCCACTAATTTTATTTAAAAACTGTTGAAGTACTAACTGTTGATGAAGATTGGGTTTTCAAATGGCTTTCTAAAATTATATAAGTGTTCAAAGCTGCTATGTCTAAATAATTCGACTAAACAAACATGGGCCAGTGTCTAGATGTTCTATAGGCTGTGTATTTTCTTAACATTTGATTTGATTTATCCACACATGATTTCACATTATTGTACATGTCCATTGACTCAGGCAATCTTTTTGATCCTATGAGTTCCATTTCTCGAAAATGTTGACTACTCATCATAAGAACTGCTTAAAAAATTTTTTAAAAAAGTTTTCTAGCAACATATGCAACTAGGGATGAAAATTGTTAACTCTTGTAAGCTTGCAAGGCTTCAAAAGTTTTTTGAAAATATACAGAACGTATCCTTTGTTATAATTCAATGGACCTAAATAGAAAATTTTTTATTTTGGGTCCATTCACATAATTTATGGTCCATAAAATATCTATCAGCGCATATTCAATTTCCTAGAGGTAAATTCGCTTTTCAACAAATCTTTTAACCATTGCTTAACCAAGTGAGAGAACTATTAATGACTGATCCTAGGAAGTAAAGTTATCAACCATATGTATATCAAGATTGCTCCATAGAGATAACATTTTTAGCAGTGAACTTTTCCGTTAATCAAATAATAATGCTATCTATTATAAAACTAATTATTTAAAATTATATTTTTATCAATGATAATTTAAAAAACAATAAATATTTTTCTTATTTAATTTAAATTCTTTAATTACTTCTAACTGACTGACATATAGATGTTGAACAGCTATATTTAAAGTTAGTCGTATTCAGTTAAAAAAACAATTAATCCGACTTCAAAGGGTTGTAAAGTCGCGTGTTTAAAAGTATGGAATATTCTTACCCATGATTAGTGATGTCAACGTAATGATCTGTAGCAGGAACCTAAACGAAGTTTTTCTATAAAATAAAAAAATTCCATGTTAACAAATTAACTTTTACTTCAAACTTGCTAATACTCTATTTTGGAATATTTAGTATATATCTATTTACTATTAACCACATCTATATAGACGTAGATAAGATCAGATGTAAAATTCTGGGAGATATAAATGTGTGATTCAATTTTTAATATTTCAACATATTTATTCTTCTATACTATTTTATATGCGCTATATTTTGCAACCTAGAATGAAATAGAAAAGAGTAGTTTACGTTTTTCTTTTGTAAAAATATCAAAAAATTGATAAAAAAAACTAAAAAATTTAGGAAAGGTAAATCAATCAAACATATTTGATAATATTTTTCTATACAGTAGTGAGTAGGGTTGGTTAGATGCTGGACTCGATAACTCAAGTTCTTGGGTTCGATCCTACATCAAGCCTGCTTTCCTCATAGTTCGATATATCTCCTTCTCGATGAAAACACCATATGGTACATTTACCTTTACTAAATCATCCAATATTAATTGAATTTTTATTTACCCAAACTATTTTTCAGTTGTGATTGATTATTTTTGTATTTCTTGTATACATAAATTGGCGAAAAAAGTTGGTTGATTGCTTTTTATTATTTATGACCCAGATTCATAATACATTATAAATAACGTTCACCATCTTACCAAAGGTTAAGACAAAACAACTGGTAAAATTGATAAATGAAAAGGAAAAATTTTGTTCACATAAAATAATATATGTTTTGATGAGATTTCAATCTTTAAATTAAATAAAGAAACAATATGTACTGTGTAAACAACGGGTCTAGGAAAATTAACCGACAACAATGTACCTACACACACTTTTTATCGAATACACATTTCTTCCAAATCTTATAAGGTGGAGAAGATAAATTTAAAATTAACTTAGAATACAAAAGATCCATAAATTAGCATATGTGCCTCTTGATATGGTTGTTGCTTCACTTCAAATACTTTGTTATAATACCTCGTTTTCACCGGAATTACAAAATGCGCTGGATGATTTCGAAGATACATGTATATGCCACTCTGATACAAGAAATTGTAGTAGACCGCGAAGATACTCATGATGTGGAATATTTATGAAAACGCTTTGAACTCTCTACCAGAAACAAATAATGGACTTGAGGGATGGCAAGGACGCCTAGAGCATTTGAAGCTCGGGTAGCTGGACAACATCATGATATATGGAAATTTTTAGACATCTTGAAGAAAGAGCAAAATTTTAAAGATGTAAAAATCTATATCAATATTTGGGGGAGTAAATCATGTCAACCACAGGTAAAGAAATATCGCTGTTCTTCTTCAACGGTTAAATTGATCATTATCATACCTATATCGATTATTATTGACGATTTGAAAGTATAATAACTTTTTTTATATAATAATAATAGAAGTTTGCCTTGTTTTCGGTAAAATGCGTATTCGAAAAATTGTGTATATGGGTAAATTGTTATCGGTGAATTCGCCTGTTACCTTATAAACAACATCACTTCTCTCTCTCTCTTCTACCCTATCTCTACTTCAACTTTCTGACGCTTGTAATTACCTACATATGGTTCAATTTAGATCACTAACTTGAGAGCTACTCTGATATTGCACTTTCACGGAAGTGGATGTGTTCTGTTGATGGCGATAGTGGTCAAAAATGTATCTTTATTATTTTCATATAAATACATTTTACTCTTCCTTTATCAATTTTAAATTGCTTTTCTTCATATGACATACCAGCATCATTTTATCTACAATTAGTATAATTCACATATATGAAAAATATTAAGCCAAATGCTACAAGAATTTCTCTTTAGAAATGAAAATGTGATTTTTCAAATATTATTGACTAATTTGTAGGACAGCGGAGAGGAATGGATTCATTATAACTAAACTGTTAACATGACTAGCTTCAAATATAACTAATAGCTTCATCATTTGATTCAGAACTCAGATGACCAAATTATGAAACATATCATAATCCTAAAAAGTTCTTAGTTAAGTTATTTTAACTTATTCAAAAATTATATAGATAAGGTGGGGCTGAGTGATTGAGAAGACGTGTAATATATATAGGTAATGGAAAAAGAAGAAATTCTATTTTTTTCATTTCCATGTTCACACCACTTCATACGCCATCATCTCCCTCCCTTCTCAGGTAAAGTTTTTCCTCACACTTTTCAATCCTCCCTCCGGTTCTTTTACTAAATGAATAATTAACTGAGCAGATAATGAAGAAACAAAATGATTAACTTACTAATAAACTAAATAGTTAACAAACTAATCAATTTTTCCTATTTAAATAGTAAAAAAGTAGTAAAGTTACTTTTTACAAAATATAAACTTTCATTACCATCCAAAAAAAAGAATTTTCGATTAGCATAGCTTTTTATACAAACTTCTTGGTTATACTATCATAAAAAATATATTCAAAAAAAATAAATTTCTACAATAAGCATAAAGGTCCATATTTTTAATAAATTTTACATTGTTGGGTTTAGGATATCATAATAAGAATTGGAAAATATATTGGTTCGCTACCAATCCCAGCCTACTGGATAGAGTAGTTTCAAAAAAAATTTGAATTTTTAGCGAGTAGTCTCAAAAGAATTACAAATTTCCAATATATATTTTTATTTTCATCTTGTTAATTATTTTTATTTATTATTAAAAGTTTGAAATCTTTTCGGTATATTGCATGTGTTTATTGTATGTTCATGATTAAATATATACATGTATGCTTTGATTCTGTACATTTTTTTACTTATCTTATCATGAAAGAAATCATATACATCACATGCAAACTTTCCAGCCTCCTCTGTCCAAGTTCTTTTTATTACACTTCACAATAAACATAAAAATCTGTTTCATCGTCTTTCGAAAAACAACATTCCAAATTTCACAGACATAAAATATTCGAAATCAAATAATGAAAAAAAATCTTGACCTTTCAATTCTTAACTGAAACTAACACTGAATATCATTTGAACTGTTGTTTTTCAATTTAACCTTATACAATCTAACCGCGAAATCACCTCTTTTCATAGTTTTTGCAAATTCTTTCATTTTTGGTATGAAAATCTTTAGTTTTCATCTTTGATCAATTTGATAACCAATATTCTCCCGAAATATTAGATACTCTTAAAGTGAATTGGCTAATTTGATATAATATTTTTTACTATTTATTTAAAAAAATAATGTGAAAAAAATTGATTTTGAAAATAAACTGATAATTTGATAATATTTTTTAAAAACTTGGCAAAGTTTTGCATTTTTTATTTAGGATTGCATATTTGGAACATGAAATATATTGATTCATCTTTATGAGAAGAAATTTGAAAACGGTTTTGCCTCAGAGTTTCACAATCGGATTCCGAACTCTAACAGTGATTCCAGTGTTTGTAAAGTTTAAAAATGAAATAAAGATTTTACTTTTGTTTACAGGATGCCATTGCTCTTACATGAAAAGGAACATATACAGAATTCAGGTAGGTGAATAGTAAAGAGTGTTTAATCGAAAGGCATGTATTGCATGCAATTTGTATGCCTTACTTATGAATAGGCTCACCGCTCTATAAACGCTATATCTCTGTGAAAAGAGGATTGATTAGGAGGCAGACGGGGAAGAAGAGATTCTCCTATCTCCAGCTTATCTCGAATCGGGAAAATGAATGGCTTATCTGATGTCCTTCCTTCTGCATTATCCTTTCTTGATACACGCATAAATTATAACTAATCACTGTATAATATACAATGCTTATTATGTTCGATACATGAGCGCTTGCTATATGCACTGCTAGATTTGTAAGAGTTGTTCATTTTCCAAGCACAAAAACTTGAACTTATCTCCTGTTGTGTGTTAATTTATACATCTTTTAGGTGTTTTCATAGATCTCAAAATATCTTCTTTGCTCCATTTCTGGGAGTAGAAGAGATGTCAACCAGGCGGCCCGTTTCCTTTTCAGGCACAACGGTCATCAGTGACCCATGAAATAAAAGCGTTCTTTGAGGACCGGAATTTGTAAGACTGGTCGTCGCCTTTCTATTTAAGGTAGCGCTATATATTTATCCCTTCGAGTATCATTGTGACACCGGCGTACCAAGAAATGAAAATCGTTTGCTTTAAATATATAAAACTGCATTGAGAGAGAAAGCCGACCATCAGTCTTAAAAATCTGCCCCTCAAAGTGTTAAAGTGTTGTGGACAGTTATTGAGTGTGAGGTACTTGCAAAGATGCTCATAAGGCCAGGCCAGATGAAAACGTTAAGCGCTGGAATCACTTGAGTTCTTCGCGTTCGTAAGAAACTCTTTAACCCTTTGAGGATGAGTGCAGCACCAATGGCCCAAGAAATGAAAATTGTCAGCTTTATTCTTTAAGGCAAGACTTTTAAGACTGATCGGGGTTGCTTTCTTTTTCAATGGAATTGAATATATTTAGCGTAGGATGTTTTCATTTCTCGCCAGACTGGTGTCCCGCTGGTCGTTAAAAGGAAAAGCAGTCTAGCAAAGAGCTGTATGAAAGAGAGAGAGAGAGATCTAGATCATTTCACTTTGTTCGGTGCATCCTGAACACCTTTATCTTTCATTTCATTTCTAATGAACATGCAGTCATGTGACTTTTGGTCTTCCTTTCCAAGTCAAACTGAATGAATCGCAGTGTTGTTGCATGCCTTTTAGGCCAACAAAAATTGTAGTGGTGGTGCATGTGTACTCAGTGAAAAGAATGCAAAAAACAAGAAAGGAAGGCGATGTGTCTAGAAATCCTAAGACATCTAGTTCATTACCACAGCAACTAAAAGTTCATTCTAGCGTCTTCTCAATTTTCTCCAGTATGCATGAGCCCATCTTCGACATTATTTTAATATTGTATATATATATAAAGAGTGTGTATTAAATATGGCGCATAAAATGGTATATATTAATAATATAAACAAAATACCTTTCTTTAAGTAAAACAATAATAAAAAAACCTTGTAACATAATTAAAGATTGCGAAAATTCAAAAATATGCCATGAACACATAGTACTATTTATGAACACAAAGTACTAATACTATCTATGCCATAAAATATTTATTTTTCTTTTTAGACTGGAAACGTTTAGGATCTTGTTTTTGTATTTTTTTTCTCAAAGATTGAAACATTTTAAAAACCAAGGTCTTATAACTTCATATATCTTTTGGTAAACTCTGTTTATGATATCAACTTTTGAGTTATAAAATCAAAATACTGATTATTTCTTTATTATTTTACACAACGTATAGCTATGTCTTCTATGATAATAATACATTATTGAAATTGTTATAAGCATCCATTCACATTACTTCCTTAAATAGAGTGAAATTCGTTAAAACAGGATCAACCACTAAGAAATCCCATATGTTAATGTTTGGGTATTATTTGCTTTCAAAGCGATAATTTAACTATGTTAATTTTAACTAAGCCAAAGATATATTCACCAGCTCTTTGCCTTAAAACTTTAATCTCAATTGACCCTTTCGTCCAATTAGATTTGCGCGATTTCATTTCTTGAATAAGGAAATTAAGGATCTGTTTTGAAGAACACGCCATGCAAAAAACCAGATACACTTATTATACTTGAACAAAAAGTGAGACTAACTACGGATCAATCAAAATTCTATTTAAAAAAGGAAACGCTTTTCAAAGCGATCATGCATCCCATAAATAGGAAGATGTATACAGAGGTGGTCGAAGGTAAGAAAATATGTGAAGTTAGCTTATTGCATACTTTGCTGATTAACTTACTAATTAGCTGTATTGAATTAACACCCAACACAATGACTAATGAAATAATAAACTTATGTTTTCACAGACACAATATCCATACTCTAGGAAATATAAACTAGGAATAGAAAATTTATTGAGATCATCAAATAATGTAAAATTGGTTTATATTTCCTAGAGTTTGGATATTTTGTCTGTGAAAACATAAGTTATTATTTCATTTTCTTATTTAGTAAATTTCTATTTTTTGATGATGATGTAAAATTCAGAGACGATTAAACCGATTAATTTTGTTAAGATAGGCTTTTTACCTGTAATGATAAACGAAATTTTTAATAAAAAATTCCCGGTTTGTAAGAGAAACGAAAATAAGGAATATACACTATGATAAGATCACATTTGTTATAGCAAAGAAAAGTAGATGAAGGAGCTCATAAGCACAAAGAGTAGAGTTGTTATAAGCCACATTTGTTATTTCAATTTTAGACAACGCATGCAGGTAAACATATAAAGTCCTTCAAACAAAAATGTTCGGTTACTTTACTGCTTGCACCCTTTTTACTTGCACTGTTGCTTGAAGCCAATCGCATTCATGGATACTCTTTCCAGAGTCCGTCCTCTTTTTCAAGGTCATCTCATTTTGAAGAGAACAATAGTAGTGTGAAATTGTTATTTTGTTCTTTTTTAGCAGAATTGGTAGATTATTATCATTATTCTACGGGATCACCAGGCGAATTCAAATGTTTTAAAACGGTCAGACTAAACACCCCAAAACACGGCAAATAATTTTAAAGCATTATAAAAAAAATGGTTAGACTAAAAACCCCAAAGAAAATTCGAAAGTTTTAAGGAGTTTTTAGTACCTTTTTTGTTGTGCTTTAGAAATATTGGTAGTTTTTTGCAATTTTTTGAGGTGATTAGGGATTTTTGCGGTGTTTTGTAATGTTTTGGGATGCTTGGGGTGTTTTGAGGAATTTTTAAGATTTTTTTTGTAGTGCCTTAGAATTATTTATCGTGTTTTGAGGTATCTTCGGTTATTTCTGGGTGTTTTGGGATTTTTAGTCTAACCCTTTTTTGTAGTGCTTTAGAACTATTTGGCGTGTTTTGAGGTGTTTTGGCGTATTTTGAAGTGTTTTGGGGTGCTTCCTGTTATTTCTGGGTTTTATCTAACCCTCTTTTTTATAGTGCTTTAGAATTATTTGGCGTGTTTTGGGGTGTTTAGTCTGTCAACTCTTTTATCTAACCCTCTTTTTTATAGTGCTTTAGAATTATTTGGCGTGTTTTGAGATCTTTTGGGGTGTTTAGGCCCGTTTTAAAATGACACAATAAGCACAAGATAGGATTATTATTTTTAATTTTCTTTCATAATTTGAGTTTGAATAATGTCTGTGGAAAAAACTTCTAATTTAATTCACTTGCATGCCCTATATGAGCATAATTTTTTTAGTTTATCAACTATTATCAGTAGATATTAGTAACATTTCCACTTTGAATTAAAAAATAATTATCAACAAAACTGTAATAATAGTTTAATTTACCCCCACAATTTAGCCCAAGACAATTGGGTCCCGATAAATGGACCCACGACAGATTAAAATGTTAAGATTGTGGAAAGTTTCAACATACCTACTGCTATATGTTTGCTGCATTTATTAATTAAAGATACACATTTTTAAAATGTACTTGTCTAACACTCTAAGCAGCTTTCTTCAACCTTTTTTTTACCCAGCGTTACCATATGATAACGCTAAACATGTTATATATTATTGATTTTAATCAAATTATGATTTCATTTTTGTTTTTATCAATAATTTTAGGTTATTTAAAAAAAAATTTGTTATCTTTTAATTTTCTCTTTGTTTTGTGAGTTTTTTATTTCAGTAGAGATTTCAAAAATGGCTTCTAAAAAAGTGTGAGTGTTCAATCTCCTTCGTTTTCTTCTCAAAAATTTATAATTAAAAAACATTTTTAAAGTCAAATACCGAATTTACTGAATTTCTTCTTTTTTATTTGCGTAAAGGTACTGTTGAGTGTTTTCATCGAGAAGGCATAACTGCGCCGCTTGGATTGAACTATGAGGAAAGTGAGCTTGATGTGGGATCGAACCCAAGACCTTGAGTTATTCAAACCCAGTATCTAACCAACCATAGACAGGCCCCCATATTGTAACCATATGGTAACGCTAGACTTTTATATAATCATTAATAAAAAAATTTCTATTGTTTTAGATTTCTCTTCATGAATTAACAAATTTTATAGTCAACAAAGATTTAGATATAAATTGAACCTCCTGAATTTAACGTTAATACTGATAAAAACACTGGAAGAACAATAGGCAATCTTACAGGAAGACAACTAAGAGTTCCTTGACAAACTACTTTGTTAAAGGATGAAGAACTTATTATAGAGGAAGAAGAAGATAAATTTTCACAAATAATTACAGATAAATGGACAAAAAAATATCTTGATAATTATAGGGTGTTGTTTTCAAAATCCAAGTTTTGAAGAATATAAGGAAAAAATAGGCCTTGATTTTTTGAAATGTTTATAGATGATGAAATTTTGACTTACCTTGTTGAACAACGTAAGTATATTGTGCTCTTTTTAAAAATGTCAATACTTATATTGAAAGTAATGAACTGAAATGTTTTATTCCAATTTTATTGACTTCTGGGTATAACTGTCGTCCAGATAGACGTTTTTATTGGGACAACGCTCATGGCATGAGAAATAATATGAATTATCAAGAGATGCGATAGAAAATCCATTGTAGTGACAATTCTAAACTTGATGAAACCGATAAGTTCAGTAAAATCAGACCTTTTGCTTGAATAATTTCAATCCGTCTTTTACTTTGTCGTATGATGAAAGTATGATTGAATACTATGGTCGGTACGGTTGTAGGCAATTCATTCCCGGTAAACCCATTTGTTTATGTTATAAAATTTGGAGTGTGAATCAAGATAAAGGCTATTTGATTAATTTTAAATTTTATCAAGGCTCAAGTTCTACCACTGAAAGTAGTTGTATAAATAATGTAGGAAAACCAGCATCACCACGTATCATGATTATAAAAGATTTTCCCGATAAAATTCGAAACCTTCCATATTGTTTCTACCTTGATAATAATTTATTCACAAGCGTAAATTTACTAAACTATTTGAAAGAATTGGGATAAGGAACAATTGAAAATAATCTAATTCCAAAAAATTGTAAGCTACTTGATTTTAAAAATATGAAGAATGAACCAATGGAGTGTTTTGAATATAAATGCAAAAACATGGTTTTAAAATGGATGGATAACTCTGTTGTTTCAAAGGATCCAATTTCCACTGTTAGACGATACTCGAGGAAAGATAAGAAAAGAATTCAAGTGTCGATTCCAAGTATAATATCACATTATAATAAAAAAATGGGTGGTACAAATCAAATGGATGGAAACGTCTTCACATGCCAATCTTCACATGGTTAATTGACGGAGTATGCTTAGATTTTGATTAGGAAAAGTAGTGTGAATATTTCTCAACTGAACTTTCCAAGACAAGTAGCTCCAACTTATCTAACATGTTTAAAAAATGCTCCGAAAGGAAGTGGAAGGCCAACCCATTCCACAAAAGAGGGAAGAGTTTTATAACAAAGAAATGATATAAAATTGAAGAAGGCAACATTCATTTCATCTATAATTATTATCAAAATAAATTAATTAATTATCAAATTTGTTGATAAAACAAACAACAGGAAACAACTATATAGAAAATAAGAAAAATCGCCTTTGCTTGCCTCACTGCATAAGCAAAAAAGCATTACTTGTTATAAATTGGCGCATAAAAATAAGGAGGGCAGTATGCGTTAAAATATTTCATCAACTCAAAACGAAGAATCTAAAGTAATACGATTTTAGTGGAAAGTGCTTTTTTGTTTATGTAGGGAGGCAAAAGCCATTTTTCATTCTTCTATTCTTTACTTTATGTATATAGTTGTTCCTATTCAACAAATTTTATATTAATAATAAACAAATGAAGTCTGCAATTTGATAATTATATTATAGATAGATGTAATGAATGATGCCCCCCCACCCTCAATTTTATATCATTTCTTTGCTATACATGCTATTATAATCAGTTAATAAGATGCCTCTTTCAATTTGATATCATTTGTTTGTTAGACCTATTTTACCTGATACCTCCTTTTACTTTATATCATTTCCTATATATATATATTTCATGGTTACTATAGGCTTCAAAGGCATTTTATATGTTAAAGCGAGAGCATAGAATATATCTTTTTGTAAAAAACTTTGAGCGCTTACAACTTTTTTTCGACAAAACTTTGCATAGCTGTTAAGATATAAAAATGGAAACTTATATCGAAATTTCAAAAAATTTGAACTTTTGAAAAAGAAATTAAACATAAAATATTACGAAGTATAATAGCAATATGTATATAGGACGATATACCCACCACTTTTATAGGGGGTGATTTGCAAAAAAACTACAAAACAAAATTTTCCAAATTTTGCATAGATAGGTTACCATATTTGTGTATATTGCATATCTCCAAATTTGTTTAATTTTCGAGTTATCAACGTAAAACTAAAAATTTTATTCATCAGGTCTCTATATACAAATTTCACTACTCATCAGAACGTTTTGCTCCTTTACATCCTTTGGCTATATGTTATATACCTTTATCAAAGAAGCGCTTAGCTATTTCCATAGTTCTGTTTTTTCTTTGGCAATTCTCCACATTCGTTCAAAGGGTCCACAAAGTTTTTCAAATGATTAACAACTAAATGATGATAATCATTGGTAGAAAACATATTTCTGTATGCACCCGTCATCACTTATTATCGTAGTTCCAGGCCGTATGCTATTCATTATTATTGGATAAAGTGTTGTTGCTTTCCTGTCTGGGACAATTAACATTACATTTTCTCTTGTCTCTCTGCAGATTCCTCCAAAAACCCATTGTTGAGGAAGTATACGTCCAACATGATTTTTCTTTTGGTGAACAAACTTTCATCTATTTCTGCAGTCATGTTGTGTCCTCCAATCACTCTAGGATTAGGTAGAAGATTTCGCATTTAGTTTTTGAAAATATTTTAAAGTTTCAATCCAATGCGGTTTACGTTTAAAAACTATTTATAATTTTAAATAAAAATGTTTTTATATCAAATCAGCCATGCTTGATTCATTTCTGGGGTCAGCTTTTGCAATTAGGGTTTAGAATTCTCTAAGTTCTAATCGAATTAGTTATGAATGCCTGAAAATTATCCTAAAATATATTCATACATATACTCTACTAAATCGACAATGCTGATTTCATTTCTGCAACTAGTTTTTGCAATTAAAATATTATAAGGTGTGTAATTAATTTATCAATCAAATTTGGAATTTCCAAGATCAAAGTGTATGCATGTTTTTGATTAGAATCAATATAAATTAAATTTATAATTAAATAAAAATTTTCTTATAAAATCAGCTTTTGTACTGATTCATCATAAAAAAATCATTGAAATAGCAATTTATCAAAACGAAAATCTCCGAACATATCATGTGCCACACAACATCCATAGAAGCTTTAATAATAAAGAAATAACTATCTCCATGCTTTTTCTATTAGTTGTATTAGAACTCTTTACAGTTTGACGTCGTCACATATACGGATGGGGGCAGTGACAATGAAATGTTCAAACCATGCATTTTCTGTTAGCAATGTATTATCAAAAATAATACAAAAATCTAGCCATTAGCTAAATAGAATACATTTTGCAGCTTTAGCTACATTGCTACATATATTGTTTAAAAAATAAAAAGTTTCTATTTTGTCACTTAATTCTACTAACACTTTTTTTATTGAGTTGAAAAGTTGAAATGCTTTGAGAGAGAGCGAGATAAAAAATCGTTTCGGATAAAATAAGCGATTAATATTTAATATATCTTTCTTCGATTCCTACACATATTTCCATTTCTGTATTAATTACTCAAAATGTGAAATCTGTGAAATTTTTGATTTTTATGTAAATAACAAACTTTCAAAATATAAAATTTCTCCTGAACACTTGAAGGATTTGCAAGAGCTTGTGAAATGGAAATTCCTTGAAAAACGGTAAAAAAAAAAATTTTCAGAAAAAAAAGAAAACATCACATTATTTGGCCTCTTTTGACTAACTTGGTTGGAAGCTAGAAAAGGACTTGTAAAATATGCATGCATTCAGTTGGTCAAAGATTTCAATATACTTTGAATTCAATATTAAAATCAACAGCCTATTTATTAGCTAGATGTAGATAGCGACGAATCTATGATATTCGTGATATGAATTTGTTAGAAATAAAATTATAAAATGTCTAAAAATGAGGATAATAATCATTAAAAAGGCTATTAGAGAGATAATAATGTATCGACTAAAATATTCAAAGATTTTACACTTTATTGCACAAATAGCGAAATATAAAACATGTTACTTTGATAAAATTATATACACAGCCACGAATGCATAAATTCGATGCCAGTCTAAAGAGCATACACTTGAAGCTTGTTCACAGGACTAAGAAATTGTTTTCGTGTTTCGTTGATGAAGATCTAGAAAATACAAGATACATAATTTTCATTTACAGGGGTCGAGGCACCCATGTTACATAGGTAGTGTAGAGTAACAGAGGTAGTTGGTGGATGAATTAGGTAAATAGCTTTCTGTTATATAGGCGTATGACAATAAAGATTTTGGCATATCAAAGCAACAATACCTGGCAACATATGCACAACTAAAAGAGGAATTGAACGTGGTTATATGCACTAGTGTACTACCATCATATCCCTCAGTCTTGATATATTGACCAAAGTATTGCTTTTAATGATTATATCCCATTCTCTAAATAAAGCAGGTGGTATGGTGTAATCAGATTAAGTAATTAAATGCCTAACTAAATCACTAAATAACGAACAGACCAACTTTGATATAAAAAATACTACTTCTGCTAGATTTATTGGATAAACTAAATGATGTGTAAGAAATTTGAAATGTTTATTCGCAAATTTGTTTTTGAACAATATAATTCGAGAAATTTTGTTCTTGTGAATTTAAAGTACTTTACAGTATTATAAATAATATAATTATTGATTTATATATTTTACACTTTTTTTTGAAAAACTTAAATTAAATTTTTTAGCGTTTATAACAAGTTGTGTACTAGATAAAATGGTCTTAGTTTCTCAAAGTTTATAACTTTCTGTGCTTTCTAGCCTAAAGGAAGATAAAAGTCATTGTTAGTCGGTGATTAACCCATAATATTTAGGATTTTTTCAGCGTTTAGAAGAAACATTTTTACAATGATAAAATTTTAAAAAAAATTTTTATTCTATTTTGTAGTTCGTTTGATTTAGAATCGATCTTTTATATCTTGAAGTTGCTTCTTTCTTCCTTCATGTGCAAACAATGTGCCTAAAAATATATCTTTCATTCACAGAGTTTCTTTCTTGTATAAAACACAGAGTTTGGCATTATAAACCTAACATCACCTTTAGGCAGTCTTTGCATATAACTTAATTTACATATTTGTATTTTAAAGTATAGTTAATCACGAAAATCTAAGTAAATATTCGGGGATGTGAGATTTCGGTATAACGAGCTTATATAAAATTCACCCCAATGCACATGACAAAAGGTAGTTTAAGAATGCATAATTTCAACATTTTGGTTACTGTGAAGGTGTTTTGTAAATTAAAATTGAGGAATTTTCATATAATACAAAAATTAAGTTACTCTAGAAGTTAAAAATTACACTTTAAAATAGCATTTAAATTCCCGCATAAGTTCAATTTTGTAAAGATTTGATTTTTGAGATTTTTTTCGGTTGTATGCGTATTTCTAAAGAAAAATTTTCTATCATAATGAACGTCATCGGGATAGCGAGGTTTTGGCATTATCAGGACCAAGATTGAAATTCTTGAAGTCTCACTTTGTATACAATTGTGTACGAATTATATCAATAGACAAAACAATTATTTTCATTCGAAAACACCAAATGTTAAACTAACATGCCTTTCTGGCTTCCTAAAAATTTGTTTGTGAGTATAGTATGTCTGACGAGCAGGAAGAAAGGATATTCCTAGATGTACACTACAGTGCTGTGCAAACGTTTTTGACCACCAATAAGAAATAAATCCTTTGAAAAAAATCATCCTATCTTTACCAAGTAAATGTTTTCGATGTAACGTTCATTATGCCCCATTCCTTTAGCTCTTATAACATATTTGCGTCCATGTGAACAAAATTCAACTTTGTTTCATCACTGAAAATAGCCTTTAGCCTATCTAGTTTTTAGTTGAGGCTGAAGACTTTCCACAGCGCCCCTAGCTACCCATGGATTCAACGCTACTTCATACTAAAAGAACATTGTTAGTCACGTTGTAAATCTATAATTTAAGAAATTTGACATCTTAAACGTGCCTTACACGATCTAATTGGCGTGTTCTCCAACACGTATTGCGCTTAGCAAATTTAAACAGCATTTTCTCACAAATTGGACTTAACACCGGTAGTGAGTTTTTACAAATTGAATATGACAAAAGAATTTATAATTGAATTTCCCTTTTTGATATCCTACATTTTTCCTAACTGAAATATTTTCTTCAGTGAGAAAAAAATTATGTAAAGCTTTAGAATAAGGCACAACAAATCATTATATTTTCTCTTAATGCGCCAAGTACCCGCGTTAGTAAAAAAGTAACTTTATCGATCCAGGACAGTTAATATAATATTTTGACCTTATTGAGATGACTTATGAAATTTAACAAAAAAATATACGTTTATTATATTTAGTTGGTCGCATAGCCTTCGAACAGAGGGTAATGAAAATATGTAAAATAAGGAAATTTTTAAATTTAGTAGAAACAAAACAAAATAAAGCAAAAATAAAATAAATATTCTTTAAAAAAGTTAAAAAAATTTTACTTTATATACTTTTTTTCAACTTTTTCAAAACATAATTTGAAAAACATGTATACCTGTGACAGGGAAATTGTCATTGTCGGATAACTGCAATAAAGAAAATTGCAAATGCTTTAAACAAAACTTTTTTGCTAATTTTGAAAAACTTTACTAAATGTTGCATAATAAAAAATTTAAAACTCTATTAAATCACTAACAAAAGTTAGAAATCAATTTTATGATGGTAAGGTAAAGGTAACTTCTGGTGTTTTCATCTTGAGGCAGAATCGCGTTTCTTCTATTGAACACATATGTGCAAAAAAAGCTTGATGATGGATCGAACCCGAGACCATGAAGCCAAGTGTCTAAGCAAGCCTAGTCACGGCTTGAAGAATAAAACTCTCAAAGGGCAAAACTCTTCTATCTAACATTATAATTAAGAGAAGAAACTTATAAAAATATAATTTAAGAATATAGTTCAGAAAAAGAAGTTTGGCGGAAAATTTTATAATTAAAACACTAAAAGCTTCAAATAAGAAAGCTTAGTATCTTAAGGTCTTCGTTTTTGTCCAGCGTCAAGCTTTCTTTGAACATAGTTCAATACAAGAAACGCAATTCTGCCTTCAGGATGAAAACACCATAAGATACCTTTACCATACCATCAAAAAAAGAAGTTGATTTCTAAGTTTTGTTATTAATATAAATATACAATAAACTTATTAATAAAGTTTCTAATTTTTACAAGTTTTTCAAAATTAGCAAAGAAAAATGTTCCAGTTTAAGGTTAAAGGAATGACAATTTTCGGTTTGGCAATTTTCTCCGTAGCAGTTATCCCACAATGGTCATTTTCCGACTGACAATTTTCTGAGGGGCAATATTCTCAATGCCAATTTTCCAAAAACGATGTATACCATATTAACACTAGAAAAGCAATGGGGTCGCCCTAAAAAAGAAACACTAAACTTTTTCAAAAGCTTTTTTTAGTTGGAAAGAAATATTTTCAAGGCGCATTGTTTTCAGACATTAAATATTTGTGAGCATTTAAATTAAATTAAATAAAATTATGTGAATTAAAATAATTCAATTGTTGTCCAAAAGGGTTTTATAGAAGTCCTGAGATAAAGATTGAAGAACAAATAAATAACTTTACATTTGTGCTACATAGAATACATAAAATATTAATGTTTATTTTTTAAAAGAAAAATTTAGTTATGCATCTATTTTATAGCAAACTTTTAATATTGTTTTATATCTTACGGTGGTATACAACCCCATGGCTTTCTACGTACAAAAAAATATTGGCTTTCTTTGTGTTAATCCACACTTAAATTAAATAATTGATTATTATATTTGAAAAAAACTTCCTTATCTTAATTAACATCTTATTGCTATTTTGGAAGAAATAAAAATTCATGAGTAAGAAATTTTTTAGACGCTTTTTGAAAAATATATTTTCTTCAAACACCATATGTTATATTGATTTTTAAAATATGGTAGCAGAAATTTCTGTGACAATGTGTCATGTAATTCATAAAATAGATACATAATCAAAGTGAAAGTATATAGTTTTTATAAGTTCGATACTACAAAAATAATGTTAGATATCGTCTTTTTTAAGACAATTTTCTTTTATTTTAAATTTTTTGGAAACAAAATTTCTGACATCGACTTTGTGATTTTTGATGGCATGCAAAGTCGTCACTACAAAAATGGTTAAGAAGAATGTGCGTTATCTTGATACTACTGAAATTGTTTAATCACCATAGCTTTAAAAATAAAGTCATTCACTAAAATGGAACATAATAACATCGAAGGATGAGTAGGTCAGCAGTCTACACACAATTAAATAATAAGTTTTTTACATTCGGAGAAATATAGCTTTTGTGGTATATTTGCACTATGTTAAAGAGTCCATTCTTTAACTCAACATAACGTGTTCAAATAAGTTCATTATTATTCATATTAAAATTAGAGTAGAAATTAAGGAAAATGAAGCACAAGTTTAGTAAATTAAAAAATTCTGGAACAGAATTTTCATAAAAATAACTATTTCAATTATAATGAAAAAATTGTCATTTCGATCAAAGGATGTGTTTTAAATTATTTCTTTACAGCAAGGAAAAATATATACCTTTTCTTTCAATTTATTTATTTTTTTTTGTTGTGATTCATTTGGTTAAATATAAAAAAAGGACTCTTTTGAAACATTGTACATTTTTGCATCTTTTGAATTGGAGTAATATAAAGCAAGGCAGGATTATGGTCTACTGCCACCTATGAACTCCACTTTACATGACTTATTTAAAACATTTTTTAAACTATTTTATTATAAATGTGCACGTTTTATATGAAAATATTATATATTTTAGGATTCGATGCGAAACTCACATTTTTTCTTAGAGCGGCCCACATCAAGAAAACAGCCCTGTCTTAAATCATGAATTATTTATGCCAAATGTGTCGCATGGAGTCGAAAGGGCGAAGACGACTACTAGATATATGCTCAATCAAAAACACTTACAGTTCTTTTCCGTTATTAAGCGACTTTGACTTGGTATACCAGCACTTCCACTAGAACCACACTTTTCTTCTACTACATCCGTATTCACACTGGGCAAAGATGTAAAAGCCGCATTATCATAACAAAGCTCTGTGCTTAAAAGGTTCAGGGTATTGGGGGCTTCGGAAGGTTGGTTTTCATCTGCGCTGTCTTCAAAGTCTTCTTTGCCCTCGTCGCCCACAAAGTCTTCTTCATAGTCATCAGAAGCGAAGGAGCAGAGTGTGCACAGAAGAATCGCGAACATGGTGCCAGGCAGCCCAAAGAGGAGGAATGAGAGCAGAGGTTGCGCGCGAAACATCGACTAATGCAAATAAGAAAGTAACCAAAATTACAAAGTAGCTTTGTGTGAGGTGTGAGTGAAGTTGTCTAGATCACTGGTTCGCAATTAACAATAATAATAATCAAAGTGTCAAATTTTTCCAACATTACTTATCAATGTCTTAACTTTTTTTCTTCTCAACGGATGTGGATCAATCCCAAACGACATCAATTAGCCTCCCATAATCGATTTCAAGCTCGTTTTATTCCTCTCTAAACAACTCAATTCACTTGCAGTAATGCCAAATTTAATGTTTTAATCAAATAAATCTTATTCTAGTTTATTCTATTCAAAGATTGCAGTAGCGCTCCCAAAGGACGTTTTGGAATTCTTAGGGAGCACTATAAAAATGTGAGAATAACTAGTATGACTAAAAAAAATTTCTTGATTAAAAACACACGCACATTTACGATCATTTTTATGATCGATTTTAAAACTTCAAACATATTTTTATAATACTTAACACCATATAATTTTTTAAATAGGCCTTATAATTTTTATTGCTTATATAAAAAAAAAGACCTACAAATTTATAAGATTTGGAATTTATTCGTTTTTATTCTAATAAGATCATTGACAACATGCATAATTGTAGTGAAAGTATATAATGAACAAGTTTATATTGATATGATTGAAAAAAAAGTATGAAAAATCGAAAAAGAATTAAAAGCTCTGTTTTTCGGACTTAAGCACTTAACGGTTGGCACAAAAATATAAGCAAGAAAAAATGTTACGTAGATATTGAAGTAAAGCTTGAAGACAAATCGATACACCTTATTGAAATAGCCTTTAGAGTTTGAGAATCTCTAAAATAAGTGAAAACAAAGTCATCATCATAACTTTTAAAATTAGGCCAACACTCAAAAACGAACTTCCAGTAGATCCATCCACGTTTAAAAAGAGTTTGCCCAATTCTTATGAACAGTAAAATTTTGAATAAAAGAATACAAATAATTTTAAGATGTGAATACTCCTTGAAGCTATTTAATTAAAATATAACTGCCTTATTTATATCATTCATTTTCCCTATTTTTTCATTTTTCCTACTTCAATGAAATTATGCTTCGATTATGGAGTAACTCCAAATGAAGTAACGAAAATATACTTTGTTCTGATAATGTTAATTTTTTTTCAAATCGTTCCTCATTTTTAAAATTATAAAAAGTTTACATTAATTAAATACATAAATCTGAAAAAAATCAAAAAAGATACTCAGTTATCATTTAAAAGATTTTTTATCACTAAAAATCTTAAAAATTGTTTTTCATCTAACTAATTAACCAACGAAGTCGTGAAATTATTATTGAAGTTCGAAAGTTAGTCCATCTCTAAATCTGTGTTTGGCCCCCTTTATAACATTGTTATGATGAAAATATTTAGACCAATTCAAAATAAATTAATTGAATTTTTTCAATATTTAATTTGTTAATACAGCAGAAACAAAAGAATGTACATTGAAGAGGGGAAATATCTTTCGTTGTCTAAGCACAATTTTATACCATCTTAGTATAGATATACTTGATTAGTCTATCGAAAAAATAGAAACAAGGTAAAATTAAGATTGATTTCAAGCAAAATATACTTATATACGGAATAAGCTTTTCTAGATGAGATTTTCTTATATCTGAGTTTGAAATAAACAGATTGATTTTGTGTATCTAAACATCAAATTAAGTGAAAGTAATGAAGAGATACCCATCGCAATTGAATAGTTATGGCTTTCCAAATAAAGAATGCATAAACCCTCTCAGATACGAGCGATCATCCAGCCACATTTAAAAAGTCGTTACAGGCAGGCTTCAAAAATTAAATGTTTTTTTGGATAAAGTCATAACAGTATTTCAACTATTTATTTTTTATCAATAAAAGCGATTAAATATGTATGTAATTAACATAAAAACCAATTCTATTAAAAGGAAATATTTTAAAAAGTTAAAATTTATTGAAAATAATAAAATAATAATTTTAAAAATCAAATATTTTACATTGTTTAGCTTTTTTTGATGGTGTATCGTTAATATGAAGAAGAGCTTAAAATCAAGTAAACATTTATCTTTTGTTTTGAGAGCTCTTCTTGAACTTTTTCTAAATAAGTTAGAACAGTTTTTTGCTAATCATTTGCTTATCTCTCACTTCATGCGATCACTTTCTTCATTATCTTCACAAACTTCTTCACCTCTAGCTTCAGAACAAAGTTTTTGTTCCAATTCATTGTTATATGTAGCAGTAGTGAGAGTTGTAGAATCACATTCAACAAATCTTCCCATTCAATGCCTCACAGTAAACTCTTAAAATCTTCATCTACAGTAAGACGTGGTTCTTGAATTAGGGTTACATTATATTAAAACCACATTTAGCAAAGTATTTTTGTATTAGCTCTGGTTTTATTAAATTCCAAGAGTCTTTAAGCCATGTAAGTGCATCAAGTTGACGTGCAAGTTGTGATGCATCAATTTTTTTCTACAGTGAAAGTTCAAAGTTTGGATTATGCCTGCATCACAAGGTTGACGCCGTAAAGTCGTGTTTACAGGATAGAAACTAATTTAGGATAGGGAAGAATGCACAAAACAATTATCAACAAACAAACAGTATTGACTAAGATTTAATTCAGAAATGAAAACATTTTCAGAAAAAGAAACATCGCGGATTAGCTTAATGTCCAATTACAAGAGGACTTAACTTTTCCTCCATTGCACTACAGCCTAAAAGAACAGTTATTCTCTTTTTTCATTTTTTTACCTTTACACTGGTCATCTTTTTATTACTTGTGACTTGTTAGGTAAAGTACTAAAAACAAAGCTGTTTCATCACCATTAAATATAACATCCAAAGAGTAACCATCGCAGAGAGAAACTAAACGTGAACACGAGTTTTGAATTGTTTCTTCATCTACGCTTGCGCTTTCTCTAAATAAAACAGAGCATGAAATGTCATGTCTTTTATAGAAATGACTTAGCCAGCCAAGCAGAGACTTTTTCCAACGTTATGCCTTTAGATAAGATCAATGCTCTTTCTTGAAGTAGCTTACCTGAAACAGGAATATTCTTTTTTCTTGCTTCACAGAACCACTTAAAAACTAAACTATTAAATTTATCATAATCAGTTTTTTTTTATCGCAATAGGCTTTGAACTTGAATTTGAGCCATCATTCCACAATTCTTTAATTTTACTTCTGTTTATTTTCAATTTGTGTTTTTCAAATAGCAATGTAAAAACATTTCATACCCTTATCGTGCTTTTTAAGGACAGGGTTAAATAAGTGGGTTTTCTTTTTTCCCGAAGACATAACGTTATAAATGTCGGTGATATGAATGAAATTTGCTAATAAAAAGCAGTGTATGAATTACACTCTCTCAATCAATAATAATTAATGATGCATAAACCCAAGAACTAGCTTAATAAATGAGCATATCTTACACACAACATTAGCAGCATGAGATATAAAATAAAAATAAACATGTATTCGCTATATATAATATATCAGCATTTTAAATTGATATCATATCTGAGGGGTTACTGTATATATATATATATATAAATACAAACTTTCTTATAGTCCAGACCCCATTTAAAATATTTTAAAAAAGTTTCAACTACATAATAACAACCGTGATTGTAAAAACATTTTACATATAGAAGAAATTGTTTAGAGTTATCGTGAAATCATAGGAGAAATAGCTGGTACACGTATATAGCTATTCCTTCAACTCAAGTGAGTGTACTCTTTTCTGTTTTAAAAATAATAATCAAGTCGGATTAATAAAAGAAGATTTAGAAGAAGCTATTCCATTTTTTAAACACTTACAGTTTATAACTTTATAAAATAAAAATTCCAATTATGTCTATTGACTTTTATTTTAATACTATATAATGTTTGATGTAGCTTTTAATGTGGATACAATGGAAGATTTGTGCTAGATACTTCATTTTCCTAGATCTTTGTTATAAAAAGTACTCTATTTTTCTATTTTTATTAGGATTTGTTAATATTTTTATACAAATTGCTAATAGCCTGTATAATGTATAAATAATGAACTTATCTATTTTCAATATAATATAAAAAAAGTCAAAAAATACAAAACATAGTCATGGAGAATTTAGAAATCTCGAAACTAGCTCGAAGATTAATATGGAAGAAATGAAGGGCGATTTTGATTGATAGATTACAATATATATATAAGAATGTTTTACAATAATAATACGAGAAAAATGAGAGTAGAAATATTGAAATTTTGAAGAGTCGGATAATCGAAAGTTTAGACTGCGACTCCCAGTCCTGGCTATACCACAGTCAGTGAACAAATACTTGAATCTCGAAAACAAAGGAGAAAAGGGTTTGTTTAGATTTTGGAAACTGGAGATTTTCTTCAACAAGATTCTAATTTCATAAATAGTGAAGCACAGGTATAAAATTCAAAATTCAGCAAAAGAATTTTTCAGTTGAAATCATCACTAAAAATTTCAAAATTGTTTTTCAACTAATTAACCTTATGACTAAGTAATTTGAACTAATTATGATAATTTTACACCGATACAGTCATATATTCGGGAAAATACGGAAATGAGGATTTACATTAGCGGTGTTAAGTTGAATCGATTGAAAGAAGTGGTGAACATCTTCAGAAGAGAGGTTTTGTAGGGGCGTGTCAAGTTTGAAAACGGAGTGATCTTGCGTCTTCACAACTAAAACACAAGGATACTCGGGCCATTTGGCAGTCAAATCAATCACCAGCGACTCATCTGTTGACCAGCCAAAGAAGAACTGCCTAAAAAACCAATTTCACACCATGTCAATCACATCGATCTTTCTTCATTTATTATTTATTTTATTTCATTCATATTCATTTGTTTTACTTCTCACCTCACCAAAGTTTTTAAAAAGGCAGCAAATTAACCCATTTTAGTTCACGCAAAGAAGTATGAGTTCCTCTACAGCAGAGTTTCTCAACCATTTTGTTAAATCGCCCACTGAGATTCTAAAAATTTATAAAATTGCTTAATATGAGCTAAAAAATGCCGAAAATCTTTAAAATGATTTATCCCCATTCTTCAATCTTGAGTTCAAACAAATCCTTAATTCCAAACAATAAGTGATTTTGGAGATGAGATTTAAAATTTGAAAAAAGTTTACTTTACTTCAAATTCTGACTATATCAAATTCTTATGTAAAAAGTAACTTTCCGAAGAAATTTTTGAATGTTTGTTTATACAATTTTCAACTATTTGCTTAAAAAAATTGCCCACTTGAATTCTATTTTGGCCCAGAAATGGGCGATTCACATACGGTTGATAAACCCTACTCTACAGAAACAATAACCCAAAATGGGTTGAACTTTGATTGATCAAATCACTACTACTCTTTTACTTTACTATTGTATACACTATTTTTATTTAAAAGAACACACTTGTGACTTTGAGTAACTTCAACATTTGTAAATAATGAATTTTTAAAATACACCTGAAGTTTTGATGCCCAGATTTTACCGTTTAATAACAACAAAGGAGGCAACGTAAAGAAATTTTTCAAACAATTTTTATTAAAGTAACTTGTATACTGATTTCTTTTTTATTTGTGGCGAAATATAAAACACAAAAAGTGGATAGAATAAAAAAAATAAATCATTCTAAACTAGTCTTAAATTTAAACTATCATAATATGTCATTCAATCTTCAATATTACAGGGGTTAATTTGCCTCCGAATAATTTTATATCACTTCTTCACTATACACAAAGAAAAATTCACGGAGAAAAATCATAGAAATGCCTCCAAAGAACTACCCACTACGTGGTTATGTAAAGATTTTTATATAAATATCATTAAAGTTTCCGAATGTGTTGATTCTTTTAAGAGAACACCTCAAGATAGCAATAAGTATAAAAAAAAATTTTTAATGTATTTGATACAAATTAGGAGATTCATTCAATTATCATGATTTATCTTTTTCAGAGACATGTTACTTCAGACTGACTTCCTTTTCAAATCATTGAAAGTAACAGCAATCTTCTAATTCGATTATTTTTAGAAAAAAATAGTAAACTGTATACATCCCTCTATTTTACAGATTTTCCTAAGTATGCTAACTAATTAAGCTTTCTTGACATTCAGAAATTATGTCGTCAAAAGTCGTATGATACACGATATACAATCATTTTTATTTACGTTAAAAAGAAAATGCAATCTTATCAAAAACTTAAATTCTTTAAAGAATCACTTTTCCTGATCTCTGAAGTAATTTTTTTTAAAAGTATGCTATTCTTTATTGTCTTTCAACTCAAACTTCATTTAGATATCAACAATTAAAGTTTTTTTGCGAAATGTAGGAAGCTAGATTTCAAATTTAGTTCAGAAAAGAGGTATCATTTAACTTAGGTAGTGTTTAGATCGGTTGCCAGACAAAATGTGGACACTTTTAATGGTTACAGACAAAATGAAGACAGTCTTAATGTAAACATTTGTCCAAATGTGAAATAATGTGGACGCGAATATTTTTTTGTAGTATTTCTATTATTAATGCTACAACTTGTGGTAATATACTTATATACTACTATTACTACTACTTTTAATAATAAGAAGAAATGATAATAAAAATTAATAAATAATTTAACATATTCAAAACTAAATTTAATAAACTATAATTTTATTTAAAATAATATAAAAAAAAATTAAAAAAATTCATTTAAAGTTTAGCAATTTTTCTAAGTTGTCACAAATTAGGAGCAACGGCTTGCAAAAACATCAATCTTTGATTCAGGTCAAAGTTTGTGATTATTTTTTAAGTCTTTCGTTGAGTCAAACACATTTTATGTTAGACGTTCCAATATCTATTCGATTAATTTATTATTTATGATAGTATTTATCTGTTTGCTTCTACTTTTTTTAGCTTGGCAAATCAGCGAATCAAAGGATATCCAGTATCTTTCTAAAGGTTGTAGCTTGATGGTACACTAAATCGCACTAATATTAACACAATGCCATTATTTGGGAATAGAAGAAAGTCGAAACTTGGCTTTTAGTAAGGTTAAATAAGACTCTTATTGGATATAATTTTGTCAAATGTCTCATTTGTAAAAAATTTTAGCATATTTTATGTTTACAGACTTTTGAATAAATTGTCTCCCAAATTATTATTTTGTATTAAAAGGCATTTAATATTTGATTGACAAAAACGTATTTCATAGTAATTAACAAAAATTTGAATTAAGGCATTTATTTTACTTTTAGTATAGTTGGATAAAAACTTGTTCAAATTAAAAACATGAATAAGGCTCCATTTGACATCAGATTTACTCATCCCTAATAACAAATGATATATACTTATTAGAAAAAATAATCTAATATTAGTATCAAAAGTTTCAGGTGGACTATAAGCATTTACAAACCACTTTGTGAAATACCCCTATCTCGCTCCTCCTTCTTCCGTGAAAGATATTTTCAAGAAAAGAATAGTCTAAATTGTGATTTAAGCATTATTCGATTATGGAGCTAGATCTATGGCGAATGTACGTTTGCCAGCTAAAAGTAGAAAGTGTTGAAGCACGATGATGACTCAAGTAGAATAAGTTATGAAATAAAATATTTTGCGATAAATAAAATTACTCTTTGTATTCATGGTGAAAATTTCGCACAAACGATTCAAAATAGTCTCTAAATCTTCTCTGTGGCAAAGGAACAATGTCTGAAAGCGTGTTCTAGAAGAAAAGCAGAAAAATGAGGTGAAATGGGGGCGCTTGAGGCGTTGAATGAAGATACCTGTACAATTACGAGGACGATGAAACTTTTTAGATTGAGCATTTCATCGAAGTGGTGGTACTTGATATTTGAGAACGCCAAAAACTTTTCTACATCGATCCACTTCTTGATTTGTGAATACTCTTGATCCTGCTCCTCAGATATCAACTCTCGATCGTAGATGGAAAAATTTCCTTGTTTGAAAACGAGCAACTCACATTCTTTGCTGGTATTTATGGAAACTTTCTAAAATGCATTTCATTATATAACAAGACATATCCCTATTATTTCTCATGAATTAACAAATTAAAAAGTAGGAAATGCGAGCAAAGTGTGCAAAGGTTATTTTTCCCGGTTAAAAATTCATAGAACTCTGCGCGCATTTTATATTTTTCAATCCTCATAATGAAATTGAATGTATACTATACATATTCAAATTTCGAAAATACTGCCAGATAAATATTTCAAAAATAATGATAACTACCGAGTTTTAACGTGTAAAGCGAACCGTTGAGAATATGGAAATCGGTTTCTGTTTAGGGCCTAAAGTTTAAAGAAAAAGGAGGTTGGAAAGGGATTAAACGCTTGAAAAAAATGTAAACATATCATCTTCACGATAAGAAGTTTTATCAAAATTATTTAATATTAAGCATAGAACACAGATTACATTTAAATAAGAGTAGACACAATGAGTAAGACTACATTGCCAATACTATCCATATATAAGAAACTCGCATATTTTTTCAATATATCTTTTGACAAAAAAGATCTCTCGTTATTTTGAATTAAGATTTAAACGCGTTAAAATTTGAAAATGTTTAAATAAGGTTCAGTGAAAAAGAAGAAAGTAGTAAAAATGGCTAACGTGAAGCAGAGCGTCATGGGTTGTTTGATAAAAGTATGTGTGAAGGAATAATTGCTCAGATATGTTATGGAAGGATTCCTATTTTAAAAAAGAGTGAAAAGTAGAATGAAAAGGACATCAGCGATGCCGTGCATTCAAAATTAAAAAAAGAGACGTGGAATCGACAGAGAGTGGCTGAGTGGTTTTGATGAGAGAGGACGAAGAAAGCGCCATTCCTGTGCTGCTGCATCTGATGATCGAAGTTGTCTCTTCGGTGGAGCCAGGCATTCGGACCCGCCAAAATTTTGTCTGAGAAAATGAGGAAATCGTGAAGGGTGCGATCTTCATGGAATTCGTAGTGATTGCCATTTTTGAAGCTAAATGCATTGAAGTAAAGTGAATTCGCAAACTATCTGCAATTTATGGTCGAAGGAAACGAGGGGCTTTTCCGTAATCCTATCTATGCGAAAAGGAGTGGTAATAAATTGGATGAGTTCAAGGTAGACTTAGTGCGTATCGGCAAGCAAATGGGGAAAATACTGATTGATGTATATGAATAATGTCATTATGTTGATTACTGCGCTGTGACAAAAGATACTTGATTACGATAGATAGATATGATGTATGAATATTACGATTTTAGGGCGTATTGATTAGCACAGGCAACAAAGTAATAGCTAAAAAGCATTGACATTAAGTCCCTTGTTTAAAATAAGGCTTTCAAAAAAGTTAGTAATACATTGTCCATGCGAAAGATTAACATATCAGACTCCACCATCGTCTGGTCCCAAGCCCAGAGTGAGAAAGGAGGAGGGTTTGCGTCAGGAAGGGCCTCCGGCAGTAAAACTTCTGCTCCAACAAAATCTTATGAATTATGGAAATTGATTACAAAGGGGATAGCACACCCCAAAGTGTCACGCGGGCAAGATACCTAGCCTACGATAGAAAGAGAAAGATAACGTGGATAGAACTAAATGCAAGAAATTAATAAATGCATTGTATTATGGTTCCATATTGAATAAGGAGTGCACACTCTTTACGAGGAAAAACCACCTTCTAAAAATAAATGATGATGATGATGATGATGTCCATGCGAAAATATACAAGACTGACCTTCATTATACACACGTGAGATAAATAAAATGCTGCCATGTGGAGTTCCCGCAGCAACTATTAAGCCCAATGCAAATGAAACGTTTATTTAGTATGGTGGTAAGAAGTATATGACATTGATTGCACCCCCTTCTCAAATGTCAGGTAGCAAATGAGTGATAATGTATGCCAGGGCTTCTCAACCTCAATCACTTCACGGAAAATATCTCAGAATGAAAAAGAAAGTTTTCCTTGAATATTTCCTTTCAACTCTCCATGAGTATTTAACTAAATGCCTACTATAAAAAAAACGGAAATATTTCTATGGCTCGGGCAGACAAGAACACAAACTAAATACTTATTATTTCTTCATTATTTATTTTATACTTTAAAACACGTAGACGATTGTCCGCTGTGTGAGTAAGATTGAGGTATCTTACAAGAAAATGGTTGGAAAGCGGAAAACTTTGAAGAATGAGGAGACGTTGGAGTGATCAACAGCATTTATGCGAGCAACCTTGACATCACTGAATCTCAGGGCATTTTCTAGGCGTTGCCATTCAGACTCCAATCGTATGCAGTGTTGACAACCAGGCATGTAAAACTGAAAAAGAAGTGCATCAATTAAATTCATCTTGAAGTATCAAGAGAAAGGCTAAGAAATACTTGAATGAACCAGTTTTCCGTCTTGTATAATTTCAAAAACCTAAGCAATACAAAAATAAGTATATTATAGGGAAATGCAGCAAGGCACGTTTCAACCGAGACTATTGCACCAGAATTGAAATACTATGTAAAAGGCCTTTAAACAAAATGAAACTTTAACTAAACTAAAAAACACATTCATAAGTTATAGTACATGTAGATTAAGATGAAAATATCTTCAAAAGGTATTGGACTTTATTTGCATTACATGTTATTTACTAGGGTCCTCGTATGTATTCATTTCGGATAGGTATTGTATTTCAGGCTGCATATGGTTAAAATTTTCGTCAAATGTATCGTATTTTTATGTTATATAAAATAAACTTCCTGAAATGATTTCGAGATAAGCCATAGATAAAGATAAAAAAAGCTTTAAAAAGGAGAAGTAGCTACCTTTCATTGCTTATGTGATATTCGATAATAATCATTCAAGACAATCTTCATAACAAAAGTAAAGCAAATAAAAAGAATATCTCAGCATAAAGGTGCTATAAATTTGAATTCTGTAATAAAGGGTTTGATTGTTTAAATTATATTTAGCAAATATAATAAGAGCATTTATCCTATTAATATTGTGTTTGGTCTACTAAAAGATCTTAAGTTGTCGATATTATTACTATTATTTGTTATTTTTATATCCTTGTTTATTATTTTTGTTATTAGTTTCATGGATTCATCAAATTTAATTGATATGTTAACTAAGCTCAAAGATTCTATAGATAATAATTTAAGTAAAAAAGAAATTAAAAGTAAACACGAAGATTTTATTGATATATTTGATAAGACAATAAACATTGATAACAGATTAAACGGCCTAGAAAAATTGATTAATAAATCAAAAGATATAAAATATTCTGATGCAATTAACCAGAAATTGTCCAAAAAAGTTTTTGCTATCCCAAATTTGGTTAATGACAATTTTTCAAAAAGAGTTTTCGATCATCCAAAATCGATAAAAGCGAAAAAGTTAAAATAATACTTTCGACAAAGTGATTTATTTACACAAAAATTTGGAAGATTCTAAAATTTTGAAAAATAAATTGATCAAAAATAAAATTAATGTTAACTTGAAAAATGATTCTAAAGAAATTTAAAATAAAATTTAATAATGCCTTGACATATTTTAAAAAACATAACTAGCTTTCTTAATAATGCTAACATTGAGGATGATTTATGTATAAAGAATAACTTACCATAAGATGCGTTCAAGGAATTTAAATCTAAGGAGTCTAGAATTTTACAATAAGGATTGCCCGTGTTTTATGAATATTATAAATATGATTAAAACTGGTGAACTAAATAACTAAATAATAGTTTCCTAAATCTTCGTTATTTTCAAGTTTTTCATGAGGATATTTTTTCTCCAGTTTGTTTTACCAAAAGGGTACCCCAATGATCTATATTCGGTCCTCTTTTATTCCTTTAAAATATAATTTTCATAAATGATATACACAACCTTATCTCACAAGATACAGAGACCATTTTGTTTGTTGATGATCTCACTTTTCTTTACAAGAATGAATATACTATTGACCGAATTCAAGAATTAACCAAAATTCAAAGTTGCCTAGAATTGATAGGAAAATGGTCCAACCTGAATGCCTTAACAACTATACCAAATTACACGTATTGGTCTTCTCTAAGCGCAATTTAGATCTTTTTTTGTTTCAAGTTTGTTTCAATAGTTTTTCATTAGTCAGAAAAATACTACTTAATACTTTGGAGTACATTTAACTCAAATTCTCTCTTGGTAATTTCAGATAAAAAATATTATTGTAAAATTTCTAGACTTTATGGTGTTTTCACAAAACTTAGACAAAATATATTCCTTTTCAAGTAAGAAAAATCCTCTATTACAGTTTTGTCTTTCCTCAATTTAATTATGCTATACTTCTTTGGAGTAATTCCAAGTTCACCCTTTTAAACAGGTTTAATAAAATACAAAATAAATGTTTTATCTTTATGTCAAACGATAGTCACATTTGAACAGCCTTTCATGCGTATACTCTTTAAGCCGTTGTTTTGTATGCAATGATCCTTATGAACATTTTTATTTCTGTGCCAAAAAAACACTCCCACCTTCACTGGGGCGTCAGAACATTTTTACTTACGCAGTTTTGATGTGGCAGTGCTCTCGAATTCCCGAAAAGCACATTATACTATCCTATTCATACTGATGCTTTTATCTCATATACATATTTTTACAACTCCTTTTTATAACATATACAAGAACACATGTATATATATATATATACATTATTCATATATAGATAGATGGTTATATTTATAGTCTTTTCCTGTTTTTCTCTTTGTTATTTTCTTACAAACTTTCCTTCACTTTGAATTTGTTTAATATTCTCAACTTTTTTTTTATTTTTGCTTTACTACACCAAATTTGAATTTTGTCTAACTTTTACCCTATATTTTGTCTAACGTTTTTCTTGATATCCCTGGAGGTTTTGTCATCACGAACGGAAATCTACTTTCCCTTTGATAATCCTCCTTACTCCCAAAGCTTTCAAATTCACCACCTTTTAACTTAGAATTTAATCTCATGCAAGTTTAGCAAATAAATTATCCTTTTTTTTAATATATTCACACTGCTTAAAATTTTTGTTAATAAAACTAAGTATAAATAATTTCATTTTCATGTAATTTTTAGAGTATAACTTAGGGCATGGAATAGCTAGTTTATTTATAGTTTGTAGAATATTTCTTCGAAAAATTTTAAACCTTCAATTTCTATTTAAAAGAGCCAACTTTAAATTCATGGCTACACACCTATCAATTCATAGACCCATGTCCTAATTATATTTTTAAACAATTTACTTTACTAACTGAATATATGTGTAGGTAGAATATGAAGATTATAATGTTACTAATCAAGCTTGGTAACATTTCGTTGCTAAAAATTTTAAAATTAAATTTTAAGCAACAATGCATTTCAGTAGAGAGTAATAAATCAACCTAACCAATTCATTTGATATGAACCAGGCTTGTTGACAATTAGTGAGATGAGAGGCAGAGAAAAATTATTTAGCGCCTTATTGCATCGAATAGTGAGGATATCTAAATAACACTAGGCAACATCAAATTTGCTTCCTTTGCGAAACTAGCAAAAGCATGTTCAAAGAGTATCACTATGTTCAAATTTCATTGTTATTATATATTGTCTAAAAAGGTTATTAGTTTTTTCATTGTTATTATATATTGTTATTATTTTAGACATCATAAATTTTTACTCTTCCTTTCTTGGTCATCAATCATTTTATTTGACAGCAGTTGAAGACGATTTTTTCAGTGATATCAAATTTTGTTATTATGTCGCATTTTTGTTTGAATAAGGTTAATAACTTTTGTTATATTTGTGGAGAAGTTACCTTTGAAGCCCAGAAAAGATCCGTTACTAAAAACGTTAAAAAGGCATATTCTTTGTATTTTTGCTGTTTGATAGGCGATCAAGATAAAAGTTGGGCTCCACACATTTCTTGCAATACTTATGCGACAAACTTGAGGCAATGGATGTACAAAAAAGAGGGAAAATGCCTTTCGCTATTCCTATGATATGGCGAAAGCAGACAAATCATATAGACGACTGCTATTTTTGTTTACTACCGGCACTGAAAAGTGGAATTTCCAGAAAAAAAGGAGAAGATAATTGAATATCCAAATTTGCCATCTGCCACTCGACCAGTGAAACACAATGAAAACTTACCAGTTCCTCTTGCTCCAGGTCACATTGTTTCTGATTCAAGTGATGACAACATTGAGTTACCTGGCGATAGGGAAGATTTAGATCCATCTTTTTCTGGGTCTTTTTTCAAAAACCTCAATTGTTAACACAATCAAGACTAAACAATTTAGTAAAGGATCTTCAACTTACTAAATCCAAAGCTGAAATCTTGCGCTCTAGACTGCAAGAGTGGTGTTTGCTTCAACCAGATGTGAAAGTTTCTGTGTTCAGAAATCGACATAAAAACTTTGAAAATTTTTTTGTACAAAAAGATTCTTTCATCATTTGTGACGATATTTTCAGTTTGATGAGAGAAATGAAAATAGATTACATCCTATCTGAGTGAAGGTTATTCATTGACTACTCAAACCCCAGTCTTAAGGGAGTTCTGCTTAAAAATGGGGATAACAAGCAATCAATACCCATCGCATATTCACAACAAATAAAGGAAACATATGAAAACCTCAGACTTGCTTATTAACGTTAAATACACTCAGCATAATTATGCTCTTGTATGTAGCTTTTTGTATGAATGAGATAGTCGAGCGAGAAGTTTGCATTTATTGAAAAAAGATTGGACTTCAAGAAATTTGACACCTGGTCAAAAAAATGTAATGCATCCAAGTTTGGTGGCCTCAAGGAAAATCCTTTTACCTCCTTTGCACATTAAGCTTGGTTTAATGAAAAATTTTGTTTATTTAGTTGTACCAATTTCGTTAATATTTAGCAGCTTAACTAAAATAGGACAAATATATGTATATATGAATATTCGAAATTTTGAAAAAAAATCGTAGCCAATCAAAAATCTTAATGAACATTTTCAAATTCAGCATAAAAAATACATATAAATATACTTTTTTCGAAAAAAAAACAAAAAAAATTCACACGGTACAAAACTTTCACTTGGTTAGAGTATAGCATATCTTGTGATAGACTATCCTATATTAGATAAGAAATTAAATATATTATTTAACCATCCGTTTAAATAATTGGTAAATGGGAATAAGGAAGAAGAAAGACTGAATTACATCTGATGAGTAGTGATCTATCATATATGAATGATTTTGTTCTCTTGTTAAGCTTGAAGAATGGTTTACAAATTTTGTAAAAATTTCAGGCGTAGCGGTCTCCCTATAATTTTTTAATAGCTCGGGGTCTCATTTAAAAAAATAAAACAACATATAAAAAAATTGACATACTTGTTTATTCAAAAAATGTCTGAATAATCCAATCAATGTCAAAAGGATGGATGCATCTGCTTTGTCTAAATTAGTTTATCTAATGCAAGTCTCGTATCATTACTCACTTCCTATCTCTTTCAGGATTTGGTTTCAATGGCAAACACCATGGAAAACACTTGCTCACACTCATATGCGGTGGTAAATCGAATCAGAACTTTCAGAGCAATCTTTGCAACATCAGCATAGAACTGTCCCATTTCAATCAAAAAATCTCTGAGACATTTCACAAAAACATGTTTTGCACTTCCTCAATCATTAATCAAATCAATAAACTCTTCTTGAATTAAGAAGTCTTCCGGGGCGAGATTACTAATCGAGATTATAAACGTGGTTTTGATAAATTGATTGTATTTTTGAAATGTTTGTAGATTAGGAAAATAAGAAATTTCTTGACTAAGATATGCTAGATGGTGTTTTATGGCCTCTAGAAAATCAAATCTTATTTTCATCAACAAATATGTTCGAAAATCTAGCAAAATTTTTCTTGTCAAAGAATGCAATTATTCCAGTTTAATTTCAAAAGATGTCATTTTTTTTATTACAATGAAGTACTCTGATCTCTTTTCCTTGTGGCGCAAAGTCAAGGGAATTCATTAATTTAATGTTCTCTAAAAATGAAAATCAGATAATTCTACATGCATGTCTAGTTTGTTCTGCAGATTGCTCGATTTCTTTCAATAGTAATGCTTTGAAACTTTCGTTTGGAAAGCTACCTCACCATTGAGTGCAGCAAGAGTTTTCGAAATCATTTTCTTTGCATAAGTCTGAAACAAAGAAAAGTTTAAGGTGTTTGTTACAATTAAATACTCCGTTTTAATAACTTCATTAAGAAGGCTTTTCAATCCATCAGGTATGGTTTTAATTATTAAGGCTTATCGATGAATAGCGCACTGGGTACCAATAACATCTAGAGATTTTTGTTTAGTCAGAGTATAATAACTAGAACAAGAAATTGCTAGAACACGGTCAGTACACACTTTAAGTGAATGTTCTGTCTTAATAACATGTGCTGTAAAAAAGTGTCCCACTTGTCAAATATTTCTCTTGTGGTTTTACTGCTAAGAGTTTTGTAAAACAAAAAATTATCTACCAGGTGCTTGCCACATACATATTGTACGTACGATAAATCGTTTCATAAAGCTGAATTGCAAAAAAATTGAACCCGAATTCCGAATCAATAAAATGACTTCTGATAGGTCATAAGATACCTCTCCTTTTAGCCTTTTAACGGTATCGTTTGGCAGGAAGGTATGTTTCAATTTTATAAGTTCAGAACTTCTTAGTACATTCAATATATCTTTGTAGCAAAGTAATATCAGATGTTCCCCTATATTGCGAGATTTTTTGATATTTTTTGAAAATTTTTAAAACATATTTAATATTTGTAAACTATTAGTTTAGTTTAAAATAGTCAATAGTTTTGTTCAGCAAACCCTAGTGCTTTATTTGATAGGGTTTATAAAGGTGGATGCTAACACTTCATAACACAAAAGGCTTATGTTCCTCCTGCCCACTAAACGTTAATGCAGTAAAACCAAATGTCAAGCATGAGTCGTCATATTTTAATTTTTAAACTATTAAGAAAAATGCACATTTACATCTATGAAATCAGAACTGAAAAGCAAAAAAAAAGTTGAGGAATAATTTTTATAAAGCTTGCGGTTAGAGAGTTAAATGTAGATATCAGCAAGAAGAAACAACAAATATATTAACTACATACCGAGAATCCAATTCATTCAAACATAAGTATAATGGACCTAAAAATTTTTAAAAAATTAATAAAACGATTACAAAAATATACACGATTTTACAAAGTAGAAGAAATAATAGATAATTTTGAATAATCTTCATGATAAAATTGAAAGCTATAAAATAAATAAATAATAAAACCAAAACAATTTTTTTTTGAAAAAAATAAGATATATTAAATATTTAAAAATTTTTAATATCCATATACGTTTTTAATTTTTGAACGCAGGATCTTTTGGTTTGGAAGCCCGCCAAAAAGGAAGGGGCGTGAGTAAGGTTGGTTAGATACTGGGTTTCGAAAAGTTAAAGTCTTGGGTTAGATTCCGCATCAAGCCTGCTTTCAAGAAGATAATTGTGCTTTCTTGATGAAAATACCCCACGATACCTTTACCACATATAAAAAAACTTTACTCAAAGATGAAATAATTATCTTTCAGGTTGTTTGAAGCGCAATCGATACACAAGCCACCTAAGCTGATTTAGAAGAAAGAGCACGCAACCCGGCAAAATAATGATCTTTCATCTTTTTATCGTTGATTATTAAATAGAATTCGAAAAATTAATAAATTAAAATGGGTAATCCAATTTTTAAATCAAATTTTCATTGATTGCTAAGTGTTTTACCCAATTTTTTAAATACAGAAATTTGAAAAAAAAATATTAATCTTAATGTCACAAATCCATCAATAAGAAAGGATGGCGGCTATGCCCCCATCTCAGCTTTATTTTAACCCTTAAAAACTCCCTTCAAGTATATTTATACACTTTCTTATACTATAGGTGGCATTTAAATCAGCGTTTAAATTAGACAAATTATTTCATTGGTTTTTAAGATAGGAATGTTGAATATTTTTAAAACTTAAGTAATACTTATTTAAAAAATATACTGATGCAGTTTTTCCAAGATTTTTAGAATATGGTTTCAGAGTATATTAAATGAAAGTCAAAAAGATATGTTTGTGCACTGTACAACATCTTAAATTTTGATGTATGCATCCTTTTCGAAATAATACAACTTTTTATGACTATTTATTAAAATATGTATTGATGAAGTATATTATGTTTTAACTCTTCTATTTAGGCGCAGGGCATTGTTAGAGACGATTGGATGCATCCATCTGAGTTTTTTCTTTTTTGGCATTGTCCTTTAAGCTTAGGACTTTTAGACGGGTGCGTCTGACATCCATAAATTAGTAAGTTGAACAAAACTTATACAATCTTATCTCAACCGAATAGGAATTTATTTCTATTAACCGGTTATCCATCAGAGTCGACATATGTCGACTTTAGAAAAATATAAATCGTCTGCTTTTATAAATGCTTTTTAATACAAATCTTCTGCTTTACATTAGATATCGTCTGATTATTCTGGTCAGTATTTTCAATATTTTTTTTACAATAACATGTAAAATTCAAACAAAATAATATTAATCCATAAAAGATATATAAAATATAATATTCATTCATAGAAAATTAAGTGATTTTTAGCACTAAAATCAGTAAATTTTAAAAGGGTAATTTATAGTTTTAGATCAGCCATACTAAAGAATTTAAATTAGGTAGGATATCAATCAATTAAAATGTAAAAACTACTCCGTTCCTAATTTCTTGTCTTCTACTAATTCCTTAACTTCTAGCAAACTTTGTGGAATAACTTTTTTAATGTTGAACTAAATGGATTTCAATTTGTATATAAAGGCCGTAAAACTAGAGGTGGCGGAATAGGAGTTTACATCAATAAAAAATTCACTTTTAAAATTTACGATAAAATTAAATTCACTCACTCTAGCTTTGAATATATTACTGTAGTTATCTCTCAACCATCTAAATTTGCTATTCCCGTGATTTATAGGTCACCTAGCTCCGATATTCCATGTTTTTTTGATGAATTTAAAAATTATTCTTAACAACAAAAAAGTAGTATGAGAAAATTTTTATCCTAGGCGATTTTAACATTAATTCCTCTCCTTCAATTGATACTACTCAGACACACAATATTTTTTTGGACCTTCTTTTGGAAATTAATCTATAAAAAATTCACTTTTAAAATTTACGATAAAATTAAATTCACTCACTCTAGCTTTGAATATATTACTGTAGTTATCTCTCAACCATCCAAATTTGCTATTCTCGTGATTTATAGGTCACCTAGCTCTGATATTCCATGTTTTTTTGATGAATTTAAAAATTATCCTTAACAACAAAAAAGGAGTATGACAAAATTTTTATCCTAGGCGGTATCAACATTAATTCCTCTCCTTCAATTGATACTACTCAGACACACAATATTTTTTTGGACCTTCTTTTGGAAATTAATCTTATCCACACCATTAAAATTCCTACTAGATATTGCTTGACCTCTTCATCTACCATTAATAATATTTTAACCACTAGCTCATCTTGAATGGGTTTTCTGGCGTAATAAATTTTGATCTATCTCATCATTTTCCTTGTTTTCGTTTGCCAAAATTTTTTTCTTCTAATGAAGAATCCAGCAACGACAATGTTGTTTCGAAAAATTTTAGCCACAAAAATTTCTCTACTTTTTTGAATAATTTGACTAATGAAAATTGGAACCTTTCCTCACTTTTTGGAACAGATATTAACACATTTTGCTCCTTATTAATTTTGAAAATTAAAAAATTATTGATATGTCTTTTTCAAATTGTGAATTACGCGGAAATCTCATTCATACTAAAAATTGTTCTAAGCCCTGGTTTAATTTTGAACTGAAACAGCTTAAAACAAAAAAAGAGAAATTATTTAAAAAATATGTTCTTACAAAAAATAAATCAATTTGGGACACATATAAACAAGCAACAAATATTTATAATATAAAAATACGGGACTTTAAATCTAAATATTTCAATGCTTTACTTGATAAGCACCGTAACAATATCAAAAAAACATGGAATATCTTCAATGAAATCACAGGCAAGGGGGTTAAACACACAGTATCCTCCATTAATGGGAATGTATTTTGTGATTATTTGAATATTAATTTAAGTACAGAAGATAATTTTTCCTAAAATCAGTACATCAAATCTAACCCTAATACTTTTTATTTTGTGATATTAATAGTAATGATATTCTAATTGCGTGCAGTCAACTAAAAACTAGTAACTCTTTCGGTCATGATGAAATTTCTAATAAAATTGGAAAATTAACTGTACCTTTCATTTTAGAAAATTTATCACACCTTTACAACAAAATGTATAACGACTCAATTTTCCCTGAATCTTTCACATGCATTTTACCGATTTACAAGTCAGGTGACAAAACAAAACCGGGAAACTACCGCCCAATCTCTATCTTACCTTTTTTCGGTAAATTATTTGAAAAAATTATCTTCACAAAAATGAATTTCTTTATTTCTAAATATAATTTGCTAAATATAAATCAATTTGGATTCAAGTCAAACATGTTCACTGAGGACACAGTTGCCGCTGTTCTGACAGATATTTATGATTCATATGCCAACAAACTTGAAACATGCTCTATTTTCATTGACTTCATCAAGGCATTTGACAAAGTTAATCATAAATTGCTTTTTTAAAATTAGAAAAATTTGGATTTAGGGGTAAATTTTTAGATTTGATTAAAAATTATTTATCCAATAGAAAATATTTTGTAAAAGTTAATGGTAAAAAATCCGAAATTAAATCTATAAGTAGTGGTGTTCCACAAGGCTCTATTTTAGCACCTCTTTTTTTCAACATTTATATAAATGATATATTTTCTCTTCAAACTTTAAATTCTACTTTTTATTTTTATGCGGACGATTGTTTTATTATTTATAGAAATCTTAATTTGAAAAGTTGTATTAATTACTTTCACTTTCTTCTAAATAAATTTTCCAATTGGTGCAATGAAAACTTTCTTCATATTAATTTTGTTAAAACTAAATACATGATATAGAACTCTCAACACTCCTCTTCTCAATTGAATCTCCCTCTTTCTGGTACTAATATTGAAAAAAACAGATTCTTATAATTATTTAGGAATTATTTTACAATCTAACCTTTTTTTTACATTGCATTTTAATAAAATTATTAGAGATCTCTCAATCTTCATAGGCATTGCATATAGTGTGAGAAATATGTTAACAATTCATTCAAGACTTCTTTTTTTCCATCCTTTTTTTCAATCTAAACTATAATATTGCACCTCTCTTTGGGCTTTTAGTAATAATACATTTATTAATAAATTGCAATCTAAGCAAAATCGCGCTCTCAAATTCATTGAGAACAGCCATTCCGCCGACATTAAAAAGGTACACAATATATTTGATGTTAAACAAATAAGGTCTTTGAGTGTTTCTACTTTCATATACAGAAATTTTAATTCAATCCATTTCTAAAAATACATTTTTTTTAACGAAAACATTCATTCTCACAACTTGAGAAATAATGACAACATTTTCTTACAGCGTTTCCCCAACATGCCTAGACGTAATTGTTTTCTTTTCAACTCGATAGTTACATGGAACACTATTCCACTAAAAATTCGTTATTTAAAAAATATAAACTCATTCAAAAAAAACTACGATCTTTTTTACTTTCTTTTAACATATGAATTTTTTTTTCCTATCATAATTTATATATATTTTTTTTTCTAAGAATCAAATCTGTATTGTAATTAATTTTTACATAATTATTTTAACGATAATCTCTCTTTTCGCTGCCTTTTTTTGTTTTTATCATTTATAATTGCCTGCACTCTTCTCCCTTCATGAATGATCAAAGCCACTCTCAATCTCCAAAGTTCAACACTTACTCCTCAGAAAATATAATCAACAAATATCATAAAATTTTATATATTCATATATTTATTCGATATATTTTTATACTTTTCTTACTCTCATCGTGGGTTTTTTTTTAATCTATCATCATTTCACTTCATTTAAATTTGATTGACCATTTCTTTTTTTTTCATACTGAAGTATTTTAAAAATTCAAACAATAATTCTCATTGTAGTTGGAAAGATGATAGATATTTTTCCCATTCGAGCCTATAAGCATATGTTTCTGCTGGAAAATTTTTTCTAATAGATCTAATAAACTTGTACCATAAACTATGATGAAATAAAATAAATAAATAAGTTTAATTTTTAAAATTATTTTATCTCAAATACTCATATAAGTAATTATTTTTATAGAATATCCATGTTCTTTTTCAAATATCAAAAGGGTTTGTGTTCACCACCATTCAGGAGTATGCTTACATAGATATACATGAATACAATATTCGTAATGCAGGATATCTTCCAATAGAGTATATTGAATTGAATGTTAATAAACAACTAATTTCTAATAAAATAACAACATTCTTCAGTAATGATCAAGTATTCTATAGCACTGAACACTTATTGTGAATACAAAAGGCATATCAGAAGTTATTTTTTCAGTCGATATCTACCATGCTTTAAAATAATAAAAAGAAATAAATATTTCTTCTACTTTTTGCATTGAGTTTAGCAGTTTTACGTTATACTAGTTTAATTTTTCAACAAAAAATAATTTTGTTCAAAAATTTCATAATTTAAAAACAACGAGGGATTGCTTAATTTTAACTTTTTGAAATAAAATTCTAATCTTGTTCTTAAAATTAATATGAACTCTTCAAAACACACAAATGCTAACTAACATTAATATATGCCTCCTTAAAATTAATTATATCTCCTTTGCCCACTATGTGGTTATGTAAATATATACAATCTTTGTTTTTAAATTGTACCACAAGTTCTTTATAATCTTTTTATTACGCACGAAGTGGCTCTAAGTAGCCTTTGTGTATATCCATACTTCATTGTTACATATAATATATTCATTTTGTGCATTAGTTATTTTACTTTGTTGATTTAAGTTTTTATTTGAATTGCAGTTGTGTATGTAAATAAATTTTCTTTTTTTTCTTATAAGGTTCTTCAATGACAGTTACAAATTTTATATATTAAAAATTTTGAAGTTTGATTTTTTCTCGATATGAGATTTTTTGTAAATATTTTTCATTTAATTTTTTTAAATTTTTTATATTTTTTTTTCTTCATTTTCCAAAAATATTGATGGTGTTGTTTTAATAAATCGAGTAGTTATATTCAAAATTATTTTTGAGTAAGATATTTGTAACCCTTTTTAGAATAATCTTTTCCCCAAGAAGCATATTAAACAAGGTTCTTGGACTCCTAATCCTAATTTATGTTTTTTATAAAGACTGTTCAACGAATTTATATAATGCATTTTAAAAATATGAAATAATTGAATAAAATTTTTGATTTTAATAATGAAATAATAAAGAAATATTGCTGGCATGCAGTGCCCGAGCTAAAGCTAAATTTCAAGGGGTGGGGGGGGGGGGCTGAAATGGGGCAAAGAAACACATTTGCAAAAAATTTATTTCCTATATTACTTTATATCCTATATTACTTTGCTGAAAAGCATGAAGTACTTCTGTATAAAAACCTATAGAAATCTCATATTATACATACACATACACCAGCATTTATATAAGATTATTGTGTACAATTTTTGCTTATTTATTTTTCCTTTAAAAAGTGCATGGGGCAAAACCAAAAATTTTAGGGGGGGGGGGGGCACGTGTCCCAAAATTATATAGGTAGCGCGGGCACTGCTGGCATGTCCATTACTAATAAAAAATATGAAAATTCAGAAGATTATCATAGAAATTATATAATAGGGGATGGGATACGATAAAATCATATAATAAGTTCTTGAAAATAAGACATTCCCTAAATATGTAAAAAAATTATTTAACACCCTTATTTTTTCCATATTAGCAAACAATCAAACTTTTTAAAAGTTATTCTTTATCAATAATGAAAAAATAACCATCTATTAAAATCTAATTTCTATTTTTAGGTGAATTACTAATGTTTATTAATTCATTTGAAAAATCTTTTTTTTCCTATACTATATAACAGGGGTGGCCAAACTTTTTTTTATATAAGGGCTACTTTTTTTGTAGAAATTTTTGGCGGTCTACCTTGTAAGTATAAAAAATAATTAATATTCTTAAAACAAATGTAACTTTTGTTGTTTTATATAAGTAAAAAATTTTTTTATTAACTTCAAAATATACAACTTAAAAATTATAAAAACTAATTTTTTTTTTAAGATGAAACCTGGCACTGCATATTTTGTGCTAGTTTTTCAAAATTTGGATCGAAATTTGTCAGGGCGATTCTTAAACATGCCTGCAAATGTTCGTTAGTTAATTGAGATCTATGTTTTGTTTTTATACTATTCATCGAAGAAAAAGCAGATTTACACAAATATGTGGATCCGAAAAACGAATGGAAACTAACAAATACCTTCCAAATGCTGGGGTATTTATCTTTAAAAATATATTTTATAAAATCTTTCGACCCATGCATTGATTTAAGACTTAAGTCACATTTTATATTTATAAGTTCTTCTTCTAATTCAGCCAAATTGCCAATTTGTAGAAAGTCGCCAATTTTTTTAGCTAAAAATTCAATACTCACGTCGTCCTTGAAGGGGTTTAGTAGAAAAGTGGTGATACTTTCAATATTATTAAAACTTTCGAATCTTTTTTCAAATTCATTCATGAGAGTTCTTAGACTAGCTACATATCTATCCACATTTAATCTTTTTTCAGCACCTCTTTCGTCTTCTAAATTCGGAAAATGTTTTAAGTCGCCACGTTCCATTTGTTTAAGTTGTATATTCAACTTTTCTTTAAACGAATTTACATGACTAACCATTTCAATTATTGATTTATCTTTGCCTTGTAATTGGGTATTTAGTAGGCTTATCTTCTCAGTAACGTCGCAAAAAAAAGCTAGATCGCAGCGCCATTATGAATTACTCAATTGAACATATTGAATTTTTTTAGTTTCAAGAAAAATGCAAACTTTTGGTAATGGTTCTCCGAAACGAGTCAAAAACTTAGCACGGCTTAGCCATCTAACATCTGTGTGTAAAAGCAATTCATTGTGTTCTTCTCCACACTCTTTTAGCAAAGCACGAAACTCTCGACGCGATAAACTCTTTGACCTGATGTAGTTGACAGTTTTGAATGCTATGTCCATGACATGATCAAAGTTTAAAACTTTTGAGCATAGGACTTGATTATGTATGATGCAATGATAATCAATAAATCTGGGAAACTTTTCATCGCGCTTACAACGAGAAATAAAGCCATTATTGCAACCAGTCATTGCAGGGGCACCATCTGTTGTAATTGAAACCAGTTTGGAAATTGGAAAATTTGTAAGTGATATAAATTCTTTGAATGAGTTGAAAATATCTTCACCTCTAGTGCGTTCATTCATCGGAATTATTGTTAACAACTCTTCTACGGCTGACGTCAACAAAAACCATTGTGATGAAAACACAGAGTTGAGCAGTGCCAATATAGTGAGTCGACTCGTCAAACTGTAATGAGAGAACAACGCACTTATCAACATTAATTTGTAGAGCTTGTTCAAGATCTTGACTGATATCCTTTGTTCTTCGCATAATAGTATTTCGTGACAATGACAAGTTATTTATACATGTCATAATTTCGGACTTATTTTTGAAGTTTTCAAATAAAACATCTCCCGCTTTGATGAAAGCTTCTTTTACTATTTCTCCATCGCTAAAAGATTTGTTATGTTTAATTAATGTTTGAGTAATTTTGAATGAAGCGATTGTAGCAGATTTTGAGCTTGTGTTGTATCTAAAAAAGCTATTTTGTTGTTCAAGCAATTCTGCTTTCAGTTGTTTAACTTTTGATTTTCTTAAGGCTGTATTTTGTGGAAAATCAATAGAATAATTTTTGTGAACTTTAAAAAAAATGTCTCTCCACGTTAGCTTTTTTAGGCAATGAAAATATTCCCTTACAAATTAAACATAAACACTTGTTATTGTTCATTACAAAAAAGTAGTTCTCTTCCTATTCATTATGATAATGGTAAGTTTTTCTTTTTTTAAAAGATGATCCTGGCTCATTCATTTATCAGCCACAAAGATAAAATCAAATATAGTTAAAACTACTTCTAAAAAAGGTAATAAAAGATAGTAATAAAGGTACTTTTATAAAAGGTTAATTTTGTAAAAAATTGATATTAAGTTGAACATTATAAACAAAATTGCAACAAAAAATTTTTTTAGGTTTTAAATTAAATATCAATTGATTATTTATGTTGACAACTATTTTTTATAATGATTTTTTTCATTAATTTCACTTTTTTACATTTAACTATTTTTAATTTGATTTAATAAAATTATGACAAGCATGCCCTTCAAATAGAAAAAATTCAAGCAAGGATGTTATTTTTCTTAAGTTACTGTGTCGAATAACTGAAAGATTTAAAATACTTCATTATAGTAAATGTGTCACATGTGCATATAAAAAGACTAAATTAGAATTTTTTTAACATTGACTTCAAAGGTTGCTTTAAACACAAATTAGAATTTTTTATATTCAGCTTTCATAGAAACTTGCATATGGTTACTATTGTTCAGTAAGGCAAAATGAGACACTGAATTAACGAAAAAAAATTAAATTATAAGTAGATTAAAAATTTTTTTCTTAATAGATCTGACAAAAAATACACATCAAAAAATTCTACTTAATACTTTTCCTTTAAATTATAAATTATTGCTACATAAGATTAAATTTAATATAATTTTCCTATTTCAAACCTTAAAAAAAATTTTTTTTTTGAAAATTGTAGTCATAAAAGTAAAATTTTTTTTAATCATTTCGATATACCGAAAAAACAGTTCTACTAAATGTCTTAGTGTCACAATATGTCTAAAAGAATTCTAAAAATATTTAAAAAGGTTCATAGTTGAAACGTCGAAAACCAAAATGTCCGAGACCAAAACGTCCTAAAACCAAAACTTCCAAAACCAAAACGTCCGAAAAGAAAGCGTGTGAAATCCAAAATGTCTTAAAATCTAAACATCTCAGAATTAAAGAGTTCTAAAACCAAAAAGCTTAAACTGAATTGTTTAGAACTCTTAGGTCGTTTAGATTTCAAAATATTTTGGACATAGGATCTATTGCCTTTGGACGTTTTTCTTCAAATGTTTTAGTTTTTAGACGTTTTGACCAGGAATCATTAAAGAATAAACAAATTTGACATTTTGCATTGTAAGCGTAAAAACTTTTTACCGAAAAAAAGACTAATTTATAAATTTAATGCACTTACAAAGACACAAGCAAAATTTTATAGGTGGTAAAACGCAAAGAACAATGTTGAAAATAATGTTCAATTTCTGATTTTTAAAATTTATATCATCAATCAGGCCAATTCTACTGCATGGAGAAAAGATAATCAAAGTTAAATAAATAGCATACCACCGGAAATAATATAAGCTTCTCAAAGCTCTTAATTGGTAACATAAATACATAGGTTTGCAACATATAGTTGTCATACCCAACATATAATGATAATACAATGCCCTTAATTTCCTCATCATCTTGAAAAATATGAGGATTATTTATCGAAGGGTAGTGTGATTTTGCGCATAGAAAAATTTTAGCCTAAAATAAGAAATCTTTATCAATATGATTGATTTATTATTAACTATGCGAAAAATTGGGAAAATGCAACTTCATGAAACATTCACATAGATAATATGATAGAAGCGGAAATTCATAAGAAAAAAAAATTGATCCAACAATTAATTTCTGGTTTATTCCTTAATTGTTTATAAACTACTTGAGGTCTACTTTCTTGAGCTTGGCGGTCGACTAGTCGACCGCGGGCGACTTCTTGCACACCTCTGCTATATAAGGTCCGGTTTGGATATATCTTCAGATAATAATAAAAATGGTAATGATAATTCCATTATCACTTACTAGTGTATGAAGGAAATAGCCTCTACAATATTCATATTAGAATTGGTTAGATTTATAAATTTTTTTTGCAAATCGAGAAAATATCTAAACAATATGGCTAAAATAGAAGTTATTCTAAAGGAAAAATTAATATAAATTCTTTTATTGATATACACAAAAGATAAATTTAAATAGTATTTTGCCAATGGTTTTGAGTAACTTTGCATTTTTTAAACTACTAATATGTACCTTAGTATAACTAAGACGAATGAATGATGAACGTTGACAATGATGATCAAAACGACAACACGAATTTGATCGAAGATCTCTCGCTCACCTTTGCCTCCCTTCTGAATACACTCAATCAGAAGGACGCTTTCCACACCCCTGTTTCTCCGCTTCAAAGCAAAGCGAGCAAGAATCTTTTTTCTGTAGAACTGTGCTTGGAAAACTTTCTCAAGGCTTCTAAAAAAGTGGACACTTTTTTCATCACTAAGCGCTTTACTCACTACTTGCTTCATCCTTCAGACCATATTTTCCAAGAGATCAAAGCTCTGCGCCATGAATTGAGTAAAAAGGAAGAATTAATTCAAAAGCACAAAGATTTTGTTCACTTTTGTCAGAACAACATTTTGAATAGTATCGCAAGCAACAGCACGAACAGAACCACTGATAGCACCCCTTATTCTCCTTCGAATCAAGGAGGCAAGGACTTTGTAAGCGGCAGAGTTGAGGTTAAAACAGAGAGAGCCAACAACGAGCACTCGCTCATCAGCAATAACAAAAGCGAAGCGTCATTAGCATTCAGCCGAAAACCTTGTGCTTACAATATAGAAGAAACAGTTTCCTCCAGCAAAAACTTTTCACCTTGCTCAGCCAATTTCCCCCTTAAGTTTGAGCCACAGTCCTTCAATACGTCAACTACATCAAATTCCTCTGCTATTAAATTTTAAAAGGATATTTCGCATGTTACTGGCATCATCAAAAATAAAAATGATCATTGAAATTGGCATGGCAAAAGCAGCTTCTCTATCCATCACCAACATGTCAACATTCTTCATCCTATATATACTTTTATCGCATGCTCATCTTGTAACCTCATCTCATTATATTTCAGTTCATGAGAGCTTTTTTACTTCTAACACGAATAAATCCTTTCATAGGGTGATTCTCTTTCAAGCAAATTTCTCTCTTCCAAGTTCTGCTTTTTCCACCTTTCCAAAGAACCACCTTGGAAATCGAATCAACTATGACAATCAGGTATTCATTCTGAATTATGATTTACCATATGAAGTTTACGTTGATCCCTATGAACTTAAACGCGTACTTTCCGAACAAGAGATTTCATTTGAAATGATACCAGATATATTGGTTGACATTGAATCCTTCGCAGATCCCTTCCGTACTTATTCAGTTCGTTTCTTCAAGAGTTATGACGACGAGTATGTAAGGCAGAATGAGGCTAAGACATTTTCCCTTACATTTTACTTTCCTTGTCATGCTCGATACATTTCTCCCAGCTATCAAACAAAGGATGCGTATCACAAGTTCTGGTTTGCAAGACCCTCAATTTACTTTGAGAATCTTTATAACAATTCGCGCTCTGTTCAAAATCCCAAAATCGTGTACTTTTCATCGCATATTACTTGGTCTATACCTTTGGGGTATGTTGGTGATTTTAATTTTGTATACCACACAACTTACGCAATCTATTTTCTTATGTTTAATACAATTTTTATTGTCATCATTAATAAATTTTTGAAAAATTAGAGTTAACGGACATAACAAACCAAGTCCGATCGCTCCTCTCTAATCTCATCCCAAGGCCAAAGCCACAAAAAGGCCAAAAGCCTTTTCTCCCATCTAAAGGAAAGCAGAGCCTTATTCTTCAAAATTCTGGTAATCCATTTTCCATTGGTTAACTTCCATTTTCTCTTTTAGCCTCCGTTATCATAACAATAATTAAACATTTAAAGCGGTTTAATGTTAACTTATAGAGTTAACTTATAGCTTTCAAGCGTCTTCAAACTTTAACCCCATGTCCTATTAAGCTTAACGTCAACAATGAATGAGGACTTATAAATAGCGACATGCATAACAAAACTTTCTCCTTTTAAATAGATGCGCACCATTTCCAAATTATGTGTAGAAAAGGGGTAAAGATATCAATTAACAATAAAAAAAATTAAAAATTTTATTGAATGAAAAAAATCATTCATTAATTTTCAGTTGTTCCATTTCTTCTTCCTAAAAAATGAAACTATTTTATTGAGAAAAATAAATTAAAAAAAACATCCAAATTACATAACCTTTCTGAGGTAATTTCTATCAAAAATGTAAAACAGAACTAAAGTTAGAAAACTGTGTATTGAATTTTTTTATTCTTTTTAGTGTATAAGAATAAGTGTAACTTAGTTAGATTCTCAAAAAAAGGTATAAAATAAAGATTAAAATTCTGAACAATAAATTAAGATTGCATTACTTTATTTTTCTCAGCATAATTCCAAAAATGGTTTAAAAGTTAAATTGGTGGAAGCAAACACAAAGTAGTCAAACTATAATTTTGCCAGACTCAGCTTTCAAAACAAAGAATTTTCAAATACAAAGTTTAAAAAATATTCAAATGTGATAATAATTTTTTTTATGAAGGAAGATAAAATAGTCAAATGATACAAACAGAAAATAGTCAAACGATAAACTCAGATACTCTTACTTGGACGTTCTGATTCAAGATCTACAAAAAGTAAAATAACAACTTTTAACCTTTTGCAATGATTTGCCTTTTATCATAACTTTTAAGGAAAAAAAGTTATAGAGCTTCAACAAAAACTAACAAATTTTACAGCATAACTTAAATTTTTTGAACCGCATACTCTATGGGTGGCATGGCAGGTTGTTTGAGATGATGGACTCAGCACGGAAGCCTCTGGGTTCGATTCCTCATCGATACCAATTTGTTCATAGTTTGACATACATCAGTGCCTTGTCAATGAAAACACCTACTATATTATAATCTATTATATATTAATCTATTATTTATTTGTGAGGCAAAATAAACAATAAAGCAATTTTCACTATTTTAAAATGAATCTGTCTGTTCTCAGAATAATTTCAAAATAATAGGAGGCATGCGAGTTTATCATCACTTTATTTGATATTTTCAAGTTTTTATAAGCAGCAAAAGCCAACGTTGAAGTAGCAAAATATATATTTAGTATAATGGTTTGGTAACGCTTGTATTTTTTACATTTTATAAGGAATCATAGTATACAAAAAACGGTAGTTTAATCACTTTTCATAAAATTATTTAAGCGTTTTTTTGACTATTTCTCTGTCTACAAATAAAATTCTGATAGCTGTCATAAATAGATCAAATACATTTTTAACAACTAAAACATTTTGTTTCGATATTATATTTTTATTATAATAATCAACAAATTTTCTTAAAAAATGATATAATTAATTATTTTGTGTTACCTACAAAATTTAACAATGGAACATTATAAAAAATAGAGTATTTTTGCTTTTAAATTAAATAGCTAGTCAAAATATTCATTCCCAATAGCTATTGTTGAAAAAAATTTCTTGACTTGAAAAAAATTAGTTTTCAAATGTTACAAGATGTAACAAACGTACTGATAAAGATTAAAAGTGACCTTTGTTGAAAAAAATTTTTAACGTGAGTCTGACAATATTCATTGATATAAAATTGTAACGATTGATTTATTTTTCTCTCATTTTAAAACAAAAAAATTTCATTTTTGCAAAATATTTTGTGTATTTATGTTAAAAGTAAAAATAAAATATGAAAACTTCAAATTGTGAGAGCTAGTGGGTTAATTAAAGTTAAAATATGAAGCTAGACTGCTGAGAATTGATGGAACTAAATTTTTACCAAAAATATCTGTGATTAATTTGAATAGCTCAACTTTAGTATCACTAAAAAAGGTTCTGAAAATATTGAACTTATATTTCGCTAAAAACTAGTTTCTAATGAGATAAAATAAAATTATTTTTAATTTAACTCTAAATAAAAATTAGAGAGAAGAGAGCTGAATGAGATAGGAGAGCTTGAATGAGACAAGAGAGCTTGAGTAATTGAGTTTTAGAAGAGAAAGCGGAAGTGAAAAACAGAGAAGGAGACAGAAAGAGAAATAGAATAATGTGACAGATGAGAAAAAGCTGGTGGATCATCATGTGTTTGCTCAAAAATCTTCTTTTATTCTCTTATCTTACATTATCATGTATTCGAATAATCATTACATCCTATAATGCGATAATACATGTTTTATAAACAAGCTTTAACCCTATTAGTGCTGGGCAAAATTTGTCCGCTCAAGTGCTGGGGGCGTAAAGTGCCCCCCTATTTTTCTCAGATATTAATAAGTTTTTATAAATATTTTTAATGTTACATATATATTTCAGTTATGCTGAATTCAGTGGTGATGTCCATTTTTTATCAAACCTGTCAAAAAATTGATTTATATTTTACAGGTCATCTCAAAAAGGAACTTTTTATTTAAATAATTATATAAAGTTTTTTACGCATGTATACTCATTTTCAAATATGCTGAATTCAGTGGTGATATTCGTTTTTTATGAAAATCAATCAAACCTGTCAAAAAATTGATTTATCCCAAAAAGAAAGGATCAGGCACGGTTTTTTGAATTAGAGAATTACGTTTAATAGAAAGTACAGGGAAGTGATGAAGTTTACCGTGTATGGCATTTTACACACATATACCCATTTTCAAGTAGGCTGTGTTTACTGGTTATATTCCTTTTTTTTATTATAAATATTAGTCAAACCTGAGAAAATAATTTAAATATGACAGCCCATGTCAAAATTAAAATTTTTATTCTTTTAAAGTTTTTTTTATACATTTCAAGTATGCAGAATTTAATTGTGATGTTCATTTTTTTATGAAATCAATAAAACCTGTCAAAAAATCGATTAAACCTGTAAATCAATGTCAAATATATAAACATAAAAATAACTTTTACTTGCAGTATTTCTGTGGTAATTATTTTCTTAATTTATTTAATAAACCAACTTTAGGTGTTTAATTCACTCAAAATATTTCATTCTACAGTAACTTATGTAACTCGATTGGACCTCCATCTTTTTGGCTACAAATTCGTTATCGGCTCGTAGTCTCTACGTCATATTATAATTTACAGTATGTAATTTTGCTATTCATTCTATGATGATCTTTTCTTGGTAGCTCTTTTTTCATTAGAAATTTATATTCTTCAATGTGTTCGAAAATTTCTTTATAAGGATAAAATTACTTTTTTCCTCTCTCAAAGCATTCTGATTAAAGAATCTTCTTGGTGATCTTCTTTTTTATCAATATCGTGTATTTTATTATCAGGCCTGAATATTTGTCAACCAATCTTATTTCAAAGGATTTTTTCTGATGAATCATTCGTGATGTTGATTCTTCAATTACAAAAAGTTGTCAACGTTCTTCATCTAAAAAATTATCTTTTTGACACAAAAGGAAAAAGATGGACAAATTCAATTTAAATTAAAAATATCTTGATAGTGACTAAATTCTCACATATTGGCATCTGTGCCATTTTTGATAAATCTGACCTATTCTAAATTTTCAGATTTCTTAGCCATCTTAGCTAAATGTTAACTGTAATCCTAGATGATAAACTATAGATTTAAATATTTTTCATTTGTAAAAGAGGAACTTTTTTTTCAGTCAAAATCTTTTTTGAAGCATCTAATATTATATAATTAAACCACTTCCTAGTTCATTAGAACATTGTAGATCTTCCATTTAGTCAAGATACATATTTTTTTAATTATTTGTTTTGATCACATGTTCTCTTTTCAATTAGTTTTCAACTTGGTTCCTTCTCTAATACAAATTTTAAAAAGATTTTATAATACGTTTTGTTTTATTTTTAATAAATATTTCATACTCAAGATGATTGTAGAAAGTATTATAAGCCAAAATATACAAAAAAAAGTACATTTTTACTATATACCTAATATGCAGCCATTTTTTTGAAAATTTTTTACAGAACTGATTTTCAGGCATACATTACTAATTCAATTGCGGCTTCGAGATATTTTTTAACCGTATTATCCAAAATTCAGTACAGAAATAAAATAAGCATAGTCGATTTTGTATAAAACAGATATTTTATTTTTTTGAAAATATTTTTGAAGACAGTATCTAGAAGTAAACGGCAAATCTGATCCAAGCTTCCAGATATTTTAAAACCATAAATGCCAAACCTGAGTCCAAAAATGAAACCAGCATCTTCCATTTGGCATAAAAACAGATATTTTATTTAAATTTCAAAAATATTTCTGTAGACATTAGACGTAAATCGAAAATTTGATTGACACTTTCAGACATTTAAAACATCTAATTGCAAAAAATGATTAAACGCAAATTTAATTGATACGTATATGTATTTTCAAATTCAAACTGCAAAAATTGAGTCCATAAATGAAACTAGCACGGTTGATTTGGTATAAAAACATATATTTAATTGTAAAATTTGAATGAATGTTTTTGGAGACAATTTTTAGAAGTAAACCGCAAATTTGATTAACACTTATAGCTATTTTCACATCCTAAATGTAAAAAATGAGTTCAGAAATGAAAACAGCATGATTGATTTGGTATAAAAACATATATTTCAAGAGAATATTTTTGGAGACAATTTTCAGAAACCGCAAATTTAAACTTATAGGTATTTTCAAATCGTAAATGTAAAAAATGAGTTCAAAATTGAAAACAGCATGATCGATTTAGTATAAAAACAAATATTTCATGTAAAATTGAGAGAATATTTTTGGAGATAGCTTTTAGAAGTAAACCGCAAATTTTGACTGATATTTTAAAACCTCTAAATTTGAAAAATGAGTTCAGAAATGAAAACAGCATGGTTGATTTGGTATAAAACCTATATTTCATTATAAAATTTGAATGAATGTTTTTGGAGACAATTTTTAGAAGTAAACCGCAAATTTGATTAAGACTTATAGCTATTTTCACATCCTAAATGTAAAAAATGAGTCAAGAAATAAAAACAACATGATCGATTTGGTATAAAACATATATTTTATGTAAAATGTGAAGGAATGTTTTTGGAGACAATTTTCAGAAGTAAACCGCAAATTTGATTAACACATATAGGTATTTTCATATCCTAAATGTAAAAAATGAGTTCAGAAATGAAAGCAGCATGACCGATTTAGTATAAAAACATATATTTTATGTAAAATTTAAAAGTATATTTTATTAGATATATTTTTCATCAATCAAAATTTTGATTGACATTTTCTAAAAAGTAGCCATGATTATTGAAAAAATTAAATATATAAAGTGTTATGCGTTCTAAACTGTATATAATTATAAATTTTCAGGGTATTATATAATAGCGATCCTAAGTTATAAGGTTAGGTACAGATAATGTCAAAATTTTGCTGAAAAATAATTTTTTTTTATTTTGAGACAGTTTTGGACATGAAGGGGTCATTCAACTACCATGAAAATGGTTTCAAAAGATGCAGCTAGCGATTTTAGGAAAAGTCACAAAATTTGAAGGGATATGATTCAGCCAATTTTCTACAATTAATTTTTTAGTGAAGGCTTCTAATAGCACTAATAGGGTTAAAGCAACTCTTACATAAAAAAATATTGAGGGGGGGGGGAGAATGTCATTTTCGCCCCCCCCCCCCCCCCCCCCTCGGATGTGCGCCCCTGGGGAAAGGTATTTACGGTTGACTTTAATAAGCTTCAATAGGAAGAGTCAATATTTGATTCTTTCAGTGTTAAACTATAAATCTGCAATTTATCCTTACGATGTTTTCTTATTCATATAAGTTAAATGAAAAAACCATAAAATACTTTCATAGATGACATTATTGCTCATGATAAAGGAGTAGGAATTTTACGTTACATAAAATATTTCGTTACAGGAAACTTTTGATTCATCCGTGACGGTAGCTTTCCCTTCTTTTTTCCTAAAGTCTTAAATTTTGAATTTTTACAAAATTAATGAAGCTAATCTAATCATTTTCATTTTGAATGCCGATGAAACTGAAAGCGAAGATTTACACAACAATCGTAAGATCAGTAATGACATATTGATATCAATGCTCTGGAGCTTAAGAAAAAATGACGAAAGGAAATTAGCAACAACTGAGAAGATGCTTAGAAAAATTATGGGATTGACACTAAAAGAACAATGTCTGCGAGGAAGTGGGAGAAAAGACATGAGTTGGAATAAGTATATTGGCAGTAGGGGAAGGCAGCAAATTACGGTGGTACGGCTACCTTTTAAGGAAGAAAGAAAACGACATAGAAAGACAAGCGATGGATAAAAAAAAAAGTGGATGGAAAGAGAGCAGGGAAGACAACGCAAAAGATGGACTAGCAGAGCGACTTTAAGATATTGGTCTCAACAAAGAGGATGCTTACGACAGGAAAAAATGGAGATAGCGGATTGTAGCCACCGACCTCTACCTTGGGAACAAGGTGTAGTCAGAGAAGAGAAGAAGCAAATAGTTGTATGCGATGGAAGAAAATGTTTACCTTTGCTGGAGGAAAACAGACACGTAAGAAGGAATGAAAGGTACACCTTGATGAGGTGCCTTTCCTAGAATGAGTCATTTTATGTAAACACATAATTATAAAGCCTGGATTACAGTGCCTCGGGAGAAAAAAGATTTTGGAATGTTTGCTACAGTAGACTTTTCTCCCACAAAACCTTTTTCATGAAATATAGAAAAAAATTTCGTACTGAATAGATTGCGAATCTGATGGTGTCATTTATTTTTCATGAAAATCAATCGAACCAACATACTCAATTTGATTCTCAAAATATTTTTATCACTCTAGATTTAAATTACGGTTACTGTTTAACTTTGGTTAATTTGTGGTCAGTTATTTTTTTAAATATTTTTGAATAATTTTCGTGCGATTTAGCAAATCGACCTTTCTTTATTTCATCAACACAGTATTTTGCCAATATATACACGGGCAATGAACACTAAATTTCAATGTGGTTAAAATGGTTATATATTTAGTTATTTCGATACTACATTGACTTTTATATATTTCTTGTAGTCTCTACTTTATTTCTCCTATACTTTATGGTATTTAATTCTGATCCTTGCTTGGTAGCTCTACTTTCATCAGAAATTCATTTTGTGCAATCTATGTTTGAAAAAAACTTTTTCAAAGAGCTCAGAATTAAAGCAATTTCAGAACTTTTCTATTGAAGAGAATCTCTTTGTTGATCTTATTTTTTTAACAATATTGTAATGTAGTATCAGGTGATAAGAACGGATATCACTCTAAATGTTTGCTAACCAATCCTTTTCCAAAATTGTTCTTGATGAAATCATTCATAATCCCCTTTTTTCAATTAGAAAATTTTTCCCACCTTTATCATCTAAAATACTCTCTCATTCACACCGAAGAGAAAAATTTGTCAAATTCGGTTTTTTTTTGAGAATAGCTATGGAAGTCTAAATGTTTGAAAATTTTCACATCCCTTTTTTAGTCAATTGATGATTAAAATATTAACAAATAAGATAAAGGTTTAAAGATTTTTGATTACAATGGAGGAGCTTCTACTTCATGGTGAAGATGCTCTCATTTCAATATGAATTCAGTTCCCTTACTTCTCTTATACCGAAATATTCGTACTATAATAAATAAAGATTGGAAAAAACTTGACAAATGTTTTTTTGGAAAAAAAACTGATTTTTACCAATTCGATCGACACTTTCACCCCATTTTTACACTGTAATGTCCAAAAAAGAGTACAGGAATGAAAAACATGGACTATATTGTTTTAAAAATTATTTTAGATTTAAAGCATATTTTTAGTGAGAATATTTTGATTTAAGTTTGTTGAGAAAATAGATTTTTTCAGAACTTGGTTTTTTCCGAAATGTCAAGCTTGACTGATGATTATTTCCACACATTCTTCCACCCTAATTGGGAAAACTAAGTCCTATAATGAACTCAGCATCGTAACAGAAATTTTTTAAATATATTTATTTAATTGCGAAAAATGAATACGCAATTTAAATAGGCATGTTTGATTTACTCTAAAAAAGATATATTTTTTTGAATTTTGAATAATAGACACAATTTTCAGGCTTTCAGAACTTTCAGAATTGTTCACATCCTGATTGTGAAAATTGAGCGTGGAAAAGAAGTCAGAATTATTGAATAGTATAAAAAAATCATTTTATTTAAAATTTGTATAATATTCTTGGAGGAAAATTTCACGCGTAGAGCGCAAAATTGATTGATATTTTGACGCTCTAATTGCAAAAATTGACTACAGAAATAAAATTAGCATGGTCGATTTTTAAATAAAAAAATTAATTATATTGCTTTTTGGAAAAATACGACTATAAATTTCCAAGAGTATATTTAATATAAACACTAATTTATGCGTTATAGTTTTATTTTCCAATTCAGTGACGAGTTAATTCCACTGATACTCTAATAAGATCCATCTGCATGCTCCAATCTCCTTTTGAACGCAAAATGGACTTGTAATTGTACAAACCTATCGTGCAACCTATCAAAGTGAGGATGATTTTCTTAAAAAGACTTTGAAAAAAACGTAAACACAGTAACAATAATAAAATATTTATTTGAAAAAACTCTATAATTTCGAAATAAGTCAACACAAATTAAATAGCATTCACATTCAAATTTGAAAAACTGAATTGAGCGATAAAACAATAAATAGACGTTTGGAATACCTTTTTCACGAACATGTCAAATAAAGTGTTGCTATTTTATCGTTGCAAGCAACGACAAGAAGACGCTGCTGACATGTGACACATGCATGAAATTGCGTCTTCCATCTTTCTCCTTATCCGCCACCAGATAGATCAATGGAGTCTGGCGTTTTGAGCAGTTTTATTATTTGTTCATCATCCCTACCTTGAAATAACATTTCACCTTCAAAGTCAACTATACCTGTAAAAATAAAAGATGTGTTTAAAAATCAATAAATATATCAATAATTTCTCCATTTATTATCAAGCTTTCCTTCTCAATCAGTCTATTCTGAATATTTCACATTTTTTGTAAAAAATTTTAAAAGATTAAAAAATAAACCTTTCAAAAAGTGAACAGGCATCTCCAGATAAATTTTTGGCAATTTTTTTTATTAAAAAACAAACTCATTTTTAAACACCGGATACCCTCCAGATACTGACGATTATTAGGTATTCGGCATCCACACTGGATATTTCTCGTTTCCGACTGGATAATTACAAAACCAAAGTATTAATTAACAATTACCATGAAAAAGACACAGATGATATCTCATTAATATTTAGGTTAAAGAGAAGTATATTTATGACAGAACAATTCTTTATTCAATAATGGATAGGAAGTGTATATATGAGACTATGTTCCACAAAATCAATCAGTACATGACGTCTATCGTGAAAATTTTCTGACATTGTGGTTAGAAAACGGGAGCCGTATTCAGACAAGAGACGTTCAGAGTATACTGATGATGCAGGTGTGCATAAGTATTTTGCAGCTAGCTGTTTCAGCAGAGGAAACATTTTCTCTTGCTTTCAGTACTGCAGGGAACATTTGTTTCTTTCGAAAAGTTTAGTGCGAAGGTGGAGCTCGACTTCGCTGGCTGTCTCATCTGCGATATCTTTCTTGGGGATAGTCATTGTTATATTTGCCTAGAATATATTTCTAGAAGTAAGCTGTGCTCCAGGTACTTCATCAGTGGTTCAACCAAGGTGAGCAGCTTCATCAACTGTCTTCCACTCGCAGAATGAAGGCTATTGTGCTGGAATATTTCGTCAAGGGGCAAGGTCATCCCATGTGCTCGTTCAGAAATTCTACTTTGAAGCGCGGGTCAAGTACTGTAGGTAGAACATATGACGCAGTCCTCATGATATCAAACCTAGAACCAGAAAAACATGCCTTGTTTCTCAGCGGTCTTTTCAAAGTATCTTTTACAGTGATTGCATTTTGGATAACGGTGGAGAGAGGGCATGATTCGGCACTCATTTCAACAATAAGCTGGAAGAAAGGCACAAGGATGGTGACAACTTGTTCGATAATTTGCCACTTATAGGAAGACAAAGTTGGCAGCTCATCATGGTCAGAGAGGTAAAACTGCACAGACCTCTTCAGCTTTTGCAGCCGTTTTAGTCTATGGTATGCACTGTTCCAACAAGTCGGATCATCCTGCACTAGTAGTAGTGTTTTTCGCATTTTACTTCCAGTCTGCGACAGGATGGCTTTGAAACAGGATTTGGCAAAATTATTTGAAGTGTCCAACCAATCTAGGGCTTTTCACTAACAAACCTTTCATGGATTTTTGAGAGAGAATGACAACGATTATGATGAGTTGGATGATGTGTATAGAACAGTCAACATACTGAATCTCAGATAGATTGCTTCCAAGCAACATATTTGTTCCACCCTAACGAGTACATGTCTTCTTTCAGCATCTATATTTCAAAACTCCCATATGTTCTTGAGCTTGTCAGCAATGTTCACACCTGTATGGGAGTCGGGAAAGTGCGACGCATTCTTCTGTACATATTCCGCAGTGATCCAGTAAGCAGAGAGAGACAGGTCCAGGTGTCAGATGTCAACTAACATGGCTAGCTTTTGCCACCTCAGCTGCAACATCCTTTCGTAGTTCTTCATTGAGGTCTGGCAAAACGTTCTCAGCGAAGAATCTTGGTCTAGATATGAGATACTGTGGCTGTAAATGGGCCAAAAAGTAATAAAGCCATGCTCAGCCATGCTGAAAGGCTGGTTATTCAGTGCCACAGCATAAGAAGAATTTTCTTGTGAATTTTTAACATCATTGTCCCACTACTTCTTTTTATCAAACGTTTACTGTAATGAAAAACGGGACCATTTTCTTTCTGTTGCCGGGCCATCTTGGATACATCATATTCTTCAGAGGACTCTTCTGTGGTTTTCTTCTATAGCGTTCCTTTTAATAAGTCCCTTTTCTTCTATTACTGTTTTCTTCTTGGCATCCTCGTATTCTTTATTATGCAAAACTTTAGCCTGGACGTGAAAAGATGTCGTGATGAATGACTTACGCTTTCCAGTGCCTCTTTTTTTTATTACAAACCACACAATGTGTGCTGAGGGATCGAAGGAATCATTAATTTCGAGAAGGCTTCAGATGAAGCTCGACATCGCAGCCAACATTTAACAGAAAATCAGGAGTTAGCTTTCAAAATTTCTTTTACTAGTTTGTTATCAAATTTTAAAAAATGTGTTTTGTACATGCTAGAATTAAATAGCATACTCTAGCAGTTAAGTACTAGCACATATGATCGATATCAAGTCCCCTTTACGGGCCGGATATTCTTAAACTATCAAAGCCATCCGGCCCGATAGCAAATTTTACCATCTGGTGCACCCCTATTATTATCAACAAATTCGCGTGCTTCTAATTATCGTCACTTCTCAAAAAGTAAAAAAGAGAAATTTCTACAAAAATTTTTTCGTTATTTGCTCTACATCTAAAATCCAAAGCTTCATATTCATCTTAAAAAATGTCATTGAAATTAAGAAAAAAGTCGAAAATTTAATTTAACAAATTGAGTATTATGATTTCTTTAAAAAGTTTATTTTCTTTACACTTTTTTTTGAAAAATCTTTAAATAAAGTCTATTCTCAAAAAACTATAACTAATAAATCGTTGGAGAAAATTTTTGGCTCACAATTCGCATATTGGACATATAATTGTTTATAATGACTACCAATTTTATAAGTTAATATTTCCTGTTTTATAAAATCAAACTTCTAAAGTCTTGACTATTCTCATAAATTATAAAAGCCATATTCAATAATGTAAGTATAAAAATAAAATTTTCTAGATTTGAAATCGACGCATTATTTTTGGTATTGATGCCAAAAAATTTTTCCCATATTTGACCCTCCAAGAGTTAGGAATTTTTTATATTATTTTATATTTATAAAGCCAAAATTCGGCACACAAAATTACAATGTTATTGTTCAACAAACTGTCAATTTTTTTCACAATTTTTGTGAGTAATTTAGTATAGGATTTTCTTGCGCTCTATCCTTTAAAATAGCGAATCACTTCTTATAGGAACGCAGGCTGACTTTCTCATTCTTTTGTTTATAAATTATGTAAATAATTTTTATACAATTCAATATTTTAAACTTTTAAAACTGTAAATATAAAAGCCGATAATTCTGAAGATATTCATGTTTATAAAAAATAAATATGTTGAGAACTTCTTTTAGATGGTATACGAATTATCGTAAACACTCGAGTTTAATCGGCACTTTTTTACCTAAATTAATTATCTTACGTGGTATCTACGTAAACAGAAACACATAAGTGTTAGAGCAAAAATAGGCAAAAAGCATATGAATTAATTATATACATACGCGCGCGCACACACCGAGTTTTTCTAGATCGAGTTTTCTCTCTCGTGCATCATCCCGTTCTGAGATCGAGTTTTTTAATCTATCAACAATTTCATTTGCACAAGTGGCACTGATTTGTATCATGCAGTCGTTTTCCAGTCCATGTGTGCCGATTATGAATCGCAAAAAATAAATTAATGAAAGTCATGTCGTAGGAATCTTAGCCTTTGTTATGAAAACTAAACAAACGTGAGATTACAGCCTCAACATGGATTTACGTTAAATCGCGATTTTTGGAGCTGGTTATAATATGACTTTTAGCTGGTTCATATAACTACATTTAAACAAAATAAAGCGTTAATTAAGTTAGACTTGACTGGTTTCTGGCTAAATGTAGTCTCTTATCTCATATTAATAAATGTAATAAATGCTTGGTTAGTTGTTTTTAAATACATTTTAAGTTATTGGACTTTTCAAATTTTTTAAATTACGCACGCCTTACTTCCAACCTTACGATACGCCACTGACACATATATTGCGAGTGAGAGAATAGGGAAAATGAAAGCGAAACTTTACCATACTTTCTCGCACGCAAAAGAAGACCAACGACTTTGTCGGAAATGCGAGTGTACGCGTTGAAGAGGGTGCCGAAGCGAACGCAGTAAAGACCTTCGCCATCCTTTCCTCCAATGTTTGTTAGCACTTCTCTAAGAAATTTATATCAAAGGATTTTATCCTCACAAACAACTAAATGAACAAAGTACATTCACAATACAACACTATAAATATTGAAGGTACCTTTTGAGGACTAGTGTGAATCATTAAGGATGGAAAATACCTTTAACACCCTTCAAAAAGATGATTATTTTAAAATATTTCCAATAAAATATACGCAAAAACTAACGTACACCTTTAATCCTTTGGCAGGGGCAGATCTAAAAATTGGCATTAGGGGGCGGATTTTACTAAACTTATTTCAAGCATATAAATTTAAGCTTTATCAAAATTTTTAAAACAAAATGAAGAATGAGAGCATTAAAACGATCCTCATTCATTGAACTGCGAAGTGAATTGATGTGGTAACATAAAAAACTTTTTAGGGCTTCTCACTTTAGAGAAAGATTGAATCTAAAAAACGAGTTGCAGAAATCAGCATAATATGTGTGCCTAGAAATGAAGATTGTCTCTTTTATTCAATTGAACAAGAAAGAAGACGATTAGTCTTCAAAATTCTGGTCCTCAAAGGAAACCCTTGAAGCAGCAGGAATTCCTAATTTTGGTTGTTTTAATCGTCTGCTTTTCTTTTCCAACAAATTTGCATGCTATCCCTCTCACGACAAAAATTTTAAAGACATCGCCTACTTTTTTCAAAGAAATTTTAGTCGGAAAAGAGTTTCTTTTTATTTCTTTTCGAATTTTCGTGTATTTTTCTATTTCATTTCTAAGTATTTTGATGTTTCGTAACTTTATTGTGCTACTCTTTACAAAAGTCCAAGTAGTTTTTACAATTTTGCATAGTCAAAACGTGAGTAGTGCGCATCAAATTTGAACTGCGAGTATTTGCACACTCCCTTAAATTCCCACTCTGAAATCATTTTTCTCATTCATTTACAGACAAACATCCAAAGATGTGACATGTAATTTTAATAATCGGATGAAGCTTTTATGAGATTCCGACTCTCACTCCGCATATTTCCATCGATTCCAACCACAATGCAACACACTTTGCCCATCAGCGTTCTTACCAATAAAAACTTTTATGATAAAAAAATTTTTTTTTAAATGAATTTTACGTAAAATTTTAAATCAGTTACCGTTTTTTATATTTTTTTCACTACTTATCCGGTAGATGAAATCAACCCGGGAGTAGGCAACAATGCCCTTGTTAGCAACCTCTAGTAGGAAAGGTTGTTTAGTAATTTGGCTTTCATTTACGACGGTCTTGGATTCAAATCTCAGGATTTCCACTCATAGTTCAGTACAAGCTGTGTAAATTCAAACACTCCAGCTTACAGGCATCGACCCATATTAATTAATAAGACTAATAACATTTATCCTTATAAATGATTAGAAGAATGGTTTTCTAGGGTCCTTAATAACAAATTGTTTAGCAATATGCTTGTGATCAATTGGAATGTATTTTTTGGTTTATATTACATACAAGAGGTAATATGACTCAAAATGTCATGAGGGCACGTGTCCGCTATGCCGATTCTGGATTCGCATTTGCGTTATATAGTCGACTCTCCCCAAACCAGACATCTCGGGGACCAACTAAAAAGTTCAATTTTCCGTATCGTTCGGTTTTGTGGAATAATGTTGTTTTCTACTAAAACAAAAATTTTGAGCTAATTTCTCCAGTTTTATCTTTAAAACAGCAAATCTATCTACTTTGGAATTCTGATTTTTATTTTCTGTTGTGTATTTTTTTGAAAAAGATTTTTGAAAATTCGAAATTACATTAGAATGAAAGAATTTATTCAGCAGAATAAAAAAAAAGTACACATATAGATCCAAAAACCAAACTGTTTTTGAAAAAAAAACCAAACTGTTGAAAAAAAAAATCATGGAAAGTTCTGCAAGGGTGTGTAAAAAGCCTTGTGGCCGCTGGTATGTACACCCTGTGAGGAATTGCAAAAACGCTGAGTTTCTTATACGAATCTGGAATAATAAAATAAATGAAGAAAGGTGAAGATATCAGAAAAATTTCAAAATATGACAATATTGCATTGATAACTATAACAGGAAATCATACTGTACAAAAATACAAGTACATGAATATAAAAATATATAAATAAGTATATATGTATGTATGTGTACCATGTTGGTATAAGCTTACAAACAATTATGATTAAAACTATGAATATTCATCAATACAATTTGTACCATACTTGGATATAAAAAAATTTTTGAGTAATTTTTTATACATATGGAATGTTTCATCAATAAAGTTAGTTTTTTCAAGAGTTGTGTTCCAAAACATAGCAATTCTGTATTTTAATGTTTTTTTAGAACCTTTAAGTCTGCACTGTGTAATAACTAAATTATTGCAAGATCTCAAAAAGTAACTCATTTTTTGATGTACAAAGTTTTGCCACTCCGAAAATATTTCAGGAAGTAAATTATTCATATATTTGTATGTTAGTTTACATAATTGACTTAAATATATATCATTAATTTTCAATAAATTTTGGTTTATAAAATGAAGTTCTGTGTGATCTCTAAAGCCTAGGTTGAAAACTACTCTTATTATTTTTTTTGTAGAGTTTCAAGTTTATATGTGTTTGAATAACCCCAATTTATCACGCTATATGTGAAATGGGGTAGAATCAAAGTTTTGTACAAAGTCAGCTTAATATTGATATCAAAATAATTTCTAAAACGTCGCATTATTCCAAGTATCGGATTTTCCTTTTTTGAAATCAAATCTTGATGGTCATTCCATGTTAGGTTTTGGTTTATATGCAGCCCTAGAAAATTAAATTTATTTACCAACTCAATACCAATTGACTCAGTATTTAGTTTTACGCTTTTATTTTTCTTGTTGGATATTAACATTATTTTAGATTTATTATAGTTCAAAGTTAAAAAGTTCCCTTTACACCATTTTTCCAATTCGACGAAAATGCATTTAAAAGATTCAGTAAGAGTTGGTCATTTTTCGTAAGCTTTGAAAGAGGAATAAGTAGTGTTACATCATCTGCAAATAAATAAAACTTAAAATTTGCATTAGATTCAGAGATACTATTTATGTAAATTGAAAACAGTAACGGCCCCAATATTGAGCCTTGTGGTACTCCTGATAAAGTGAATCTGGGAGCAGACATGGAATTATTTATACAAACTACTTCTTCTCGGAAGGAAAGGTAAGATTTGAAGAATTTGACTGCTAAAGTAGAGAAGCCAATGTGAATTAATTTTGAAATAAGCACTTGGTGAGAGATGCTATCAAAGGCTTTATTAAAATCTAGAAATATTGCTAACACATCTTCTGAGTTTTCTAAATATTGTTCAACATTTTCAATGAAAAAAGCATGCAGGTATTCGGTATTATATTTTTTCCGAAACGCAAATTGGAAATTATATAATATTTCAAATTTTTCTAAGTAAGCTGAAATTTCTAAATGTAAAATTTTTTCAAATATTTTTGATAATGTCGGGATCAAACTAATTGGTCGATAATAATTTTCCAATGCATGTCTGTTACCTTTTTTAGAATTGGTACTATTTTGCTCAATTTCAGAGACTTAGGGAAAACAGCGAATTCGATACATGAATTGAAAGCGATAACTAGTGAATCCAGGATAAAGTCCTTTACAAGGTTCAGCTTAGAGATAGATATGTCAAAAATATCACAACTTTTTTGGCATTAATTTCATACATTGCTGAGATGATATCATTTTTGTCAATTTTTTTCAAATAAAAAGATTGCTCAGTATCGAAACAATGTGGTTCAATCCAATTTCCAACATGAATAGAGTGATCAGTGGATGTAAAATGCTGATTGAAAACTTCTGTCAGTTTACTATCTTCAGTTATAATACCCTCACATGTCGTAATAGTATACTTCGTATTCTTTTTTGTTTTAATAAACTTTTTTAGATTAGACCAGGTATCTTTGGGAGAAGTAAACATTTTGAAACAGTTCACTGAAATACAATCTTTTTTGTGACTTTATCTTTCTTTTGATATCATTTCTACATTCTACAAACTTATTTTTAAGCTTACTATCATCAGGCCTTTTCTTAATTTTTCTATGCAATCTATCTCTTTTCTTGATAAGATTAAGTATTTCATAGCTCATCCAGCTATTCATTTTATGTAATATATTCAGCTATGAAAGTACAATGGTAATATACGAGCACACTTAAGACTAATTAAAGTCGCTTTCAGTTTACTCATATACAATGCATATAATAAATCTTTTAAAAACAAAGAAAGTATATATTCTTCTTGGTCTTTGTTGTGTATTGTTGTAAAAAAAATACTTTTATTATGTAAAAACAGAAAAATAACTAAAAAATTTTATTTACTAAATTCGATTTACAATGCGAGAATGTCATTGATTATTATTTTTTCTGAATCAGTCATCTAAGGATGTTTGTTTCGTGGTAAACTTTCTTTTATCAATTTCTTTCTCCACTGACTCGGTCAATTCTTGGATCTGTGTCTGTAGGTGTGAGTTTTCTCCTGCTTTAGCACGAATTCCTTTTTTCAAACTTTTCCAGCATTTCTATCATTTCTTTGTAGGTTTCCTTGCCTTAATCTTCATTATTTCCTTCTGATTCTTCCTCATCTTCAATACCACTCACTTCTGATTTTATATTTTGAGTGAAACGTTCAACCAAGTCTTGTTCCCAATCATTTCCAATTTCTTCCACTGACAGATTATCATCAATATTCATGTAAGATTCTACATCAATCTAGTTGCTGAATTGAGTTGCTAACTCTCGAAGATCTGTTTCTACATCATTCTCTGTCTATACTTTCAATCGCTTTATGCAAACTCTTGAAACGACATCGATTAAAGCACTTCATAATTGTGGTATCAGTTGTTTCTCTCCAAGCAGCAACTACCCAAAAAACAGCATCTAAAACAGAAACTTGACTTATAAGTTCAACCGTAAATAGTTTATATAGTCTTCAAACAATTTGCCTGGCCGAAATCAAAATGCTAAACTGATTGATGCTTTCGATTATTTAGAAATTAATGGATTATATCATTTATTTTAGTTACAAGATTTTTCAAATAAAAATTTAAAAAATTCAAACTACAGTAAAACTTTTACCGTTTAGAGTAAGTTCACCTATTTCAGATTATCTATTCACTCAAGGGGGTAATCACCGGGGGATGAGGGGTATACACCCCCCCCCCCCTCCTCCAAGTTCTGAAATGGGGGTAACACATAGATTTATACCACTTAAGTTTAAAAAATTAAATATAAATAATTTGAAATAAATGAAACAAAATACAAGAAAATAATATTTATCAACTTAAATGTTTCAGTTTTTTTAAATATTTTTTCTTTGATAATAATTTTTTACCTTGATTTTTTCAAATGTTCTAATACTAATTTTAAATGGCGTTAAATTTCTTGTAAAATCAATTTTTCTTGTTTTAACATCAAAAATCACTTCATACTTTAAGTATCATGAAAAAAAAACGTGAAAATGAAGAGATTCATATATCTGACATTGAATCAAATAATACAGGTAATACATTTATTACTGGCCGTGAGAAAACTCAGCAAGCTTGATTCCAATGATGATGTATCTTTTGATAACTGACAGACTCCAAATCATCTATCTAGTTGTTCTATTCCTACAAAAGTGACTCAAACTCAAAAAATATATTTCCAAGAAAAATTGTATGAAAAATACACCTAGATTCATTTTCTAAAGCCATCAAGCTTGTCAATGTCACAAAACTACAATGGCATTGATTTCTTTGAAAACTCAGGAAAAAATAAATATGATAATGGATGCTAATCGATATCAACAACAGAAGACTGCTTGGAATTCTCTGATAGATATTTTCAAGAGTTTGCGTTTCCTATTGCGTCAAGGTGTGTCATTTCGAGGACACACTGCAAAAGAAGGAAACTTCTATCAATTATTAAAACTTTTTCAAGAAAAAATGATGAACTACTCAAAAGATATCTAAAAAAATCAATTAGTTTCACATCTCCACGGATTCAAGAAGAAATATTACAAATATTCAGTAATAATATTGTTAGAACTATTTCTACCGAAGTTGCAAAAGATGGGCCTTTTGGAGTTATGATTAACGAAACGTAAGATCTTAATGGAATGGAACAAGAAGCTGTCTGTTTTCGGCATCTCGATTAAAACCTAGAAATTTATGAAAAGTTTGTTGGACTGTATGAGCTTCATAGTACATCAGGAGAAATGATTTCAAATATGGTTTTTGATGTTATCACTCGCCTTTCACTGTCAAATGCCAATTTGAAAGCTTTGACGTTTATTGGGTAAGTACAAAAGATGTCAAGCAAAAGTTAAAAAGTTACAACCTCTTGCTTTGAACTTTCACTGTGCATCACATGTATCTAATCTGATCGTGCAACATGCAATCTCTGCTAACATTGATATTCAAAATGGAACCAATGGGTTCATGAACTGGGTGTTATATTTAAAAGATCTGAACAGTTCAAGGTAATTTAAATTTTTTAGAAAATATACTTTTATATGTTATCTTCATTTTTCAATTGCTAAGTATATTTTTATTATTATATCTAGAATCTTTTCAAAGCTATTGCACACGATAGCTTTTCTGATAATCAAACTCTAAACTTTTCTACACCTGTCCAACTCGTTGGCTCTGTAGGTTGCCTGCAATTTTGTCAGTTAAAAACAAATATGAAAGTGTTCTTCAAAGTTTAAGAGAACTGGCTTCATCAAATACTTTCGATTCTAAAGTAGTAAAAGCTAATGGTCTTCTTGATCATTTTTCAAAAGCAAAAAACATTACTTAGCCTGGAGATGGCGATCAAACCAATTACTGCACTTGAACAGCTGAATCGATCATGTCAATCTCGACATGCTGTTGTTTCAGGCAAGCTTCTAAAAAATTGATTGAAAATAAAATATCTTTTTTGACAGGTATGCTGGAAGCAGTCAAGATAACAATCGAACAAATGTTAGCTTGGCGAACTGATGAGGAGTTTCATGAATTGTATGAGAAGACAGTATTGAAAATAAATGAGCTTGGCTTGAAATTGCTAGCTGTTCCAAGAAAAAAGAGACTAGTAGAGCAATTAAAAGTGGCTGTTGAAGTGTATAAAGAAATCAATCCAGAAGAACATTTTAGAGGGAATACTTGGCGTTTATTGACTCAATTGTTTTAAAAATAAAAAAAATGTATGATTTAACACAGCATCTTACAACTTACAAAGTTCTCGAAGATATGCTAATTTGGGGCAAAATTATTAATGAAAAATTAGTGAAAAGATATCCACCAGAGCTGCAAAAAGATGCACAAGAAGTACAGCTGGCTGTGTTTAAACAAACGACTAAAGCAAACAGCTTACAGCAAGCAAGAGAGACGTACAAAAGCATGTTACCAGAAGTACTGAGACTCTTTCCACAAGTAGCTACGCTCATGACGTTGCTTTTTGTAGCCTAGTTACATCTAGCGAATGCGAACGCAGCTTTTTTACTTTAAGAAGACTGAAAACATGCCTGAGAAGTACTATGAATCAGAAAAGGCTCAACGCAGTAGTCATCTGCAACAGCCACCATGTTCTTTTAGATAATATGTCCCTCTAATCTCTTGCCAAAGAGTTTGCAAGCAGAAATGAAAAAAGACGTGAGACATTTGGCCTCTAAAAATTTTCCCAGTTATTTATCAAACTCTTTTCATATATAACCTTATTATCAATTGATAAATCTTTTTTAGTTTTTTTAATAAAGTTGTAAAAAAGTATGCGTTAATCCATATTACACGTCGCTCGAAAATTAGGTATGATTGCCAGTCACGCCCAATGCAATAATCCATATAGCATCCCCCAGGTATGATTACCTGTCTACGCCTCTGTATTCACTATTCTAGGGTAAGTTAGGATAGAGTAAGTTTTACCGTATTTAAGAAAAAATGATTTATCTGAAAAAAAACATCGTTTTATCAAAGTGCTATAAAGTTCTTAAAAAATTCAAAATGTACTGTAATTTTTTTAAATCGTAATTACTATTATTGTAGAGTTGAAAAACAAATAAAAAATTAAGTAAACTTAAAAAAGGGGTATGATTTATGACATGTAAAATAACTGATATCGTTTTTGAAAAACAAAGTTTTGCTTTCTTCATCTCCTAAAAGCTTTTTTTGTGAAAAGTTTGTTTTTCTAGAATATAACTTTCAACATTTTTACAGGAAAAAAATCGGTATTCGGAATTGTGGAAAATTCGGTATTCATAAGAAGAGTTAATAACAAATCTTCAAAAATAATTTTGGACTCCAATTAAACTTCTGTTTATAGTGAGATTTGGTTTCCCAACGTTCAGTTTTTGGGAGAGTCGACTGTATTTATCATGGCATTTTAAAACGAAGGGATTTTAGGATAGGAGAGAGGATTAAATCTTTTTGGATGATTTTTTCAATAATTTACTTTTTTTTCAGTGCTCTAAAACTAACAATTTTCCTTTGAATATTTTAGACCCTTTCGTACCACAATTAACTTGTTAATAAAAAAATCAAATGTATGACTTTTTCATAAATCGTGCGAGTAGAAGAAAAAACTGAATAAAAGAGCAATTTTTTTAAGTCTGCTGTGTGATGATTTCCAAGGGTTCGTTTGTCGTTTTATTTCTCAATGCTTAAAGGATCTCAGAGAAAACAGGTGTTGGATAAATGCGATAACTTTGACGTTAAAAGGTAGAGGAGATGAAAAATAAATTATAAGAGAAAGAAAGGAGATAATACGCAAGTTGTTCAATTTCTTTGAAAATGTGTTTTTGTGCCTTTTCACCTCTGCGTGCAGTTGCAGAGCCTTCAATCGGTTTCCCGTAATCTTTGTCGCTTTTGTTGAATCTGGGTAACTCTCTTCTTTCATGCGAATCAGAAAAAAAGTTATCCTGAAACAAAAAATTGAAAAATAGAGGTATTCATAGAAAAAAAAAAATATATATATATATAAGCAATCAGAGTTGTGTATCTAAAATATTTTTAAGAAAAGCATCTTTTTTATACTTTGTTTTTAAAACTGGCAACTTTCCATCTTTCTCTCAGGAGTAAGGATTGAAATGAAAACTTTTTGCAGAATAGGCAACTAACCTTACTACTTGATAACGGTAAAAACAATAAAATGCATATTTAAAAGCATCAAAAGAATGTGCTTTCTTTAAAGGAAATTGGTTTTGTTTGAAGCCGTATTTTCGCTAAATCCTCTTCGCCGTCGACCTCCGAAAAATAGAGCTTTTGGTGAGGGCCACCAAGTTTATTACAACACAAACATGCTTTTCGTATAGATAAAGTTGTAGCGGATGTTATATCACCAATTGTCGCGTATTAGAAATATGGGAATGACATTTATAAAAGTAAAGTAAATTAATTTATGTGGATATAGGAAATTTTTAAGTCTCACTCATAAGCCCGAATATAAAAAGCGGTAGATATTGCCTAATGCTGGTGAAATCCGGCCATTGCAGTGTAAAATTTCACCGTCGATTCTTAACCAAAGAGCTGGTTTGAAACAACGAGACAAAAAGTTAAGTAGTAAATGTGAGAAGAAAGGAGGGGCCAAATGTGGATATACACAGGTGTTCATACGAAAGTAAATGTAGTAATGTATTTTCCAAGAGTTTCCCAGTGAGTGTTGGGGTTCATCAAGGATCAGTTTTATCGCTGCTTTTGTGTGTTATAGTGGTTGATGCTGTACGTTCAACAGTGGAAAAAAAATGCTAAAAAGTATTCTATATGCAGATGACTTAGTTTTTTTTTAGCAAATACAGTAGGAGAGGTATAAGATAAATTTTTTTATTTGGAAAAATGTTGAGAAAAAAGTTTTGAAAGTCAATTTGAAGAAAATTAAAGTGTTTTGCTAGCAAGTGGATTAAATACATACTAGTTATATATTATCTAACTTACACTACGTAGCATAATGCCTCCACCCATCATTAATTATACAACTGGTGGAAAGATAGAAACTTAAGCTTCAAAGAGAGATCTTTGTGGTATTTGCAAAAAAAAAGTGATGAGGAACTTTATTCTCGTGGAGGAGGAGCTTCAAGCATGTTTTTAGAAAAATTGTCAATATCGACGCCCTTATCATCGTTTTCATCATCAGCCGAATCTTCTTCAGTATCAAAATTGTTAGTATTTAGGCACGGGGGAGGAGTAATATATATCATGAAAGTGCCTTGGCTTTCGTCTTGTGTTAGATTTAGAGCATCATTCAAGCTTAACTCAACTCGGTCTTCCATAATGAAAAAAACTTGAAATAATGATAAAGGAAACAAACACAAATGTGTACTATATATAAAAATTTTGGAGCGGAAAAACAACGTAATTTATAACTCATGAATTTTTGTTAAAAAAACGGAAATAACATTTGAGTTATTGTTAGCATGCACCAAATTTTTGCTTATGTTTGACACATGGAAAAATGTATTGTAAGATGAACATATATACGATAAAAAATTATATGAATGCATGCCTTTATTGTACTGTAAACAAAGTTATGCGTGTCATGTTTGAATGAATGTAGTGCATGTTGAATGCATACACTTATATTGATCAAAAAATTGTGCGATACAAAGATGCATACATAGATTATATCATATGATCAAATAATAGTCTGTAAATATTCGAAAAATAACATGAGAAGCTTATTTTTTCAGCATACACTTTTTTGTACACAGTAATATCCACTGTTGCATTAATGCAACACAATAAAACAAAAAAAAAGTTAATGTGATAAATCAAAATATTCAATGAAAGTTTTTCATATATAAAATGTTTCAACTATTAGCAACACTTTACTTTAGTTTCCATAAAAACCAAAGAAAAGTTTTCCAGAAAATCATAATTTGAGTTAGAATGTCGAGATTTCAAAAATTCAAATAAAAAAGCAATTTATTTCAGTGGTTGGTGCCCCTTTGAAAAGCATATTTTCATATTCAAGAAACATACTTCTAAATACATATTTTTAATTTTTGAATTACAAAAATTGTGTGCTTCTTGAATGTATTATGGCTTAAAACGGTGTTGCATTTTTGCAACACTGGCAAAATTCAGGGACATTTTTTTTTGTATAGGCGGTAACAAGAGGGTTAAAGAAGTTTGTAAATTTGAAATTAGTGGTGAGAGAAATAAATGGCGTCCAAAAGGCACATGTAAGGAAAAGTTAATATGAAAGAAATTTGAAGGCTTGGAGGGAAAGAAGCAGATGCGCTTTATAGGAAGAAGTGGAGACGAGTATTGTCAATTCGCGCAACAGTCAGAAATCCCTTTAGAAAGAGGGAATTTAACTGACGAAAAATGTGAATAAATTTTTTAAAGATATATTTTTATAGAATAATTTTTTTATTCGAATAATATTCATAGATTTTCAGGCGTAAATGACCATTTTTATTGACCCTTTCCGAATTTTTCACACCCCAATTACGAAAATTGAGACGGAAATGAAGTCAACACTCAACACGGTTGATTTAGTATAAAATATATATTTTAATTAAAATTTAAATAATGTTCTTGGAGAAAAATTTCAGATTAAAATTGATTGCTATTTTTAGACAGATTGACACGCTAATAGCAACAATGTAGTCATTTTTGAGACCGATTCATGGTGTTATTGACCTTAAAATAACGCTTTCGGGATTTCTTACCTATAGCTAAAAATCATAATTAACTTATAGATTTAAAAAGTCAAAAATTCAAAGTTTAGTATATTTTCAAGATATAAAAACCAGTATGTTTTTTTCATGTTTCTAAACTAACCTTTTAATTTATTATTAACTAACATTTTTCTTAAGAAAGCCAGGTAGGCTAGAGCTTTCAGAAATACATTGGAATCGATGTTGAATTATTTGGGAATTAAGTTCTAAAATAATATTCGAAATCCATTTTTAAGTTAAAAAAATTAATTGATATTAATTCATTTTTAAACGAATTTCAAAAATTAATCTTTCCTGTATATATTTTTATTCTAAACAATTGATTCTTCGTAAACTTTAAACTCTATATAAGGTCTTGGATTGATAATAATTAATTATTATAACAATCGAATTTAATTTCTCTTTTTAAATCGTGTATAGTGAAGAAGTGATACAAAATTATTCGGAGGCAAATTAACCCCTGTAATATTGAAGATTGAATGACATACTATGATAGTTTAGATTTAAGACTAGGTTAGAATGATTTATTTTTTTTATTCTATCCACTTTTTGTGTTTTATATTTCGCCACAAATAAAAAAGAAATCAGTATACAAATTACTTTAATAAAAATTGTTTGAAAAATTTTTTTGTTGCCTCCTTTGTTGTTATGTGACTTTGAGTAACTTCAACATTTGTAAATAATGAATTTTTAAAATACAACTGAAGTTTTGATGACCAATTTTTGCCGTTTAAAATAACAACAAATAAGGCAACGTAAAAAAAATTTTCAAACAATTTTTATTAAAGCAACTTGTATACCGATTTCTTTTAATAAATAACTTAATGCGTTGCTATTATCTGTTATTTAAATTGTTTTCATTTCTTTAAAGACATTATTTTTAGCGTTTATTTGTATGTGAATTGTTTCGATCAAAATGACACGTGGTGTAAAATTGTATACTGTTCAGAAATGGGCAAAAGAACTTGATCCTAAGAAAGAATGGCTAAAGTACTCAGAGACAAATGGCATGGTGCACACAATATCTTGCGATTTGTGTCAAAACATGAGACAAAGCTGAACGCACTGAGAAATTATAGTCGCTCTTTCATAGTAGGCATCAAGAACACTGCCAGAAAGACAATGTTGTCAAACATTCAAAGTGCGATATGCATGGCAAAGCTTTAAATCTTGAACACACACCTGCATCTATCATAGATATTTACAAGTCAACTCCTATTCGGAAATGTGTATCCTCTGCGTCTGTTGAAGAGGAGCAAAAAGTTGGAAAACTGATAGACATTTGCTATGTGTTGGCAAAAGAAGAATTGCCGTTTAGTAAATATCCAAAATTTGCAGAACTAGAACTACGTCATGGTGTACAGTTAGGCCAGACATACTTGAATGAACCAAAGTGTCAAGAATTCACTCACTATGCAAGATGAACTTGTGCGAAGCTGAATACTTTTCTGTGATGCTTGATATTCCCACGATGTTGCACCATTGAAAAAGAGGCGATCTTTGTTTTGTTTATTGATGAACAAGGTTGTGTGCTAACTAGGTTCTTGCGATTAAAAAATGTTAGCCATGCTAATGCCGAAGGCTTAAAACATGCAAACTGCTACACAAAAAAATAGCAACTGCTGCACAATATAAATTTTGCATAGCAGTTTTTGCTGTGCAAAATTTTAAAAGTAAATTTTACCCTGGCGACATCAAGACTTACAGAACCAAAGTGGCTGCTTAAATTGGCATATCTGACAGACATATTTTCAGGGTTGAATTTGCTGAATATTTCCATGCAAGGAAAAAACGAGACTATAATCTCGGTGCCAGAAAATTTAAGGCTTTCAAAACAAAGCTAAGGCCGTGGAAAAGAAAGATTGAAGTTGCAAAAACTGCGCCCTTTCCAATTTTGAACCTTTTTCTGGAAGAATAAGAAGTCGCTTCACTTCTGGCCGTACATAGTGTCATTTATGGGCACCTTGAGAAATTGAATGAGGAGTTTGATAGGTACATTTCGAATGGAGAGCTGAATGAGAAATATAAATGTTTGGGAAGACCCTTCGATATCCAAGCCGAGGATCTTTCAGAAGAAGAGTCTTCTATCCAAAATCTTCAAGAGGATCCAGCATGAGCAAACTCTTCGTTTTAACTTTTAGAGACAAACTCTAAGTGTGGCCGGATTGCTGTGAAAAAAAGAAACCAGTCCTTTCGAGGCTGTGAAATTGTTATTGGCTTTAGCTACAACCAATTTTTGTGAATCAGGATTTGCAGGTCTGATTACCATCAAAACTAAAATAAGGTTGAAGCAGCCGAAACATGATTTGAGTAGCACTTTTCAAGACTGAACCATGAATAGAGAAACTTATATACATGATTCAAACCGAAGGCTCCAATTAAAATTAATTTACCATTTCACACATTAAGCTTGTTTTTAAAGAATGTGACAAAATATTATTCCAGAAGTGGTTGTTTTAATTAATGTCAAGTTTTAAAATTCATAATGCTTAGGATATAATAAAATTTAATGATGACAGTTTTGTCCTTCACAACCTTAAAGTACCTCTCTTACAGATAAATTCATCACAATTGTCATCCCTTACTTTTACAGCCAGATAATCATATATAGTTTTAATAAAATATATGCCCTAAATTAGTGGATTCGCGGTCATATTTTGAGAAATATAATTGGGGTCTCCTAAAAAAGAGGTTGGGGAGGAAACGGATTTAATTCTTCGTTTTCTTAAGACTTTCATCCATTTTAAAGGATTATATTTCTTTCACTAAACACGGCCACTAAAAAAAGCAGTAATAGTATGCCACTGGAACTTTTCGTGGGGCAATGCTATCATTACAATCATCAGATTAATTTATTGAGCTAGATTGTATACTTCAGTCAAATGTGTAAAAATAATATTTATTACCTTCTGCTTCGAGATGTGATCTTGGCTAATCTTGTTAAAACTACTGATCCTGTCACTGACTCTTCTCATGGCGTCGAATCTGTTGAAAAGAAATGTAAAATAATCCTTAATTGACAGGCAGCACCTTTAAATAACTTAATAACGCACCTTTTAAGATTTACCCCCTCCTTCCCCTTTCAGATAAAATACTAAAAAGCTTCTTGGACCTTTAACTTCTTGGACTCTTTAAAGTGAGTCCATTCCAATTTATCAATAAGACACATCACCATAAGATATTTTAAAAATGAAGGGCATTTTCTGATTCCATCAAAGTGTTTCTGTGCGTTGTTGATGCAGGAATCGATGACAAAACAAAATTAAAGTCGACCTCATGCTAGATACTTTTTTGTCTATTCCAAAAAAAATCGTGTTTTCATACTCGCGATCAATATGCCCCAAAACTCTCTTTATATTTAAAGAATTCAACGCAAACCTATTCTATCTCACTGATTGACATTTTTTGCATTTATTACAAATATCATAATAAGTAACATATTGATTCTTGAGTATATGCGTTAGTTGTAGGGGGTATACACAGTTATTTTTGATATAGATTGTCTAAATCAGGGGTCCCAAACCTTGGGTCGCGACCCTACTTGGGGTCGCTGTGTATTTTTTATGGGGTCGCGAAAACTCTTGATAAAATAATATTAATGACAAGTATTAGATTTCAAGTTTTCAAGGAAATGCAACGCAAAATGAAATTCGAATCAATGAAGCCCAATAAATTAAAACGTCACCTAGAAACGAAACATTCAAACCTTTCTGATAAAGGCCCGGAGTTTTTCAAGAACAAGTGTATGCAACTGAAAAAATGTCGTCTTGATAGTCATGGTGATTTTTATATGCAAACTAAATCTTCCTTGACAGCTTCTTACAAGGTTTCTCTAAAAATTGCCAAAGCAAAAAAACCACATGTAATTCGTGAAGAATTAATTTTGCCTTGTGTGGAAGACATTGTTTACCACATGATTGGGGAAAAGGCAGTCAACTCTTTAAAAGGCCTCTCTCTTTCTAATAACACTATGAGGCGAATTTCAGATATGTCAGATGACATTTTATCACACGTTGTGAATGAGATTAAGACATCTCCATTCAATTTTTTCACTTTACAAGCTGATGAATCAACAGATCATTTATGGATAAAAGCATTGTCAGCTAGTAGTTTATGTAAGATACGTGAATAATGACGATTTTAAAGATGAATTTCTTTTTTGCAAACAATTGCAAACAACGTGTAAAAGCGTTGATGTTTTTAGACACATTTTTTAAGAACATGGATTAAAGTGGGAAAACGTTGGCAGTATATGTACAGACGGTGCACCATGAATGTTAGGTTGTAGATCTGGATTTCAACAAATGGTGAAGAATGTTTCTCCACAAGCTATTGGAGTTCGTTGCCTGATTCATCGACAAGTATTAGCATCAAAAACATTGCCATCAGAATTAAAACTTGTTATGCAAACAGTTATTAAAGCAGTCAACTTTATAAAAACAAACGAATTGAACAATCGTTCGTTTAACAAGTTGTGCCAAGAAATAAATTCTAAACATCAAGTTTTACTCTTGCACACTGAGGTTAAGTGGCTCTCAAAAGGAAAAGTATTGCAAAGATTTTTTGAGTTGAATGTTGAGGTGAAAGAATTTTTAATTCATAGAGGAAAGACAGAACTCTCAAAATTATAAAATAACATCAGTAATTTAGCAAAAATTGCATATTTGGTGGATATTTTTGCAATTTTGAATTCTCTTAATCTTTTACTTCAAGGAGAGAATTCCAACATGCTTGATTTTTCAGAAAAACTAAGCTCTTTTCAGATGAAACTAGATCTTTGGCACTCCAAATTGAACACAAGAAAACTTTACATGTTTCCCACATTAAATTCATTCGTTGAGGAAAATGAGTCTAATTTTATTAATGCAACATTTAGAAAGTTTAAAAGAAGAATTTAGTCGATATTTTCCTGAAAAAATACATTCATCGCATAGCTTACTTACAAAACCATTCGCAACAAAAGTTGAAAATGTTCCTGAAAAATATCAAGAGGAATTCATTGATCTCATTAATTCTGACTGTGCAAAAATTGACTTTGAATCATTAACAATTAGTCAATTTTAGATCAAACAAGTGCTTGAATACAGAAACTTGGCTGAAGGTATGTTGAGAATTCTCATGCTATTTCCTTCAACATATATGTGTGAAGTTGCGTTTTCTTCTTTGTTAAATATAAAATCGAAACTGAGGAATAAACTTCATGCCGAAGATGATTTAAGGTGTGCTCTTTCCAAAACAATACCACGAATTCAAAAGTTGGTGATAGAAAAGCAGAACCAATCTGTAGATTTGAGGGTTAAAAATAAATGTAATTTATGTTGCAATGAATAAATAAAGGTTTGTTGATTTATTCAGCATTCTTATGCATATCTTTTTTTTTTTAGTACAAATTTTGTTATTAAAAATATTTAAAAATTATGTATGTAGATAAGGAAATAGCACATAATCATGGTTGTTAATTCTCTCTTTTGTGATTCGGGTTAAGTGCCTTACATAAAAAAAAACTTCAACAATAATAATTTTATGAGGAAGAACATTCAATCAATATTGAACACGCAAAATTAAATTCTATATCTGTGTTTGTAAGATTGCGGATAGTTAACAGATAATATTACGCGTACTTAAAATGAAATATTTGCCCTCGCATTTTTTCTTTTAAAAATTGTTTAAAGTTCTATCAAATTTGTGTTCAAGCCCTTTGTAAAATTGGCAAATAACAAAGGCACGACTGGCTGTACATAAAAACAGGAAATAACTACCTGATATCTGATGGGGTCGCAATATATCTAGTTGACGGTAAAACAGGGTCGCCACCTCAAAAAGGTTGGGAACCACTGGTCTAAATGATTATAGTATTCTTTACTTTTTTGAAAAAAAATATTATTTTTGCCAATGTAGTCTATATTAATATATATAATCATGTAACGAATGCAAGAGATTATCTGAGTATGGGAAATGTAAACCAGAAGGAATTAAAGACAACATTATAAATGATCTATCTCATAAAGAAAATATATACTTTAAACAAGACGTACCCCAATACCTAATTTAATTCAAAGCAAAATTTACTGTAGTTTGCTATCAAATAATGCTGAAATGGCGACATTATCTGAAGAAAATTTGGGAAACACTGGCCTGCAATTTTGTAGAGGCAGGGATAGCAAGCATTATTTATATAGTATGTTATGTAGTCAGCAAGAGTTGATAAGTATTGTTGCTTAATTTAAATCATTTCAAACTTTGTTTTTTTCAGTTAATAAAACGCATACATTTTATTATCTAATTGTTGGCCCTGGTGCCAAAAGTTCTCAACTCATTTGATCCCAAAAAAACAGACATTAAATAATTTGGCATAAAACTCCCGCAAAATCAAGAAAGGGCTAGAGTCATTAAAAGATGATTATTATTGGATCAAATGGTTATACCTTTATTTAAAAAACTTCCCTTTGACAAAATAGTCATTCGCCTAAAAGTTCCGTTCAACTAAATAATCATATCAAACGTTGATCAGCAAACTCTCCGTTTAGGAAGAGTCCGAGCTAAATGATCAATATCTCTTCAATCATCGATACCTTCTCAAGCAAAAGCGAAAAATTTCACGTGGTCTATAATTATAGGCACCCGGATATTGGGCCGATAAACATTTGGCGAAGGGACTTTTGGCCGAATGAACATTTAGCTGACAGACATTTGACAGAAGAAAAAATTTACCATATGGATGTTTGGTCGAATAAACCTTTTATCAAGTAACTTCTAGTAAATAAAATAATTCATGACATAATTAATGTATAGAGGTTATGAATAATAAAATAAACAAAAATTACGCTGTGTATTTGTATTGGGCACAAGCTTGCAAACTTACTGGAAGTAAAGCAATGTCAACAAAAATCGTCAAATTTATGTTCGCTTCGGAGAAATGTCCATTCAGTTAAAGGTACCTCGGTCAAATGACTTTCGGGCAAATATTTACCCGCCTAATAACCGGATGCCTATAATTATAGGATGGGAGAAATTGCCCCCTGCGAGGCCTTAGTAAAACTTTATTTTTGCTTCAGCAGAAAGCCATGGGATTTCTACAATCAGGGGCCTCATTTTATTGTGGGCAGAAGGGAATAGTGAACAAGAATAGGAACTTTTTAACAGAATTTTCTTCTCTCATTTTTTTATATTATCTTGGAATTTTCTGTCCATATCCTTTGTTAAACTAAAAATTTTAAGTCAAGTAATTTTTTTATCATAAAATGTATTTTATAGTTTCCAATTCTAAAAACAAAATGGTTGATGTTAGGTAAGGCATACGCCTATAAAATCAAGTTCTCCAATTACTTTGTCATGATCCAAAAGAATATGTTGAGTACATCCCAAAGTATTCAGAGGGCGGTTTGCCCTATAAAAATGTGCTACATATAAGTGTGAAAAGGAAGGAGAAGTGCAGATTTGCTACATGGAATGTGAGCCCAATGCATTTTCGAGGAAAGGAGCTGAAAGAAGAAAGATTCACATGCGTGCACAGGAAAACAAGGACGGAGGAAACGCTTCTAAGCAAATAAGAAAAGGATGTAAACTTTTCTAGTGGGGAATCGAATGAAGAAATGAAGTGGTAATCACAATACCATGCTCATATGCGATAAAAATGACCATAAGCTGCGTATAGAGCCCATTCTGAATGTAAAGACGAGGAGGAACGAGCTTTCATGAAGGCGTTTGAAGATATGGTTGATGAAGTCATGGAGAATGAGAAACTGATAATTGGAGACGGTTTAAAAGGACATGTGGGTAAAAAGATTTACGGATACAACGGAATACATGGGTGAAAAGAAATGAAGACAGGGAAAATATTATAAAAATGGCAGAAAGGAAAAACTTTTAGTATATGCAAGACAAGGTAGAGAAAAAGTGACGACCATCTCATAATGGAGGAAAGAGTAGCGAACTCGACTACATCTTGGTTAAATGGAAAAAATCTTATAACTTGAAAACTTGCAAAGATATTGTTAGTCAGCATAGAATAGTTGTGCTTGATATGTGGAAGGCGGAAAAACAGAAACACAAAGTGAAAAAATGAGTGAATTAAAGGCCTGGACACTAGAGAAATTCATAATACAATTTGAATTCAGAGATGCAGTAGAAAAGAGGGGCGCAAGATGGAAAATGCGAAATAACGTAGAAGAGATATGGCAAAACATGAAAAACTCTAAAGCAAGCGAGTGAAGAAGTCGTAGGAAGAAAGGATTTTTTGGAATTAGTATCGGCATGTTACAAGCAGGAAGTGACGAGTGTTTGAAATGGAAGCGAGACTTGGGTTGAGGAATGGATGCCTGTGGATTGTAGAAAGAGTCTAATAGTGCTAGTTTAGAAAAAAAGGATGTAATTTATTTTGAAATACAAAACTTGATCTAGAATTATGTTTAATTATCGCGAGACCAAGTTACTGGAGCATGGTTTAAAATTGCTAGAAATATTTTAGATAAACGAAACTGGACAGTGGTAGAAATGGACGCAAAACAATTTCAGAGGGAATTTTTATTGCCCGATAATTAGTAGAGAAAAGAAGGAAACCTAGCAGTATTTTGCAGTTTTGTTGATTTAGAAAAAGCATTTGATAGTATCTATAGTGAAGTAGTGTATTGGCTCATGCATAGAAGAGGAGTATATGAAAATTTGTTTAGAATAGTAATGGAAACAAGAAATCTAAAACACCTATCGAAAACACAGAAGCAATTTTATGAGAGTTTTAATCATCAGACTTGGGTTACATCAAGATTCTGATTTAAGACCTCTTTTGTTTGACGTGCTGTCTGAATAACTGAGAACAGTTATTTGTAGATGATCTTGAAATTATGGCTGACAGCGAAGATCAGCTCCAGAGAAGACTTTTAATGTGGAAAGAAAGCCTAGAAAAGTAAGGACTGATAATGAATTATAAATAGACAGTTATCATGGTCTGTAGTAAAAAGAAAGACCAGGAGGTGACGATTAAAGGAATGTTGGAGCATGAAGAAGACAGAGATGAGGATGGCCAGATTGAAGGACGCGAAACGAAGAAGTGTGTGATGCCGATAGTAGACCGGAATTCCATTTTTGTTGAAGAGTAGGTGATTCGCCCACGATTGAGAAATACTGTTCTAAACTATAAGAATCCCTTGCAACTATATTACAAAATGCTGTTCTATCTTTTTCAATTGAATAAGATTTTATCTCAAAAAAAGTGACCGTAAAAAATTGAGATTTTGAATTTTTTTTAAGATTCGTTTTACTTTTTATGTATCCATTTTCGTGTTTATAGCTTTTATTCTATTTTCTGGGGAAAAATCGCGAGTCTCAACAATTCTCAATCTAATTTCTGATTTTTCGAGAAAATTATTTTATCGGAAAAATAAAAACTCTACTTGTAAGAGATTTAAGAAGCGTAAAAAACACCAAGGATAAATTTGATCACTGAAAAAATGTTTACCATAGTGATTGTGTCAATCACTTTTTCAAAAATAAAAAAACAATAATCTGTCTTTTTTTGTGAAAATTTTAAAAAAGCGCTAAAAAACTTTTTCAAAATTGTACTCAAATTTTTAGAAATTTTGTTTTCAATTATATGAATCCTCCTTACAAATGTATTGATTTAAAGTTTTCAATTTATTTTGAAATACGAAAATTGATCTAGAAAAGGATCGAATCAAAACTATTGTGCTAGCCTCGGAAAGACGCGTCAATTATTCTTTGAACTGAATAGTGAGAATAAACAACTTTCTTCTACAGAAAAACAGTTAAAAAACAAATTCTCACCGCCAAATAGAGTCAATGGAAAAAGTGAACATGTATGAAGAATTACTAGAAGCAAAAAAGATTTTCATTTTGAAAGGAAAGGAATAAGAATTTACCACTTTCATTCAATTTGGTTAAGAAATATTTAACACTATCAGCTAGTTAATCAAAATCAAAAATTCAGGATCAAATTTTATTACCAAGAAATGATAAGTGATAAGTTTATTAGGTCTATTAGAAAAATTTTTTTTCGAGCAGAAACATATGCTTATAGGCTCGAATGGGAAAAAAATCTATCATCTTTCCAACTACAATGAGAATTATTGTTTGAATTTTTGAAATAATTTCAGTATGAGAAAAAAGAAATGCTGAATCAAATTTAATTGAAGTGAAATGATGATAGATTAAAAAAACCCTATGATGAGAGTAAGAAAAGTATAAAAACATTGTGAAAATGAAAAAGAAGAGGGTCGATTTGTAAATTCAAGATTTTAAAATGCTTCATGAATGTATCAAGTTATTATAACATTGCCCCGTCATTGCTCAAAAGTGAAGCAAAAAAGAATGAAGCAATTAGACTAATATTGATGCTTGACAAGCACTTATATACGCTGCACAGGGCTGTAGCCAGAAATTGGAATTTGGGAGGGGGCACAATGGGAAGTTGAGGGGCCTGGATATTTTGATTTAAAATTGGGTAATTTAATGCTTTTAAAAATAAGTAATGAATAAATAAAACAATTATTTATAGAAAAAAACTTATCTCACATGCTCTCTCAAAAAAGTTGAATTCTTCTTGTTTTGTTAGAAAATTTCTTGACCAATTTATCAGTATCAATATATTTTGTATATGAATCTAAATATGATAGCAGAATCAAGTTTTTTTCTCTCGTGCATCATAGATTTCTCGCTACGGCCCTGACGCTGCATATGCTTAACATTTATGAATAAATATATAAGAAAATATTTCATACATAGCTTTCAAATATCTTACACCAATGAGAGAAAAACACTATGAAGATAAAGAATCAATGAAACAAACTTATGTGTACATTTTAGATCGAAGTATTGATCATAAAATTTAGTATGTTATCAATATTAAAAGAAGAAATTAACGTACAATTGATTATTATTTATACAGGTCTCATGTGTTATTTAATTTTTTTCTTTAAGAAAATAAAATATTGTTCAAATCTCTAATGTCTATATGTTGTAGAAAAAATTTGTGGTTAATTTTAGAATTATTGAAACAAAAATTTTTTTAATGATAACTAAATGACAATATCACTAATTTTAAAAAGTTGCGACTGATAGGTTGCAAGTACTAAGGCGGATCCCGGGGGCGGGGCTAGCCCCCCTCCCTTGAGATCATTCAGTTTGACCCGTGTCTTATATAAACGCTATAGCTTTTCATTTCAACAGTAACGTTGGGGACTGGTTTCACTTTAAAATAGTACTTCAAAAACTCAAAATTCAAGGAAATGGCAGTGAATTTTCAAAAACATTTGAAGGGAAAGCCCCATCTTTATAAATCTTCTTCCACACCCCCCTCCTCACTTCCGCTTTAAAATTCTGGATCCACCCTTTATTACGCTAATATGTCTACCAAGCAAACTAACTTACTAATGATTTATTTTTTTATATGATGTCATAATAGGGCTAAAACCCAAATAAAAAAGCTAAATATAGTTAAGCACTTAGAAATAGGTGTACACGGTGAAAAGAATTTAAAACAAAACATATGAGCAAGGTAAACATCTCTGATAGTCAACAAAACTCATTTTTGAAGTGCTGAATTAGTAATCAAGTTTTTCAAACTAGGAATATATAACTGCTACTCACTAGCCCCAACAGATAACTCGTTACCTCTAAACTAATTGAAAGTAACAAATTATATGCCAAGCTTTGCTGATTTTAAAGTTTATTATGGACACTAAGAAAAAAGTCAGAAATAGAATGTTGGATTGCGAAGCTTATTCATAAATTCAATATTTTACACCGAATATGAGTCAATAGTACCGCATGCGCAAACGAAAGTTCATAATAATAACAACACAGCATACGTAAGAAAGAGACACTGCGTTGGTGGGATCAAGTTCCAAAACAAAGCAACCAATACGAAAAAACGAAAAAGAACGGAGTTGTTTCAAATCGTGTGAAGTTAATGGCGGCAAAAATCCGAAAATTTACGCTGATAGAAGAGAAGACAAATGAAAAAAATAATGATAATGGAATATCATCTTGATCATCATCATCACGATCAACTTGCCAGTTGTAGTTGGCAAAAATTTATTTAAAAAAAGCAGCTGTTTTTCATGTGAGGGTGCGTACTTATTTTCGGTAAACAAAACACTTTTTCTTTAGTAGCAAGCCACACACACACACACACACTTATGGACGTCTTGTGTTTGATAGAGGGGGAAAAGAGATGAGGAATAGGGAGGAGATGGAGAATAGCGTTCTTTGAGAAGCAATTTTCGTGAGAAAACGCAGTCAAGGTCAACATAATGATGTCTTCTAATCACAGCTTCAACTTATCACACTCTTTTCTACTCTATCATTCTTCGGGATTGGTGCAATGCAAGGAATGAATAATGGTGTATGTATATTATGGTTGGATTGATGAATATAAGAATCTTAATTTTTACATCTTCCGCTGCGATCATTGATGAGTAATTGTTTTCTCCTCCTTCATGCTGTCGTATATCTTACATCCCTCTTCGCGAAATCCTCTCTTCGTCGTTCTCTCGTTTCTCGCAAAATCTCTATCGTCAAAAAGCGGTGGCGGATTTGGAGTGAAAATTTAGTACGGTTGGTCCTTCCAACTTTTTTGACATCAATTATGCATTATATCAATATAGCGAGAACAAACATATAAAACGAGAAAAATTTAATATTAGGATGTATTACGTATACCTTTTTTAGAATGAGTGTTTGGAGGCGTTCGCTATTTTTTTATACAGTTTAATTTGAACATTTCAATTGATATTAAAAATTAGGCGTCATAAATAAATAAAGCTGCAAAAATGCCATCAAAAGGATGCCATTTGACAAGTTAAAAATTCTGAAGTAATGACTTGATTGAAAGTGCCTTGCTTATATACGGAGGCAAAAGCGATTTTTCGTTCTTCTATTTTTTACTTTTTATAGTTGATTCCTGTTGTCTGTTTTATTCTATAATAATCTTCGGTTGTTGTTGTTTTATTTGACACAGCTTGTAAAATGCAAGGATTTCGAAAGCTGGCATGAGGCTTTTACAAATTTAAGATGATTAATCACAGTTTTTGTGAATTTGTTTTTTTAGCATTGGGAGCCTTGGGGATCGAACCCCTGACCTTCAACTGTTAAGCTGAGAGGTAGCACATTAGCTGGGAAAATACTTAGCACTGTTGAAGAAGGAGGCGCTTGTGTCTAGTGAATGCCTTGCATAATCAATAGCTGAACATTGTTTTGGAGCTTTATGCGAAGCGCACAAAAATATCAACTTCTCGTCTATCCCCATTTTGGTGCATGTATCAGATTTGCATTCTTTCTCTAACATGACATAAAAGATATTCAATTCAATGCAAATTTGACGAATGTGCTCAAGTTTCCACACATCTTCATCGAGGTCGTCAGAAGGTGGCTCAATGATTGCATCTATGGAAAGACAGTCTTTTCTTATCATCTGTTGTATCCACTGTTGTATGGCAAAGGTACTTTAACATTTAAACTTTAACATTTACCATTTAAACATAAAAAATATCTAAAAAGAGCACATTTTCTAAAAATTTTCATTTTTTATGAATATCAAAATTACATCATACTTAGGAAAACAATAGATGCCCCTTCATTTCTATATCATGAAAAACATGAGAAAAAAGAAACAAGAGGCTATGGATTAAGGAAATATTGAATGTAACAATGCTAGAAATTTTGACCAAAAAAAATTTCTAAAAAATAAATTGGAGTTATACAACGTTTTGTTACAACTTTGACAAATCTTAAGTATGTGGTGTTGTAAGGCAAGTAATAGAGTTTGGGGTTTATACTATGCAAGATAATGGAGATTTTTGTTTGATAAAGACAATAAAAATCACAAAAAAAGTTTGTTGTTGATATTAATAAAAAAAGACTCACGAATTTCTTCAATGTACTTTAAATTCAATAGTAGATGATACAGAATAACTTTTTTTTTGTTCCTCATGAAAAGGAGGAATAAACTGACAAAGGAAATATTGATGAAGAATTCTTAAATGGTATGAATAACAACTTAAACTTAGCTGGAATAAAGGAGATGCATTTCCAATCAAATTCAAATCCACCATCTTTTTATGAAAATAAGAAGAAAGCTCAAGACAAATAATAGTAGATGAATTCAATGGAATTAGGGCTGTTAATGCTTTTGAGAAGTTTTTGAATAATGATATCAGAAGCCATATCGTTACCGAAACTGTTCGTTATGCAAAAGAATCTAAAAACAATAATTCTTTATTGTTCGATAAATCTGCTTTAAAAATTTGTTGGTATCTTTTTTTTCTGGATTTCATAAACTTCCGAGATTGTGCATGTATTGGGAGAGTTCCTAGGCTGTTCATGTTTCTTTTGTTGCCAATGTTATTTCTCGTAATGATTTTGAAAATATTAAATGTTATATCCATCTTTCTGATAATAAAAATTTGTGTAATTACAAGCTTGTTAAAGTAAGCCCACTTTATAATCTTGCTAATTTTGTCTTGAAAAGTGTTCGCTATTTTGATATCCATTACTCAATCGTTGAGCAAATGATACCCATATACAGGCAATGATTCTACAAAGCATACATTCAGGTGAAAGTCGTTTGTCTTCTGTTACAAAAATGTAATCTTAGGTTGGAAAACTGGTTATCATACCGTATGTTACCATCTTTTGGAGCGAAAGGATAATGGGAACCAATGATAAATTTATCAGTGATAGTGTCGTGCATCAACTATGCCTACCATTTCCATCTTTTGACAACTGAGCTTTTTTTGATAATTGATTTAGCTCTTCACAAGTGATAGCAAACTTAGACAATCATGGTTTACATACAACTTTCACGGTGAAAAATGATAGTCTCTTTAGAGCGCCTTTACATAGCAAATTTGTTGAAAATGGTTCGTTATCTGTAGCAAACAATAAAAAACGGGCATAATCGCTGTACGTTGGATGGATAACGCGAATGTCAGAATGTTGTCTATTTTTCAAAGATACAGCCTATAAACAAAGTTTTGCGTTGGAACTCGAATAATCCCATTTAAAGGTTGTTGGTATGGAAATGAAGTCGCTCCATCTCAAGTTCAACGATATTCTTTTAATGTCACAGGCAAAGTGGAGCTGAGTTAATTGAACCGGTCTTCCTCTTTGTTGGAGGCCTTCATTGTCCTGATAAATTTCTTTTTCTAATGTGACACACACTAATTCAATTTTAATTTTATATTTTTCAATGTAATTACTAAGTTAAGACATAGGAACGTTTTGTTCTAAGCTGATTTTCATTGATTTTAAAATAATTTATTGCGGGTTGGAGAAATTCTCTTTGAACAAATTTATAAAATAAAAATAAGTCTTAAAAAATTTACTTCTTTCAAAAAAAGTGTACCACATCAAATCATGTTAAGATGGAAATATTTTTTTTTTTACATTTTCAATATTAATTTTATAATGAAAAATAAAAAAAAAATGATTTTTTCTCCAAAGCTGATTTTGATTATTATTATTAAAATTTGTTCCCCAATTTTCAAAAAGTTGTCAAGTGCTCAACCAATTTCTAAATGCGCTGTTAAAATTTTAAAACATATGCCCATGGTTAGGATTGGTGTCGAATTAGAGCATCAGTGTTAGTGTTAGTGTTAGGTTTAGTGTTATCGCAATCTTAGATATATACATTTAGATTTACATTTTTTCACATCCTTGACACAATCTTTCAAAATTTATCTGTATTAATACACGTCTGGCACAAAAACATTTAGACATACACACGAATACATACACATGAATTATTGGCATTAAACACACATACACTGAAATTCTTAAATCTCACAAAGAGTGGCATAGTTTTTTTGTATATTAAGGTTCGTAGCGGATTTTTATCATGAAAAATTTCCTTAGTGAGGCCACCTAAGATTTTTTCACTCGGTCTCATTTTACAATTTGTAGCTTCGACCTCAAAGTTAAATTTCAAAGTTAAAATTTGAAGGCAGTTGTAAAAAGTTATTGAGCAAATGACACTTTTAATCCAATTAGTATTTTTAAATAGGGGGAGAAGAAGTAAGAGAAGAAATTTATTTGGAAATAGAGAACAATTATAAAAAAAGTAGAATTTAAGAGCAGTTGAATAAGTTCTTAAGCAAATGACATTTGCAAAACAAATATTATTTAGATAGAGATTATGAAGCATCTATTTGAGTTTAAAAATCTCAAATACGACCTTACTGCCATTTTTTCTGGCTCCAATGATGCCAGCATAACCATCATTCATGGGCTGTGTCATATGGAAGGACGCCCCTTCAACGAGAGAGTTCATTCCCCTACCATAAAGCGCTGTTTCTTTTTGTTGAGAAATTTGAGTCTCGATGCTTCTTGTGCCGATTCGTTCCGTCATGTTTAGGATATCCATCACTAAAAGCAGTAGCGTGAACCGTGAGTAACAATTAGATGTATCCTTAACTTACATCCTCCAGAAAAGAAAAGACGATAGTGGGAAACAACTTCTCCATTCTGCATGAGGACTAGCGATGCACTTTTGATTTCATTAATATGGAATACATATCCCATGTAATTAAAGAAGGAATTGACACCTTTACAAAATTAAATGGATTAATAATCATTTTCTTCTCCTATCATTCAATTTTGAAAATTCTTACTTATGACAAAGGTCAATTGTTTAGTTGTTCAAAAGAGCACCTCATGTATTTTGAATAGGCAGAGTTAAAAGGTTATAAAAAATCTATCGAACTTATGACACATTTGAGCGAATAAAATGTAAATATGATCAAAAAATATGTAGAACCGCAGCATTTTAAAACACAAATTTGCAATTCTATAATAATAATAATAATAATAATATATAATATTTCAAAATATTTATATTTAGGCTGGAACTTTTTCATAAGATTTTAGGACAATTAATGTTTGAATTTAAAAAGAAATATTCCTTTCCATAATTCTAATAAACATAAATAACTCACTATTTGCAATTATACTAACAAATTAACTTAGGAAATTCAATATTTTTAAATAAATCCGCAATTTGGAATCCAAAATTGATCGATATGTAGCATACATTGGAACTATAAAAAATTTATTATATATTATTAATAAAATTATTAGTTTATCCCAACACTTTTGAAATAAAATTCTTTTTCTGCCCATTAAGATCACATTCTTATTAATTTAAAAATAGAGGGACAACATCAGTTTTTCAACGGATATTTTATAATTTTTTTGCGGCTTCAATTTGGGGTCAGAAAACGACAGTAAACCTGATCATACCATCAAAAAACTTACTATGTGAAGATTTTGTTTTAAGTGAAGCTTTGACTATATCCTCCTTCTCCACTGTAAGCGCAAGGGATATCCAATAAGTAAAAATTTCTAATCTACTAATAAGCATTTTATCTGAAAATGGTGAAATAAATTAAAGGCTAGGTGCAAATTTATTAAATAAAATACTTTGGAAATAGATGGAAATTGAAGTTGGAAGTCCGTCATCGTTTTTACATTCTATAAGAAAATGATAATAAGGAATATCTTCACGAAAAGCTAACAACAATAATGTCTTTCTATATTTTTTAACTTTAGTGCTTTCTTAAAAAAGAGTTTAAGTCATAACATTGAAAAGTGAAAATAAAACTATGAAACCTGATACTGATGTTCCTATAGAAAGTCTACAAACTCCAGAAAAATATGTTATGGCTGTAATTGATGCAAATGAGTTAGTGATATTGATATGTATAAGGTTAATTTCTAAAATCGTGTATTTATACATAAAGTTCTTATTTTTGTAAAACAAATAAATTTCTTTACTTTGGTAACCCATATATGCTACTTTATGTTTAAACTCATCGGTTTTTGTTCTAACAATGATTTCAATAGTTCGAAAATAGTTATCTCTACTAAAAAAATCTAAATCTTCCTTTGTAGTTGCTTCATTCGTAAAATCATATTCCTCCACTTTTTCTTCATCTTTAAAATCCGTATAAAAAGTTTGTACATTTTCAACTTCTCCACTTGTCCATTCTATATGAACAGAATCTTTCTTAAATTTCAGTGAACTCAGCCAAGTTCCTACATTTATATGAGAGTCTAAATTCAAGAAAATTTAAAAAAATCTTTAAAAAAAAAATGAACCATTATGTATTTCTTTTGAAAAAACTCCATAATTTTGAACTTCGTTTTCAACTCTAAAGAGTGGGGTATATTGAAAGAAACCCATTTCACTTTGGGAAATTGAAACGGTTTGAACCTGAAAACAATGAGGATCATTGCAAAGAGCTTGCACTCCTTCATCTAAAATAAACGAAGAAATTAAACAGAAATTTTTTATTTCGTCTGTTTTTCAACATTTTAAACATTTTGCTTGCTGAAATAATTTCTATGAAATATATAGGTCATTTTTGCAATAAACTCATTTTTGGAAAGCTTAATTTAGATATTTCGCAAGAATTCAGCAAATTTTCGAGCTGCCACAAAAAGGTACATAAGAACAAACAACGTCTTTGAAAATTAAATTCTTATTCTTGATGTTTATTTTTTTCTTCACCTATTTTAACAATTTTAGGTTCATTAAAAAAAAATTTCTTTATTAAGCTTGTTTTGTGAATATTCTGTCTCTAAGCCATTAAATATATTCTTATCGAATAAGAGTTTCCCCTCGTACATTTTTTCTCAATCTATATTAAACTTAGTCATTTTTGTAAAAAAATCTTTTAACTTTTTATCAAATAAATTTTGTGTAAGTGAAATAATATTTGAAATAGAAGATTGACTTAAATTTAGTTTAGCTCATAAATTCAATAAAAAAAAGCTGAATCAATATCAGCTTTTGTTTCAGAATTTTGAGTTTCAACATTAATAATATTATGTTAAATTAAATTCATTCGAAAAAGGGGATTGAAAATGCACAACATTTTCAGATATACTCAAATGTTTGCGATTGCAATGTTTTCTAAAAGCATTATGCTTTTTAAAAGAAACGCCACAACCTTTAAAAAACAATTGACAATAAAATTAGGACCATTTCTGTGCCTATAAACCATGTGGAATACAAAATCATTGTAATTTGAACAAAAAAATGCGCAAATTTGACAGTTAGGCATTACGATATGAACAAAATTAAAAAATCTAACTAACCTGAACAAAATAAATTAGGAAAACTATATCTGTAAGAAGAAAGAATGATGAAGGCAGTTGTTATGAGAAAGAAGGATTGATATAAAAGATTAAAAATTATAGCGCATGTTTCATCTATATTGGTTTCCAAGAGCCTGAGTAAGTAACTTAATGATACTCTTCTTATAACTACAGTCAGATGTTATAACGAGTTGCACTATAATTCACTGAAGAAGGAAAGAAAAGAAAGAAGGATTTCTTTCAATACAAGATATTTTCACATGTGTCTTGCTATACTCATTACTCATATATATTTACACACTTAAAAAGCTGACTCCAAAAACACTTTAGAATATATTGCTTCATATTCTAATTTCTTACTCTCAGTCCTAATTTTTCTGAAAACCGACTACGACTCTTTTTTCTCAAAATCCCGAACTACACAACCCGGCTTTCCAAAATCATTTTATGAGTTTTAAAAAAAGTTCATTTTGAACTGTTATTTTCGAGTTGCTAAGTCCTCATTTATCGTTTATAATATTACACAATACTCTTTAAAGTTACGATTAGTTTAAAATATTTCTCACTTTTAATTTTATATAAACCTCATATATTATTTTTAAAATGTAGAATTTGTTAAACAATTACACTTCAAAAGTATATTTTTCATTTTTAATTCATAATGGTGACTTTTTTAACGCTAGATTTCAAATCAAATAGGAAAATGTATGGGGCATTGATGCAAAAACTGAATAAAAAACTTTTTCATTGAAATATGCTCATTCAAATTAACAGTACTCTACATCATTTAATTGCGTATCCACATTACAATTCGTACTACATTAAATTAGTTCGCTGATTCATCTTTCAATCTTTTTAATACTTCTATTTGATTGTGAGAAAGAGGAAAAACATTTAGATCTTCTCAAATATTACTCGAGAGTCAAAAGCCTACACCCCTCCCCCTTCCATTTAATTTTTTGTGAGGGTGCCCGCTTCAAGAGCTTCTCCAGACCACATAGCACTCTAATAGAAACCACGCATTTTGATTGGGAGAAGTTTGTTTTGTAACTTGATTTGCAACTACTTACGTCTTTGCACAAAATTTTGTAAGTAAAAAAATAAATGAGAAAGCAATTAAAACTTTAAGCAAAAATTAAAGTTATTTAAACAAAAATTAATACATTTTGCTGGAAACAGGAATATTAAAAAATAGATAATTTCTAAAACTTTTTCGTATTTAGCACAAAATATTTTTTCAACTTTCAATATATTATTTTGTATCTTAGAAAACAATAATAAGTTAAGAGGGCAATGCATATGCATTTTAAATTTCATACGTTTTTTATTTTGTTATTTATGTTTATAACTTTTTTGTTTCTTGATCGTTTTAGACAAGTGTCGTGCCAAATTAACTAAGCTTATATTACATAGAATTTAACTTCACATTTGCTATTTTTCGGCCTTTTAAACATGATACGACTGAACCACATTAATACAAACTCTAAAAAATAACGTTTACATTAAAATTATTATTTTGAATAAGCTTAAATTTAAAGAATCACAAGGTTTGTGTAAACGAGTTGAGCTTTTTGAGTTTAAAATTTTATCTTTTTTTAATAACTTCGTTTCTATGGGAAACGTCAAAATGAAGCTCAATTTATACTTTTCAACAGTACCTAGATTGCAAATTAAACTTTGAACAGAATTTAAAGTTGTCATTTTGATGCTTTGAGAAGATGAAAACGCAGTGTAAAATTGATTGTTTATATAGTTTGAGTACTTAGGTATCACGAAAAGTTCTGTTTTTGAGAATAAAGTTACACAGTACTTTTGATTTAGACAAAATATCAAATATTTATAGGTTATGATAATACATAAGCACATAGTGGGTAGAACAATTCAAGCATTTTTATGTATGCTTCCATTTGTGTGTTTAAAGTCATAAATTGAATTAAGAATAAATGAATTGAGTTAAGTTTGAAATAAATTTGAACAAGTAAGTAAAATTTTTATATACTGCTTCTATTCTTTTTTCTGAATAAGATGAGCTTTAACTTAACAATACTTTTAGCATTTTTCGGAAATTCAGACTAAGCTTCACTTTTATGAACAACAAAGGAGGCAGCGTATAACAATTTTACTTGTTGAAATTTATTTTATAAAAGTAGTCTATGCCTCCTTAAAATTAATATCATCTACTTTGAACACACAAATCGGAGCATACATAAAAATGCCTCCATAGTTCAACCCTCTATCTGGGTATGTATAAATTATAATATATTTAAAGATAAATAATTAATTCAGCAATAAAATTTTTATAAAAATTGTTAGAAATTGACAAGGTGGAAAAATTAACTGCGTGCTACTCTAACTAAACCGATCACTTTTGACTCTCCTTTTTTTTTATTCTTGTTCCTTAGTTTATCCTTTTCTTCGTTTACTAATTAAAGATACAGCTTTGAACTATATATCTCAATAGGACCTCTATTCTTTTGCTTACAAATTCGCTATGGGAGTCTGTTCTTCATTTCTCCTATACTTTATATGGTTTCTAATTTAGTTCTTCATTCTAAACTAATCCTTGCTTCGCATAGCTCTACTTTCATCAGAAATTCATTTGGTATGGTCTATTTTCGAAAAAACGTTTTTCAGAGATTTATTTAGCTCAGAATTTAACCGATTTCAGAGTTATTTGATTGAAGAGAATCTCTTTGTTGATTTTTGCTTTTTTTAATCAATATCATACGTTGTAGTATGAAGTGGTACTAAGATATATCACTTTGGATATTTGAAAATCAATCCTTTGTTCTTCATGAATTCATTCATGATCCGCTTTTTTCAATTACAAAAATTTCCCACCTTTATCATCTAAATTCTAAAAGACTCCCTCTTTCACACTGAAGAAAAAATTGCTCAAATTCGATTTCATTTTTCTTAAGATTCCGCGTTCTCATTTTTATGTGACTCGAGGTCACTTACTTTTCTTATATTCAAATATTTGTACTCAATAGGAGAATGAATGAGGCATTGATGCAAAAATTGACTTTCCTAGGTATAAACAATAAATAACGATTGAGAGAAAAAACTTACGAATGACTTTTTGGAAAAAAAAAATAATTTTTACCAATTCGATTAACACTTTCACCCATTTCCACACTATAATGGCAAAAGGGAGTACAGAAATGAAAAACATGGACGATATTGTATAAAAAATTATTTAAATTTCAGAAAATTTTAATTGTGATTTTCAATCAAAAACGAGTTTTTTCAGAATTCGATTTTTTTGAAATGTCAAACTTGATTCATAATTCCACACATTCTTTCACCTGAATTGCGAAAACTAAGTCCTCAAATGAACTGAGCATCGTAATAAAAAAATTAAATATAAAAAATATATTCTATTTAAAATATGGAAGTAAGTTTATGAGATTATTTTCAAACAAAGTTTCAGCTCCCATTATCCTTATTGCTAGGTTTATTCACCTCTGAATACATTGAATAATAATTAAGGCATCATAAAATGTCGAAAGGATACTCAAGATTACAAGATTTAAAAGGAAAATATATTTTTCCCCTTAATATTGGTCGGAAGAATCTTGTTTATGTTGGATGAAAAATGTCAAGATGGAAGAAATTTTATGTTTAATATTTGTTAGAATGCAAGAATTTACCACATTCATCAAAAGTTATGAGAAAGATGGCGCAGAAAAAAAGGGAAAATTGGAAGGAACATGGCTTTAGCTGAAGGTGCAAAATAAAGAAATGAAAAGTTAGGAGGACACAACTTAATAAATAATTGTTTATGCGATGGAAGAAAATGTTTACGTGTGCTGGAAGAAAACAGACTCGTAAGAAAACCTGATTAGGTAGGTGCCTTTCTTACAATGACGCATTTTATGTAAATAGAGAATTAGAAAGCCTAGAGTACAGTCCCCTGGAAAGAAGGGATAAAAAAAGATTTTTTGCAATATTTGCTACACTATACTTTTCCTCAAAAATCGACTCCAAGTTTAAAAAATGTTTACGTGTGCGGAAGTAAAGGAGACACGTAAGAAGGTATGTATGGTAGACCTTGATGAGGTGCCTCTCCTAGAATGATGTCATTTTATGCAAACAGGGAATAGAAAGCATGGATTAAAGTACCCCTGGAGAGAAAGAAGAAAACAAGTTTTTTTGCAAAATTTGCTACCGTATACTTTTCTCCCACAAATCTACTCATTTTTTTCTACTTTACATCATCTTTGCTGCTAAAAAGTCAAAACTGTGATAATGTTTATAATTAACCAGGCGTCATACTTTTTTTCAAGAAAGTTTTTTCTTATTTTTATTTTAAAAATGTGCCAATAAGAAAATAAAAGGAATTTTTATCAGGAATAACGTCTCATAATTGGAAAAACTATTCCATTATATAGTTTTAATATAATAAACCAAAAGTTTTGTGTTGCTGATATACTTGCGTACTTTGCTTGTTTACTTTACATCGGTCAGGCGAAAAATCAAAAGTTAGAAATAAAGTATCTAATTATTTTTAAAGTTATTTATGAAGAGGATCATTTATATGATTAAAATTCGAACTTATATTAATTTAGCTTTCAAAAAACCAAAACTAGAAATTCCAAATAATTGTACTAGACCGGTTTTTTATCTCAATATTGTAATTCAGCAAGGTTATATAACTTATAAAACTATCAACATTAACTTTCTTCCCTCATTTTAGAAAGATTGCGTACGCTTCACTATTAGATTAGCTAAAGTAGGGTTAGGCACTCCAGGTTTAAAAATTAATTTTAGCTTAAAAGTTTTTGTTTTTTAAAAATAATGACTTGTAATTAAAGGGCACAGCAATTATCTACATTAAAGCGACCAAAAATGTCATTTTTCGACTCAGTTTTCATGATTAGCGTGTAAAAAAAGTTTCAGTCAAATTTGCTCTAAAAATAACTCAAGAATTTAATTAATATTATTAAATTAAGACACTGCGTAAATAAAAATAGCCAATTACAAATATGGTTAAACCGCCTGACCTATTGTATTAAAAAATATTAACATGAAAGATATTTGTCTTTGACCAATTTTATCTAAATATTATACGGTATATATTTGGTTACAAATAAATTAATTAATTGAATACCTAGTTTACTTTGTTCTTCTATATAAATATAATGAAAAAAATTATTATGTATTGTAACAGGTAAAGTTATCTTATATATAATAATATTTCACGATTTGCGAACCCATTTTCTTTTACTTTTTCCATTCAAAGTAAAAGAATTTTAGATTAAAAAAGTATTTTCCAAGCTATAAAATGTTAACCCGCCTTATTTCTACAGCGCTATCACCTCCTCTAAATTAAATGCCTTCAGGCTCAGTTCATTGACCCATACCTGAACTATAAATTTTCTTACTTTTTCAATTCCCGCGAGATGTTTCAAAAATTTTAAAAAAAATTTCAACTGAGTTAAAGTACTTTTATAAATAAATGATTTTGTAAAAAATAATTCCATTTTTTATATAAAAAAAGCTTTGAATTTTCAAAAAGTTGACATTTTTGATTCAAAAATTCTACATCATAACAAAATTATTTTTTTCTAATTTTTACATCATCTTATTCAAAATTGCTTAAATAAAAGAATTTTAGCAATTTTGAAAAATATTTATTTTTGATAAATATTTTTTGATTTTAACAATTTTTAAAAAAATTTAGTGTCAATATTTTCAAATTTTCAACTTTTAAAGAAAATTTATGCGAGAATTTTTTTAACATTTTAAACCATGCGCATCTTAAAGAGCATCCTTTTACCAAGATTTTTGAATTATTTTTAGTTTTGTAAAAAAATTCAAAAAATTTTTTATAACCCCTTGAACATGATGCACATTTTTGCCATTTTTCACTATATTTTAGCGTGTAAAATGAAGAATAAAATTTTTTTTCAATTTTTTTTGCGTATTTATAATATATAATTGATATTTAAACATACTACAGTAGAAAAATTTAGAATTTTTTTTTTTAATTTTTTTGAAAAATTTTGTAAGGTACCTATAAAATTTTTGACAAATTTCAAACTTATCCAATTTTCTATTTTAATATCTCATTTTAAAGGAAATTTTATACTGCGTAAAAAAATGTAAAAATATTTTAAATTATTTTTTTAAAATACTTTTTTTAGCCTTTGAACTTGAAAAAATGACAAAAAATTCAACTTTGACCTCAGAAAAAAATAAAAAATCATTCGATTCATTTCAAACAAATTACATATTTGGAATCAGCGTATCAAACTCTATCAGAATACGCTTTTAAATTTTAATTTTTTTTTTATTTTTCAATTTTTCAGGTGGCTCAAAATATGACTATCACTTCTCATATATTTAATAAAAAATCAAGTTTTATATATTTTTAGAATCCTCTTATCATTCTGAATAACAATATTAGCTTTATTTTACCATAAATCTTTTTATTCAAAAAAATTTATATATATTTGTATATTTTGTATATAGGTGCATAATGTACTTATTTTAACCAATCAAAAAAATTCATTTGCATTAAAATATTTTTACATTCTCAATATATCCAATTCAATATGGGAGTACCAATGATTTTTTACAGGACCTAGAATCACGGGCACCAAGGATCTTTTACAGGACCTAGAATCACATGGGTACCAATGATCTTTAACTGGACCTAGATTAAAGGTACCAATGATCTTTAACAGGACCAAGAATCACGGGGGTACCAATGATCTTTAACTGGACCTAGATTAAAGATACCAATGATCTTTTACACGTCCTAGAATCATTGTACCAATGATCTTTGACACCTCCTGTTAAAGACCCACGTGATTCTAAGTCCTAATTAAGATCATTGATACCCCTAATATTCATTAAATCTTGAAAATTGATATCGCCCGCAAAGAAATCCCCGTTTCAAGTTAATTTTCAAAAAAAAATTCTTTTTTAAACAATGCAAAAAATAATTGAATAAACATTGAAATTATTAAATAGAATGATAAGAGGATTCTAAAAATGTATAATACTTATATATTTGTTATGTATATGTGAAGTCTAAATTGCAACAAATAAGGACATTTTAAGTATTGAGAAAACTTGACGTTAAACATATATCAAAGATATAAGAATTTACCTCATGTACAGATCTCTGGAAATATGATTAATAAGATGTTTATTAACAAATTGAAGTTGAAATAAATATATAAGTAAAAGATGGAAACATTTTAACAAAATTGCAAAGCAATATAAAAGAAAATTTCAACAAAATTTACTTCTTGTGAAGTTGTCTATAAATTGCAATAAATAAGGAAGTATTGAGAAAACTTGACGTTAAACATATATCAAAGTTTCTCACAATTAAAACATTTTTTCTTTTTGTTTTTTTTATTATTTATTTGATATCTAAAATTAAATTATAATATAAAAAATTTTATTCTAGGAAATGTAAACAAAATTTATTTGATTTTATTTTAATATTGTTTTTTTCTTTGCAAATTATAAAATCTTTCAAATATACGTGCTTATTCTCTACTTATTATTTCTCTACCATATAAAACATCAAACAAAAAAAGAAAGCTTAAGTGGTAAATAGGTGAAACATTTATAATGAAGAAAAACTGATACTTATTTTAGTTATAAAAATAAAAAGCTGAAAAGTCTTTGTATAAACAATAGATACTATAATTTTACATAGAATTATTTAAAATAATCAATTTTTTTAAAACTAATATATAATTTATTTTTAATATATTAAAATATATTTTTTTAACAAATTTATAAAGAAAATATTTTATAAATTAGTTCGCATAGACATTATTATCAGCATCGAGGTAACAGAAATGGAAGACAAATCCATAAATTTTGACTTATTATCACTAAAATATAATGTTTTTTTAATATATATAACTTTATTTGATTTTTTCTGAATTAGAGACTCGAGTTTTATATGTAAGTAAATTTTCACTCTGTTATCTCTTTTCGTTTATTCGAAATCAGGCTTTACTTTTGCAGCTTTTTTTGCAGCTTATTTTACACCTACCCGAAAAATAATAAGTAAAATTTTTTTGTTTTTAATAAAAAATAATTTAAATAGTATAAGATTAAAAATCTTCATTCTTTTTCTTATAATTTTAGTTCTACAATTTTTTAGGATTGAACGGGTTAATGCCTTCTAAGGTTTGACAAGCACCTAATATGGAACTATATATCCCTTAATTTATGTATGTGAGGCGCATCAAACAACCTACAAACTATAAACCTTAACCCTATTAGTGCTGGGCAAAATTTATCCGCAGTGCCCCCCCCCCCTATTTTTCTCAGATATTAATAACTTTTAATGAATATTTTTAATGTTACATATATATTTCAACTATCCTGAATTCAGTCGTGATGTCCATTTTTTATCAAACCTGTCAAAAAATTGATTTATATTTGACAGGTCATCTCAAAAAGGAACTTTTTATTTATATAATTATATAAAGTTTTTTACACATGAATACCCATTTTCAAATATGCTGAATTCAGTGGTGATATTCATTTTTTATGAAAATCAATCAAACCTGTCAAAAAATTGATTTATATTTGACAGCTCATCTCAAAAAGGAACTTTTTATTTAAATAATTATATAAAGTTTTTAACACATGTATACCCATTTTCAAATATGCTGAATTTAGTGGTGATATTCATTTTTTTATGAAAATTAATCAAATTTGTCAAAAAATTGATCTAAATGTGACAGCTCATCTCAAAAAGGAACTTTTTATCTAAATAATTATATAAGGTTTTTTACACATGTATACCCATTTTCAAATATGCTGAATTCAGTGGTGATATTCATTTTTTATGAAAATCAATGAAACTGTCAAAAAATTGATCTAAATGTAACAGCTCATCTCAAAAAGAACCTTTTTATCTAAATAATTTTATAATGTTTTTTACACATATATACTCATTTTCAGGCATGCTGAATTCAGTGGTGATATTCATTTTTAATGAAAATCATTCAAACCTGTCAAAAAAGTGATTTACATATGACATCTCATCTCAAAAACGAAACTTTTTATCTAAATAATTATATAATGTTTTTTACACATATACACCCATTTTCAAGCATGCTAAATTCAGCCGTGATATTCATTTTTTTTTTATAAAAATCAATTAAAGTTATCAAAGCATTGATTTATATATGACAGCTCATCTTAAAAAAGAAACTTTTTATCTAAGTAATAATATAAAGTTTTTTACACATATATACCCATTTTTAAGCACGCGTAATTCAGTGGTGATATTCATTTTTTTATGAAAATTAATCAAAACTGTCAAAAAATTGATTTAACCCCAAAAGAAAGGATCATGCACGGTTTTTTGAATTAGAGAATTACGTTTAATAGAAAGTATAGGGAGATGATGAAGTTTACCGTGTATATAGGCATTTTACACACATATACCCATGTTCAACTAGGCTGTGTTTACTGGTTATATTCCTTTTTTTTTTATAAAAATTAGTCAAACCTGACAAAATAATTTAAATATTACAGCCCATATCAAAATTAAAATTTTTATTCTTATAAAAAGTTTTTTATACATTTCAAGTATGTAGAATTTAATGGTGATGTTCATTTTTTATGAAATCAATAAAACCTGTCAAAAAATTGATTAAACCTGTAAATCAATGTCAAATATATAAACATAAAAATAACTTCTACTTGCAGTATTTCTCTGGGAATTATTTTCTTAATTTATTTAATAAACCAACTTTAGGTGTTTAATTCACTCAAAATATTTCATTCTACAGTAACTTATGTAACTCGATAGGACCTCCATCTTTTTTGCTACAAATTCGTTATCGGCTCGTAGTCTCTACCTCATATTATAATGTACAGTATGTAATTTTGCTATTCATTCCATGATGATCCTTTCTTAGTAGCTCTTTTTTCATTAGAAATTTATATTCTTCAATGTGTGTTCGAAAAATTTTTTATAAAAATAAAATTACTTTTTTCCTCTCTCAAAGCATTCTGATTAAAGAATCTTCTTGATGATCTTAGACTTTTTTATCAGTATCGTGTATTTTATTATCAGGCCAGAATATTTGTCAACCAATCTCATTTCAAAGGATTTTTTATGATGAATCATTCGTGATGTTGATTGTTCAATTACAAAACGTTTTCCACGTTCTTCATCTAAAAATTATCTCTTTGACGCAAAAGGAAAAATATGGACAAATTCAATTTAAATTAAAAATATCTTGATAGTGACTAAATTCTCACATATCGGCATCTGGGCCATTTTTGATAAAACTGACCTATTCTAAATTTTCAGATTTCCTACCCATCTTAGCTAAATGAAGAGGAACTTCTTTTTCACAGTCAAAATCTTTTTTGAAGCATCTAATATTATATAATTAAACCACTTCATAGTTCATTAGAACATGGTAGATTTCAATTTAGTCAAGATACATATATTTTTTTTAATTATTTGTTTTGATCACATGTTCTCTTTTCAATTAGTTTTCAACTTGGTTCCTTCTCTCATACAAATTTTCAAAAGATTTTATAATACGTTTTGTTTTATTTTTAATAAATATTTCACACTCAAGATGATTGTAGAAAGTATTATAAGCCAAAATATACAAAAAAAAGTACATTTTTACTATATACCTAATATGCAGCCATTTTTTTGAAAATTTTTTACAGAATTAATTTTCAGGCATACATTACTAATTCAATTGCCACTTCGAGATATTTTTAACCGTATTATCCAAAATCCACTACAGAAATAAAATAAGCATAGTCGATTTGGTATAAAACAGATATATATTTTTTTTGAAGACAGTATCTAGAAGTAAACCGCAAGTCTGATTGAAGCTTTCAGATATTTTAAAACCATAAATGCCAAACCTAAGTCCAAAAATGAAACCAGCATCTTCCATTTGGCATAAAAACAGATATTTTATTTAAATTTCAAAAATATTTCTGTTGACATTAGACGTAAATCGAACATTTGACTGACACTTTCAGACATTTAAAACATCAAAATGCAAAAAAAATGATTTCAGAAATAAAAATTATCATGGTCGAATTGGTATAAAAACATATATTTCATGTAAAATTAGAGAGAATATTTTGGAATATAGTTTTCAGACATAAACCGCAAATTTGATTGACACTAGCAGTAAAATCTCTAAATGCGAAAACTGTGTTCAGAAATGAAATCATTATGATCTATTTGCTATAAAAACATATATTTCATGTAAAATGTGAATTAATATTTTTGGAAACAAATATTAGAACTAAACGCAAATTTGATTAATACTTATAGGTATTTTCAAATTCAAACTGCAAAAATTGAGTCTATAAATGAAACTAGCACGGTTGATTTGGTATAAAAACATATTTAATTGTAAAATTTTAATGAATGTTTTTAAAGACAATTTTTAGAAGTAAACCTCAAATTTGATTAACACTTATAGGTATTTTCAAATCCTAAATGTAAAAAATGAGTCCAGAAATGAAAACAGCATGACCGATTTAGTATAAAAACATATATTTTATGTAAAATTTGAAGGTATATTTTATTAGATAAATTTTGATTGACATTTTCTAAAAAGTAGTCAGGGTTATTGAAAAAATTAAATATATAAAGTGTTTTGCGTTCCAAACTGTAAATAATTATAAATTTTCAGGGTATTATATAATATAGATCCTAAGTTATAAGGTTAAGTACAGATAATGTCAAAATTTTACTGAAAAATTTTAATTTTTGATTGACAGTTTTGGAGGTAATGTTGCACTATCCGTGCATTGATGAAAAGCAATTTTAATTGGAAAGAAGTTGTTCAATGATATAATGCTTTCATATGTCAATCTTATAGATAGTTTGAGTATGTAATGAAGAGGGTGATGTGTTTCGTAGACAGATAATCTCTGAAGTCGGAAAATCTCTGAAGTAAGTTCTTTGTGCATAAGCCGCTCTCTCTCTCTCTCTAGCTTGCTTATCTTCCCTTGTGTTATATTTTCTATGTCACTTTTCTACGCCAATATCACAACGCCGGGAAACAATTTATAAAAGAGATGAGGAAGTTTAAAGCTTCATAATAACTCACTCAAAGTGAATCTTCACTCACTAAAGTGTAACCTTTCTTCTGAAGAAAAATAGACTTTAACCAGGGGTGTGCAAATTCAACGGCGAGTACAATTTTTAAAAATATCTGAGTATCTGGGCCATTTACTCAAAGTAAGTACATATTGATTCTCCTGGTTTAACATAAATTAATTATTTGAAAAACATTAAAAAATCATTTTTATTATTATTAAGAAAAGATACACACTCGAAAGATTAATATAAAACAGATGAAGAATAACGACCACAAGACAATATTTTAGTAGCAAGTGAAAAACAACCACCCCGCATGACCCTTTTGAAGAACCACTACCCCAAATAGTTTTCCAATAATATTATACAGAATATACCACTGAAGCAAAATAAAAAAAATTTATTTAGTAAAAACTAAAATATTAAAATTTTGGTTTAGTAAATGCAAAATAAAATCTTGAAAATTCATTTTGTGAGAATTAAAAAAATAAATAATAAGTATACATCTATAATATTATATACCTGACTTGCAATACAGGATATTGTTTCAAGATTATACAGTGTTATAAGATTAAATATATACTAGTGATTATATATATAGTATGTTTTCAGGAAATCAGTATCAGTGTAATCCGATTAAAAATACTTTGTTTAGTATACGCTCGATTTAATTATACAATACACATTTCAAAGTTTAAATAAATATAAAACTCAACAGAAGAATAGCCACCCTAAAAATCTCTCTTCTGAAGAATAGCCACCCCAGAATTGTTGGGTTGGTTGTTCTTTATATGATCCCAAAACAGTTAAAAAATTAAGGTAATCAGTCCACAAAAAACAGAAATGTCCGCTTACTCGTGAGCAATTAAAAAAATGGTCATCAATCTCAGAGCCGGTGCTAGGAATTGCGGGGCGCAATTATAATTCTGATAGAGGGGCCTCGACTCTACATAGTAAAATTTATCGGTGTTTATATTTAATATAAAAAACACAGGAAAAAAGACATTAAAAAATTTTTAAGCCACTATGGATACTTTTATTGCTTTACTTTTAACATTAACCCGTTAACGCCCAATGCCGACTATAGTCGACTTTACAAAAATAAAATCGTCTGCGTTTATCAAAGCTCTTTAATTCATATCTTCTGCTTTACATGAGATATCGTCTGATTATTCTGGTCGTCAACGGGGAGGGGCAAACTAGGCAATACATATACTCCTTTAGAAAACGATTCTTCTTGCTTTTTTATTAGCAATATTTTTCGAGATATAATTCTAAAATGTAGTTTATTAATTTTTAAAAACCTCTTTCAAAAACCTTCTAAGACTTAAAGTAATAAAAACTAAATTTTAGAACATGAATTTATAGATTTTGGTTGGCTGTCTGTAAATATTAATATTTTCATGTGATTTTAAAATTTTAGAGAAAAAATTTCTTTTTTGAAATTTGAAGCTGTATAAAACTTAAATGTATAAACTTAAAGGATAAACTTATAGTAAAAATGGAGAATATTCTTATCGCAGCACTAATGCAATAAGTAAGGAGGGCGAGAATGATTGTGGGAAAATCCACACATGTGAAAATAATAGTACTAACTTATGTGCTAATAAAATGCCCGAGTTAGTATTACCAAATAGTAATGATGGATGATACAATGTGTAGCTCAGTTAATTGAAATAAAACATTAAATTTCCTCATCTCTTTATAAATTTTTTCCCAGTGTAAGTGATATTGGCGTAGATGTCACAATTTGGTGAGTAAGAAAAGTGAAAGAGAAAATGTAACAGAGAGGAAGATGGCCAGCTAGAGAGAGGGAGGAGCGCCTTATGCACAAAGCGTGAAAAATTATTACTTCACAGATTTTCCATGGAACTTCAGTGATTTTCCGACTTCAGAGACTTTCCTAGAACCGTTTATACAATTAAGAATATAATAGGTTTTAAAGAATATATAGGTTTTAGACTCGAAAACAAAATGGGATGGTATAGTTTTAATGATAGAACGATTTCTTGAAATAAAATCTTGTGTTGCAAAAAGCTTAATTGACAAAAGTTTCCGAATCTGAAACCAAGTTTTTATGTGATCTAATGAATACTCTGAAGCCGATCAAAATTGCTACTGAAAGAATCTGTAGTAGGGATTCAAATCTTTTGACAGCTGAAGCTGCGTTTGAGTTCATCTTTGAGGAGCTAGATTCTCTTAGTACTGCTTTGTCTTCAAAAGTTAAAGATTATTTTATTTCCAGAATAAGTGTCAGAAGAAACGTAGAACTTATTAGTCTTTTAGAATATTTAAATTCTGGCAAAAATTATTATCAAAGATCAATCAAAAGTTTGACACTTTTAGACCCACACCAAGTTCGTGAACTTTTGATCAATTTGTTAAAGAAAGAAGGAAAAAACAAAAACGAAAGCATAAATATAAATGAAGAAATTCAAGTGGAAAGTGAAAAAAGTACAAAAGTTTGAATGAAAAGCTTGAAAGCACAGTTAAAAATAAAATGTATCCAAGAAATGAAATGTTTACTAATAATGGAAATACTAGTTACTCTAAAGATGTAGAAGCGCTTGAAGCAACAGGAAAAATGTCAATTCAACTCGAAAACTTATTTAATAATTTAAAATGTATTCCACCAACATCAACGGAGTCTGAAAGAATATTTTCTTCTGCTGTGATTTTTGTCACTAAGCTTAGAACAAAGCTTAGTGACAAAAGTATCAATAGCTTGATTTTTTTAAGAAATTTTTTTAAACTTTCAAAATAAATAAATTTTTCTGAAATTTTTGATAATTTTTAATAAGTTTAAATTATTGAAAGTTGTATTTTTCTAGATGGGTTTTAGATTTGTTAAACTTCAAAAAAGTTCGAGAATTCTCGAGAAATCTCGATATATTATTTTTTCTATCGAGAAATCTCGATTCGAGAAAAATTGCCAAAATATTAAACCCTAGATGCAACACAGTCTGTGTTTCTCTCTCTTCACTACTATACACCTACACACACATAGAAATTGAAGACCAGTATTATGGACAATACAGGCATAGTGCAACATGGACGAGATATTTAAAAAGAGGAAGTGATAAGACAATATTAAATTTGTGCTAAAATTTTAATCAAGAGTTATTGAATTTTCAAGACGCAATAACATTTGTGAAATACCCTCTCCTTCCCTGTTTCACTGTTGTTATAACTCAAGTGTGTATGATGAATCTAAAAAGATTTGTGTTGGTAACCCATATAGTATAAGAGAGCGTCCCTGTCTCATACAGCTCATCATCTCTTCATCACAGCATTATGCATAGACACGTTACATCGCACTATATGTGTATCATGTAGATATACTCGTATTATGGAGGCAGGCATAGACTGTATTTGCTAAAATGCACGTATAGTACGATACTCAAACTATAATCGCATTAAAGAAAAGATTGACATATGAAAGCATTATATCATTGAACAACTTCTTTCCAATTAAAATTGCTTTTCTTCAATGCACGGATAGTGCAACATTACTGTTTTGGACATGGAAGGGTCATTCAACTACCATGAAAATTGTTTCAAAAGATGCAGCTGGCGATTTTAGGAAAAGTCACAAAATTTGAAGCGATATGATTCAGTCAATTTTCTACAATTAATTTTTTAGTGAAGGCTTCTAATAGCACTAATAGGGTTATAGCAACTCTTACATAGAAAATTTGAGAGGGGGGGGGGAGAATGTCATTTTACGTTTTACGCCCCCTACACTATTAGGGTTAAACCGAATTTTCACATAACTTTTAATTTTTCCTTTAAATCAGATAAAAATAAAATACATAGTATCTTGTCAAAGCAATCTCCGCATATTTTAATGCCTCAAGAGGTTTGCTATGTTCCTAATACTAAGATGTGTAATTATTTGAACTTTGAAATTTTAAGTTTAATTAAAGGGTTTTGAAGTAAGGTGTTTAGAGACGGTGCTTCAATACATAAACGTCTTCGGTGAATCCAGACTTGAAAACTCTTCACGGTACATTTACGTTTACCTTTAAAAATAACTATGAAGAATTTATTATACAAATACAAATTATAAAATACATGTTACAAAACACACTAGTCGTATAGACAAACAAAATAAATATCACATGACACAAAAACAAAACGATAAAAAAGAAATAGTTATTTGTATAAATAGTTGAGAAAAAGTTCCTAAAAACCGCTTGAACCTACAACCATTTTGTATTAAAAATAAAAATAAGCAAAGATGAAGTACAAACATTTATGAATAAAAACAAGAAAAACAATTTTTAATGTTACATTTATTATCATATTCAGAAAAGAAATAAAAGTAAAATTTTTTTAACTATAGGTAAGCCTTAGAAAAAATATTTTTTTCAACACTTTTATTCTATTATAACTTCATTTTTTGTTGCGGCACTTTTTAACCCGATCATCGCAGATTATCTAACTAGATAGTGGAGAAAATTCGGAGGAAATAAAAGCTATTATGATTTGATTTTATTCGAGCAAATATATCTTTAAATTTACAAATTTTTTACCAAAACAAGTAGATTGAGACGCTACTCAATTTCCAATAAATTCACTTGCTGAAAGATTTAAATTATCCTTTGAATTTTTATGCTATTTTCCTTGATTTTCTGATAAACCTTGTATAAATTATTAATTTAATGAAAAGTTAAGATTATGTCTTTATGCAATAATTAAAAGGCCCAAAAATTTCAAAAAACATAGGTGCTCTAAAATTCCCACAAGAACCAAAAATTTAAATATATTTAATTTGCAAGAACAGAGCTGGACTCAAACCATATTTTTTTTTGAGAAAAAGTGATTTTATTGATACGATAAAAAAATTAGACTAAAATAAATTTTAATTGTATGTCCTAGGACTATAAAATTAATATTTAGCTTTATAATTGCTAAAAACAAAAATGATCAAAATTTAACAGCCGAAAATTTTAAATGAACCAAATGACAGAAAATTAACATTTTCTACCAAGATGTAACAATAATTTTTATAATTTCAATTATAGATCAATAGCTGTTACATTTGTCCATAGTATAACTTTTTACTCAGGAATATATAAATATTTTTCTCAGAAATAAATTTTTCAATAAAAAACAAAATAATATATTTTTTTTGAAATATTTTTTTCCAAAAATTCTAAATAAAAATAAAATATTCCTTGATTTTACCTCGCACTTGATATTCTTTACACAATTCTACAGGGCTAAACTAAAATAATTAAAATGTTCTCAATTTTGAAGCCTTTTTGATATAAAGCTAAAGGTACCGTGGGTGTGTTTTCATTGACAAGGCACTGATGTACCGCAACTATGAAGAAATTGGAATCGATGAGAAATCGAACCCAGAGGCTTCGGTGCTAAGTCCATCATCTCAACAAACCTACCATGTTAGCAAATTTTTTTCTAAAATAATTTCTTTTAGGAAAAAATCAATAAATTTATAATATTATATTATTTCTAAAAATCTTTTTAGTATCAAACTAATTCAGTAAAAAATGGTTCATTTATCAAATTATTTTATGAAATATGTTGAATTTCATAATTTTTCTAAAAGATATATTGAAAGAATAATTAACTATAATTTTCCAGGGTATTGTGAAAATAGAGGTACTTATTTTTAAAGTCTTATACTTTCATTACTTTTAGTTCTACTATTTTTCAAGTGCTATCTCGTTTTTTGAAAGTAAAATCATTCATAATTTTATACTTTGAAATATCGCGATCCTTTATTAATTTTTAGCATTGTTCCTGATATTCGCTTTTTAAAGCAAAACATCTATCGTTTTAAGGCTTTTAAATTTTTTTATTTTATGAATCTTTAATTAATGTAATATATTCTCATGCTCCGCATATAGTTCATTTTTGCTGTGGTTGATTATGTTCCCACTAACTTTATAAAATTTTAATATTGGGCATACATCCAGGGAATAAGACCCTTAATAATTTTAGTTTATCACGAAATTTTAGCTTTTAATTTTTAATTTTGATTTTATTCTTTTGTATCAAAGCATTAACGCCTTCATCATAACAATACTTTCATCTTTGAATTACCTTTTTTGGAATTATATTTTATATAACCTACATAATAACAAAAATTTTTAGGATAAAGAGACAAATATAAATATAGTGTACGAAATAGATACAATAAAATGATAAGTAAACTATTTTTAAACTGAAAAATAGTAAAAAGCGACGATCAACCAAATTAGCGTTAGATCAAATTAAAGCCACTGCAGAAATTCTATATAAGTTTTAACAAATGCTTGTAATGATTTTCTGAGCAGGGGCGCACATCCTCAAAATTATTGAGGGGGGCGAAATTTTTTTGTTGCAATTTTCATAATTAGTGGTGTGGAAATACCACGGGAGACCAAATAAAATAGAGTGCATTAAGCGCATACCCAAAGTCCTAAATTTATAAGACTACTTTATATTTTTTTACAAAATTGGTGAATTAAAATACTATACTTCCAGCAAAAATATTTTAATTAAATTTGCATATCGAATATCGTGCGCAGAAAAAATTCTCCCAATTAAAAAGTAGGAAAAAACGCCACCAGTAAAAATGCCCCAATTTAAAATTAGGAAAAAATGCCCCAAAACAAAAAAAATTCAAAAAATTATTAATTAAAATTAAAAAAAAATTTTTTTTAAAGATATGTCAAATAGAGGTTTTTTGTAAAAAAAAATTAACTTTTCATCTAAAACATTTAAAATTTAATTAAAGTAAACTAAAAAACTCAGCATACGACAATTTTTTAAATACCAAAATTTTTTTTATAAAACAGTAAATATTTTTGGACTTTGTGTGTATCAGAACACTTTCTAAATATAATTTGTATTTTAACTGATTTTAAGAACACATTCCCACAAATCTGCACCTTTGCTATTGTTTTCAAGAACTTTATAAAGAAAAAAACCCTATAGATTAAGAAATTTTAGAAATTTAGCCTTTCAAATCGGTACCAAATAAAAATATTTATATAATTTAAAAAAATCCTGAAAATCAAAAATTAGGGGGCATTTTTTCCTACTTTTTATATAAGGGCATTTATTCTGGAGGCATTTTTTCCGGGGCATTTTTACTTACAATCATCGAATATACACTAGTTTAATAAAATCCAAAATTTTTAGGGGGTGGAATAGGCTTTTCATTTGAAAAAGGAAGTAGTCTACCAGGCACATTACAGGAATTGATGAAAGAATATTTGATTCATAGAGAAAACAAATAACTGAATGTTGGATAGTTTTATATAAGTGAATGTAGTCTAAAGGCAAAGAGTCTACTAGACAGTAGACACCCTGCGGTGTTTATATGAAAAAATGTGATTGATTAAGGGGCAAGGGTATAAAATGAAGTTATAATTGTGTAAACAAAAAATTAAGATAGCATTATTTCAATTTATTCAGCATCATTCAAAAATAGTTTAAAAGCTAAATTGATACAAGCTACAAAAAGTAAAATAACTTTTAACATTTTGCAATGATTTGCCTTTTATATAATAACTTTTAAGGAAAAAAGTCTATCAGAAAAAGTTATAGAGCTTCAACAAAAACAAAAATTTTAGAGCATAACTTAAGTTTTTTGAAAACTAATTTGACGCATCCCCTACAGCATACTCTATGGGTGGCATGGCAGGTTGGTTGAGATGATGGACTCAGCACGGAAGCCTCTGCATTCGATTCCTCATCGATACGAATTTGTTCATAGTTTGACATAAGGGGTACATCAGTGCTTTGTCAATGAAAATACACCCGCTACACCTTACCTTTTACTCAAAATTGAAAAATTTGCTACATAATTAACATAAGAGAGAAAGGAAACAAAATAAACTAATAAAGCAATTTTCACTATTTTAAAATGGAACCGTCTGTTCTCAGAATAATTTCAAAATAATAGGAGGCATAAAGAATTAGAGTTTATTTGATATTTTCAAGTTTTTATAAACAGCAAAAGCCAACGTTTAAGTAGCCAACCCTTATAATTAAAAAATTATTTAAACTAACGGTCGACAGACATTTCGCCCCCTGACAAATTGTCTCATAGGTTATTAGTTTCATCCATCTTTGCTTATTATGTGTAAAATTATTAAAAAAATTTATATTCTTGTTTATTTTATCTCTATTAAATTATTTCAAATTATTCATTTTATCTCTTAATTTTTTAGAATTGTCCATGAGACAAAATGTCTTATGAAAATAACGGGGCGAATTGTCCATGAAACAAAATGTCTTATGAAAATAATGGGGTAAATTGTCCATGGGACGAACTGTCTTATGAAAATAATGAGGTGAATTGTCCAAGGGACGAACTGTCTTATGAAAATAATGGGGCGAAATGTCCGAGGACCAAACTAACATAAATCAAAGTATTCGAGAAAAGAAAATTATTGCGTTTTTTTGAATATTAAAGTTTTCAAATGTTACAAAATGTAGCAAACGTAGCGATAAAGATTGTGACTTTTGTTGAAAAAAAATTCTTAGCGCGAGTCTAACAATATTCATTGATATAAAATCGTAACGATTGAAAACTATTTTAATTTAACTCTAAATGCAAATTAGACAGAAGCATTGGTGTAGCCAAAAAAAAGTTGATAGAAGGGGTACAATTTAAAAACAAAAAACTTGCGCAACATTATTTATACTTTCTTGATCCTTTCATTGGAGAAATTTTCAAAAACTGATAACGCATAAGATGAATGAGAGCACTATGCGGTACATAGGAGTGTGGGTACGGCTCCTCATGCCCCAGCATAGCTACGTCACTGGAGAGAAAGCTGAATGAGATAGGAGAGCTTAACAAGAGAAGAGGGCTTGAATGAAAGAAGAGAGCTTGAGTGAATGATTGAGTTTTTGTGTGAGAACACAATATTAAAATTATTTTGTAAAAATCTACAAATAAATTTAGATTTATGTAGGATAGTGGTTTATAATGAAAAAAATAATATAAATTTATGAGGTTAATTATTGATAAATATTTGGTAAAACAAACTTTCTCTTCACATTTATTTTCAATGAACTTTCAAAGCGCAATCCAAAACATATTTTTTTCAAAGAATCAAAGTGTAAATCAAACCCGCACTTAAATTTTGGAGATCTAATTCAAAAGTTATAAGTAAAAAACGAAGGTTAATTTATAAAAACCGAAAACTAAAATGATTTTCTAAAAATAAATTTTGGTTCTGATAGTAGAGTGGTTTTATAATTGTCTTGAAAATTGTTACAAATTAAAGGTGAACATTTGTCAAAATGTAACAATATAAAAATCTACAAATTAATTTAAGCTATTGTAAGGAAGTAGTTTATAATAAAAAAAAGAATATAAATTCATGACGTTACTTATTGAGAAAAATTTATTAAAACACATATTTTGATTTTTTTGATATTTTTTTTTCTGTGAACACATCAATAAGCGTAATCCAAAATATTTTTTGTGGCATAGAAATTTTTATGCACTAAACAATAATAAAATTAATATTTATCTCTAAAAATAAAAAAGAAAATAAAATTTTGGCAACTATTTTTAATCGTATACATTATGAACTAACTTGAAAATTTGACAAATAATCCAAAAGTTATAAGCAATATAAAAACGAAGATTAATTTATAAAAAAACGGAAAACTAAAACTATTTTATAAAAATCTACAAATAAATTTAGGTTCTGATATAGAGTGGTTTTATAATTGTCTTGGAAATTGTTACAAATTAAAAGTGAAAATTTGTCAAAATTTAACAAGTTTTAGTTTAAAATTGCCAAATATAAAAAATATGCATCCCGCATCTGCTTGGTAATGAAGCCCATGGAATATAAAACAATAAAATGGTATTTCTCAAGTAATTATGATATAAGTAATGTATTCTGAAAGCCCATAAAAAATGCTCTAATTTGGTATATCGCATGATACATTTTGTTGAGAAATGCGAAAGTTATAAGCTTTTTAATATTTGACTAAAATTTAAGTAGGAACACTACAAATAAACTAAGCGTACACTAGCCCGATAAAATAAACCACACACGCGTGCTAAAGATGTGGTGAAGCGTATGCGAGATAAGAATTTCCTGCGCTCACAAACGCGTAATGCAACATGTGTTAATCTTTCTTAGCATAGTTATGCTCTAAAATCAATCAATAATGTGATTTATTCTTCGCACACTGTCGGTATAAATATAACGAATGCCCTTCGTTAAAAATTAGAAAGGTTGTATCTAAACTAAATAAAAGTAGACTACGATTATCCAACAAAATTCGTACATTCAATCGACATTAATAAACCACACACGCGTGCTAAAGATGTGGTGAAGCGTATGTGAGATAAGAATTCACTGCGCTCACAAACGCGTAATGCAACATGTATTAACCCTCGCACTACGGACTCTATGTATTTTTTCCGCAAAAGTATTTACAAGATTATTATCGGAAAACTTTCAATGGGAAAGTTCAATAAAAATAGTATCTAAACTTATAAAAAATGCTTAAGGCACTGGAAAGAAAAAAATTTAACATTACCTAAAAAGCTCTGCGAATTTTCATTTTTTCTCATTTTTGTACCTTGAAAAATAAATTATTTATAGATGGCGTTAAACTTAAAATAGCAAAAAAATTGATTATAAGAAATCAAAGTTTATACACAATTAGGGCAAGCAGTTTTAGAATGAATCTTACAAACAAAATTCGAGCACATGGAACATTTTTTTGTTGTTTTGTTTTTTTTAGAAAGACAAACAGAGCAGACACCTTTTTTTGAAGTTGTTTGTTCTTCTGTCGCAGCTTTCGAAAAACCATAAACAGACAGTAGGTACTTAACTTGGATTGGCAATTCAGAAATGTTGGATCTTACCTTCATACACTCTGCCAAAAGTATACTTCTGCCAAAAGAAAAGACAGCTTCTTTAAAAAAACTTTACGTCCACTTTGCTTCGAACTCGGGAACGATTGAGGAGAGTTGTATCTTGCAACAACCCATGTGTTCAAAGCAACTATGTCCAAGTAGTTGCAAAAAGTAGCTAGAGTCCATCTTCTACATGGCTTCTTTGATCGATAGCTTCTGATCATTTTATTGCCGACATCAACTCCCGATTTATATTTATTGTAGCAGAGCAAACTTTGTGGTTTTGAGTGCTCGCCATATGTTGTTATGTTTTTGTGTTGAGATGACAAGAGGTACACGACTTTGAAGTTATTGCGAGCATGTTTTCTTGGTATGTACGCAGAAAGTGAAGCATATTCAGAATAAATAACACGACTTTCACATTCCGCGAGGCGAAGTCCTTTCAAGTGGTTAGGCTTAAAAATCGTAGGAACAAATCGTCTGTTCCCATTGACAGTGCCACAAAGGGATATATCTCTATCGTGGCACCAGACAGCCAGCTCATGACTGGTAAAAAACCTGTCAGTAAAAACGCCACAACCAGATGGAATCTTTGAGTCTTGTATAAGTCTTTTTGAAATATTCAAGGCTGAAAAATGTGAATTTCCCATACCAGGTATATAGAGTTCGGGCATCATATAAAAAAAATATTCTGCATCATTTATGATAACATTTTAGACCGTAGTGCCCAGGTTTCTTAGGATCATATATTTTCAACCTGCACTTTCCTTTGAAGCTGATAAGTTGCTCATCTATTGTTACATGTGAATGAGGAGTCCAGTACTTTGAGAAAACATTGCGGAAGTGATCATGTACTTTCCTGATCGGACTCAATTTATCTCCAACATCTCTTTGTGTTTTGTCATCAAAAGTGATGAAAAGATGAATGAGTGTAAACATGTCCCTTCCCAAGCTGGCTCTTAGAAATGGAATTCCAAAATTAGAAAACAAATCACAAATGGCAACTTTCTGGTCTCCACTTTGGCCAATATAAAGTAAGCTAGCAAAGTACGAGAGGAGATGATGAATTTCAAAATTCTTATAACAATGAGCCAATCCTCGATGTTTAGGGTTTTCAGATCTGAAAAAATAGTTTCGATATTTAAAATAAAGAATATATAAGCAAAACTTACTCGAAGTTGGTTTTTAGTTTTGCAGCTGTCATTTCATAGATATATGAAATCAAATTCACATAAAAAAAAGTTTGAATATGAACAGAATGTCGTCAGTGTCTTTCATAGACCCTTTAGGTCCTGGGGGATTACTAATTGCGTTTCTGATATTGATTTATTGGGGACGACCTTCAAGAGCAGATATGGGTCTCCAACGATAAATAGTTTGGTCAGGAGCTAACAAATCATCTTCAATTACAAGAGATGATGAAGAAGAAGAATGAGATGATAGGGATGAGTAGGAGGAGGAAGTAAACGAATAAGATGTTTGTTCTTCTCCGCTTTCAGAACTACTTTCTATGGAAAAGTCAGAGCTCATGATTTTCAAAAGGATTTTGCAAAGATCTTCAAGCCGAAACGTTCTTTGAGTATAAGCTGGGTTTATGTAACAAAATCAATTTGGAAAACAGTAATCAGCGAACGATAGAGTCTCAAGAAAGATGCAATGAAGAGAGGAGTATATTTATCAAATCAAGTTCACAATGGAAACGCAAAAACTAGAATACTTTCAACGAGAGAAAAAATAATAAATAAATTATAAACGCATCACATGTGCTTTGATAAATCAATATCATTACTTCTACAATACCATTATGCATGAAGCCACATGCCGCCTGGCTATTGAACGCTGAACTAAGCGTATAGATAGAAAATACAATTGACGAACAATGTGTCATTGAGATTATATTATATCATAAATGAGCTGATGAGTTATTGAATGAATTTTGTGGCACTGTTATGCTTTTATTTACGTTATTACTATACATCTCCTGATACATGATCACAATAATGATCTATGGCAGAGTTCAAAATATGTGGTAAGTAAAAGAAAATAAAGGAACGATTGGTTCACCATTGTTTTCATTTTATCACTACCATTACATGCGTGATGAGAAGTGATGAAGCAGTTTGCACCATCAAAGTTTCAGCAGTTTGTTATTACTTTTATTTCTCTCATGAATTTTAGATCTCCTGCTATTAATTGATACAAAATGCCGGTAAACGGAGAAGAGTTGGCAAAGGAGAAGAATTGGCAACCTATACGCACTGCTACTATGAGTAGCAAAAGGCGGCAACATATAAAAAAACGGAAAACTAAAACTATTTTATAAAAATCTACAAATAAATTTAGGTTCTGATAGTAGAGTGGTTTTATAATTGTCTTGGAAATTGTTACAAATTAAAAGTGAAAATTTGTCAAAATTTAACAAGTTTTAGTTTAAAATTGCCAAATATAAAAAATATGCATCCCGCATCTGCTTGGTAATGAAGCCCATGGAATATAAAACAATAAAATGGTATTTCTCAAGTAATTATGATATAAGTAATGTATTCTGAAAGCCCATAAAAAATGCTCTAATTTGGTATATCGCATGATACATTTTGTTGAGAAATGCGAAAGTTATAAGCTTTTTAATATTTGACTAAAATTTAAGTAGGAACACTACAAATAAACTAAGCGTACACTAGCCCGATAAAATAAACCACACGCGTGCTAAAGATTGGTGAAGCGTATGCGAAATAAGAATTCCCCGCGCTCACAAACGCGTAATGCAACATGTGTTAATCTTTCTTAGCATAGTTATGCTCTAAAATCAATCAATAATGTGATTTATTCCTCGCACACTGTCGGTATAAATATAACGAATGCCCTTCGTTAAAAATTAGAAAGGTTGTATCTAAACTAAATAAAAGTAGACTACGATTATCCAACAAAATTCGTACATTCAATCGACATTAATAAACCACACACGCGTGCTAAAGATGTGGTGAAGCGTATGTGAGATAAGAATTCACTGCGCTCACAAACGCGTAATGCAACATGTATTAATCTTTCTTCGCATAATTATGCTCTAAAATCAATCAATAATGTGATTTATTCTTCGCACACTGTCGGTATAAATATAACGAATGCCCTTCGTTAAAAATTAGAAAGGTTGTATCTAAACTAAATAAAAATTGTTTCGAAATAAAAGTTGACTACGATTATTATCCAACAAAACTCGTACATTCGATCGACATTTTTGACTTCAAAAATAATTTAAAATTTATTAGAAAAACATTATATTGACCTATACTACTGACCCATAAAAAGTAAAAAATATATATTCATTTTCGACAGTTTTCTTTAACTATGACATTTTAAAATGAAAAAACCATATTCTACCTTTGTGAATATAAAATATTGAAAAAATAATATATAAACTCATCGCGTTAATTATTGGTATTTTTTCAAACTAGATAAAAGTTGCTGACCTCACATAAAAGCAGATTTTGGAAAAATAAAAATATATTTATTTGTATAACCTAGCCTATATTAACCACAAAGAGTATACCTTTCCAATGATAATATTTTCATTCAAAGTTTTTCTTTAAATCTTCACATTATGCTCCACTCAAAAGGTAGTCCGTTTTTTTTTCCAAAAATTTAGACCAAATTTTTTGAAGTAAAGCCCATTTATTAAAATTTTTTAAAACTTTTGCAAAAATAAATTATTCTAGAGTATGTAGCAAACGATAAGCTTTTTAATGATATATATATCATGAAAAAGAATTATTGAAAAACAGTTTAATTCTTTCTGCAAATCAAACAAGTAAAAACTTCAAAAAATCGTATTAGTAGTAGTTAGGGTGATTCCTAAAAAAAAATTTTTTGACACCATGTCAGAAAGATGAGTTTTTACGTGTAGAATACGATTCTTTTAGTTTTTTTGGCTGAAAATTCAAAAACCTTCCGCTCCTCTTTATGGAAAATAATTTTTTTTAACTAAATTTCAAACTTAAAACTCTAACATATAATTGAAATTTGTAAAAAATTTTAAGTAAAATTTATTTTAAAAACATATAAAATATGAAGAAAAGTTATCAGAAGGTGTTTTTTCCAACAAACTTCATGTTTAAGTATTCTATTTTTTTGAACTTTTGTGTAGCTCCTCCATTAATTTAACTGCTCTTTCGGTGTTTTGATTACTTCTTGCAATATCTACTCTAGACTTCTCACACTTCCAGTGTTTATTCAAACATTTTAATGCTGTGTTACACTTTATTTTTTGGATTCCTCCAAGCAATTTTTCATATATAAGTGAATCATAATGTTGAGAGTGGAACCAGGCATCTGCCCAATTATTTGCTATAAACTCGCAGACAATTTCAAAAGAATTTCTTTGATCAGGCAAAAGAAAAAATGCTATCAATGTGTAAATTGCCCGTGAGTTCCATCTTGCCTGGTGTAAATTTGGCAATTTTTTCCACTTGATCAATGGAAGCTTTAAGGTCTGTTTGTAGAATCTGAATGCCATACACAACTCATAAAGAAACTTAAAATCATCACGCCATCCTCGATTTTCATATTCTGGCATTTCAATTAAAGCTAGAGAACTATAGGAATTACTATAGTTTTATCATAGTTCTTTGAAATAGATTCAACAAAGAAGTAATTAATTTAGCTGTGGTTTTGTTGTTTTTTGAAAAAAGAAAAAATTCAGCACATGCTTCAATATCAAGTCCAATACGTGATGTTGGCAGCCTATATATTGCGCTTCAGCATGACCCAAATTACATTTTGACTACTCCGCCATGACAACCAGTGTTGGTTGCAGTTGTATCGCAAATAATCATGCATATGTTTTTCCAAGCGTTGTAGTCGCTAATCAGTTTTTCCATCTCTTTAAAAATGGCTTTTGCTGAGCCTGATTCACATTTCAAAATCCCGAGCTTAATTTCATAATTTTGATTTGTTAAAAGCACAACTTGATATTCTTCACCTTTTAACTTTTTTCCGTCAAATTGTAAGCAAAATGAATCCAAAGAATTTGAAAGAAAATTGGAAACTTTAACTTTCATGGCCCTTCCATCATTGATCACTTGTTTCCATATCGAAGATTGTCTAGGAACTGAAATATCAAAACACTCTTTCTTGAATGTTGTAAGAATTTGATGTGCTTTGTGTGTCGAGACATTGTTTTTATTCACCAGAATACTCTCTGTTTTTGTCAAACCTTTTTTGAATTTAGGCTCACGGATTTTGCAAAGAGATGATGATGATGATGACGAGGATGACAATGATAATGATGATGATGAGAGAAGCGAAGCTTCATCGTTCGAACTTAAATTTGAGGAAGAGTTGTGATCAACGTGAACTAAACTTTCAGATATGTGATTTTTTATTAACTTTTTTTTACTTGGATGTATAGAGCTTGAAGGAGCCTCCTTTAATGTTGAGTAGCCCACTCTTCCTAGGCTTTCAATTTGTTTTTTATAGAACTCTTTATCTTCCTTACATTTCCAAAAACCATTAACATTTGTATTATCAAACAAACCTGGAAGAATATCTGATATAAATTTCTCGGACTGTCTTTTTCTATTCTTATTTTCTAATTGTATGAGAATTCCAAGTTTTTTTCTAATAAGGGATTTAGAAAGTAGTGGAAAATCAAGTGTTTCTTTCCAAAGGTATTCAATCTCACTCAATATAAACTTGATTCTTTCTTCTTTGTTCTTAGTCCTGTTATATAAAAATTTGAAATTACCAAGAATTTGACAGTTAGTCGGAATTCTACTCAAATGAGAAAGAAACTCTATTAAAGGAATTTTACTTTCCCTTTTTTGTTTTGATTTGAACTTTAAATTTCTTTCCCAAGTATTCTTATTGATTTGAACTTTTAAACTCTAATTTCTTGAGTTCATCTTTAATTGGAACAAAAAAATTGTTAAAATCTTAAATAAAAACAATAAATGAAAATAATCTTAAATAAAATAAAATTATAAAAATAAATTTATATAAAATTATCTATAAGAGTTTTTTTTAAATATAAACTATTAATTGAAATATTTAAATAAAAACATATTTTATTAAAAATATTGATAAAATTAAAAAAATTACAGATGCTTTGAATGTCACCAAAAAGACACTCCAATAATTTTTTTATTACCATCATCTATTGTTAAAATTTAGCACTAAGGTTACAATACTTGTAACTAAAAAAAATACAAGTTTTTTATCAAATTTATATTTTACTTGGAGCGGAAGCTTTTTTAAACATGGATAAATTTTATTGTTATATTTACTCTTCATATATGTTTTCTCATCGAATGAATGGGGTGTCATTTAAATTTTCGAAAATTTTTTTTAGGAATCACCTTAAGTAGTATATTACATAAACTTTCAAGCAATCATGTAGTTTTTATGAAATAAAACTGCAATTTCAAAGTTAAGTGTTTTGAACTTTTAGGTAGAATTTTTGAAATGTGGCTTTCAATATGTATGTAAAATATTTTTTTAAAATTTTTATTTTAAGTATATCAAAATTAAACGATTTAAAACGATTTACAACATATTTAAATATATAATAAGGCTGGCAAGTTGTCTCACCTGAGGTCTTGCCAGACCTCTGATCATAATAGCTTCTAAATACTGTGAGTAACCATTATAACCCGAATCGCTTAAAACGCGTTATTCCTTGGCTCCAGAGTTTACAGATTTATATGGCATATGAATCATGTCTATTTTAGCCTAAAGATCGTTATAACTAACAAGGAAAGTTCGAATGTCGAAACAACAGTGATTGTATTACGAACGTGAATAGCAGTGTATCATCAAACGTGTAAAACAGCTGCAGTTTCATTACAATGTGTGCTCATCTCGCAAATACACATATATTAGTTCTTCTGAACTGCGTATCTGCATCATGGCTAAAGTAGATGTATCGGATGTGAATTTTTTACATCTGTGGATGCGGAAAAATATTTTTAGAAAATTGTATATTTTTTATTTTACAGTATCTTACTATTTTAATTCCTTTTTTACATTTTTTACTGTTTTTTACCACCAATGTAAAAAAACCTAAATCTTATTTAATATAATTATATTTAATTACCGTTAAATCTTTTTTTTTAGAAATAACACTTTTTCTACTTTCCCCCTAGTAATCTCTTTCTTTTGTCAGTATAAATATTACCGGCGCTGCTAAAGAGCTACTCGCTTTGAACAGTACTAGGAGGATAGGTGAGGTGAATGACATGCAATTTTTGATAAAAATGGAAATTCTTTTTTTTAGTTTTCCACCAATCTAAGCTTTGAGTAGCCGTACCATTAATTCTTTTTTCTTTTTGATACTTCGTTATTTCTCATTAAAAGCTTCATTATCTTTATTTTCTTTCTCGTTTTTTTCTTCACTACTAGAGTTTAGAATAGAGTCCATAGCTTCATTAAAAGAGGTATAAACTTCATTAGTACTTTTCTTCATTTTCAAAAATTTTTATTGTATGAGCTGTTATATTCAAAAGCGAAACACAGGCAACAGTATCGGACCAACTATCAGTTGTGCAAGATATTTTTGCTCACATAGAATTTGCTGTACGCTTTTTTTTACCGAATATCTTCAACATGACTAAAAAGTTGGTTGTCTAAACCAAGCATTTCTGAAACAAGGAAATCTACTTTACGTAAATTTTCATTAGAATCTTCCCATTTTTTTATTTTGTAAAACATTACAAAATATTTTTTTGCTTTTCTTCCGTTTTAGTTTTTTTGTGACATTTTCAAATTATTTTTTATTCTTTCTTCATTACTCTATTTTTCTTCTAATAGTTTTGACATTTCTAAATGCTTTGATTTTAAATGATTTCTTAAGGAGGTAGTTCCTCTTCCTTTTCTGGAATAATTTTTCTTACAATACAGCATACTGAATCTTTTTCTAAAACTTGAAAATATTTCCAAACTAAACTACTTCTGGATGACATTCTAACTTATTATAAATTTCTACTAAAAGTGAAAAAAAAAATTAAATTTTTTTTTGTTTTCTTGTTTTTTCTTGCTCTGAAGTTCAAGATTTTTGTATGGAATAATATGTTAGCAAAAAAAAATATCAAAGAATGAGTTTGCAAAAAATAAAAAATGCAATCAAGAACTACTAAGAAATATTTAAAAACACTCATTTACTTAAAAATTATTTACCAAGTCAATTATAAATCAATTTAGTTTATTTTATGTTACATTCACAAAATTTTCTAAACTTAAATAAAAAAGACAATTTTTTTATTTAAATGAATTAAAAGAATTATTATTTGTAAAGTAAAACTTCTATTAGATATAAAGTTCAATCCAAACAAAATCTGATATACACAACACATTACACATCATGTTAACCAAAATAATAAATTTTAAAACTTTACGCTGTTAAGGAAACATTTAAAAAAGTAAAATTAAAAAATGTTCTTATAAGAATAAATTGAGTTACATTTTTATACATAAGCCTTGATTTTAAAACTTACTATAAAATAAAGTTAGAAAATGCGAACAAAATTTGATCACACAAGTTTTTAAAGTTAAAATTTAAATTGATATTATTTATTGCAGGTAAAAGGTAAAAAAATTACAAAAAAAAAACAAATTGCAATATGAAAGAATCAGGCGTTAGCATAAAAATCAATTCTTATATGGCACTATGTTTAACATAAGAACTTTTCAGTTAAATTTTTTTTATAAAAACTCAGGAAAAACATAATTAAACTAAAATGAAAGCACTTAAAAATTAACAAACAAATACAGTTTAATTCAATTAAAAGTAGGCGTTAAAAATTATTTACTTTAAAAAAACAAACGACTATAGAGCAATCAAAACACTTCTGATGAGAAAATTTAAACGGGATTACTAAAAAATTGTGAAAAATTTACCAATGCAGAGAGGCTTGAGTTTGTGTGTCTGATTGCAGCAGAGAAGAAAAGTACATCTGTCTTTGATAGTCTTATAGCCAGATGAGCGGTCTTTGTCTGATTTGAGAGCGTATGTAGAGTTAGGCAGTATACGATAGAACAGGGCCGTCTCATCTGCGTTATACACTTGATCAGGGCACATGTTTTTATTAGTTATATAATCTTTGAATTTTGATGGAAAATCAGAGGCTGAGAAAATCAGCAGATTTAGATTCCCCATTCAACTTGGTATGAACAATGCCATGAATTCTCTGAAAGAGCTGAAGTCAACCCTTGGAGACTGTGGAAGAACTAGAGTTATTTGAAGTTTGAGCAGCACTAATAGATTTAAGTTTTTGTGCTTGTCCACAAACGATTGGCCTTTGTAGTGGATACGAGCACTCGTTTTTTGCACAAATCAGTTGTACATGGCTTTGTCAAGATCAGGATCAGCAAATCAAGTGCACAAAGTCTTGTAACGTGGTCTCTTCTTTCATCCAGCCCCGCATAGTACATTCTGGGATTGCAGACTCACATGATATTTTGGCTTGTGATTCAGCATTGCGTACTCGCTTGATTAGACCAAACTTGTAATCAACACTAGAGATGTATCGGATATCCGCATAAGTGGATCATGCGCAAAAATTATTACGTCCGCTTTACATCCTCATCCGCCGTTTTTTTTCATGTTAACATCCGCATCCGCAATTTAACCCATTTAAGACCAAGCAAAGCAGACGATATCTAAAAAAACGCAGACGATTTATATTCAAAGTCATTGAAAAAAGCAGTCGAAGATGAAATTACTTATGCTCCAAAATAGGAACATTGGTCGTAAATGGGTTAAAATCAATTTTTATAAATATCTATTGAAACTTTTCGTATTTTTTTTGTCTAAAACTTACAAGATTTGTTGTCTTTAAATTCCTATCTTTGATCATACGAAATGCGAGAATTATAAAATGAGGAAGTTTGTTTGTAGCAACATTTCTTTTTGTCGGCCATCGTGATATTCTCGATTCAAATCGTCAAGTAATTCCATTTCTCAAGCAAGTCTCTCTCTTTAAGATGTGTTTTACATGTCCGCCAAAGCATGGCATAACATCACCAAAACAATTATCACCAACTCCTCGAACAAAATCTTGAGTCCTGCGTTCAACCAACAGGTTGATGACCACTCCAATGACTCTAAGTTTTACTGAAAATGAGGTGAAGCAAGCACAGACTAAACTGGACTCCGATCTAAATCTGAAAGAAGTGTCCCTGAGTGTGATGATAGAGAACTGCGAATAGATTGAGGCCAGTGAACCGGTCTTTCAACTCCAGGTAGACGAAGAGCTTTTGGAGCCAACAACCGAAACCGATGACTCAACAGACAACTCTCCTCCACAGCCAACAGTTAAAGGTAGTGATATCTGCTCTATTCTAAAATAAAGTTTGGACTGGTTACAAACTCAAAAAATCGATTCAGTTAAACTGATGCAACTGAAAAACATTTTGCGTTTTACACAAAATGTTTCACAAAAAGAAATGAAGTAAAAATGTATTACTGATTTTTTTTGTAAAAAGTGATTGTTTATGTGTTAATAAATGTCACTGTTTTTTGTGTTTAATAAAATTAATTGAGCTTCACATTTACATTAGGATTTCAGGGATTGTTATTTTTAGACATCAATTCACGTTTTATCATTGATAAAATCTTCGTGTTGGTTGCAAAATGTTTTCTGTATAAACAGCAAAAAAGGAGGGAACAACAAAAACAGCAGGCTAGGTAATTATGGTGCTGTTTACATTAGCAAATTATAACGCGGGTGCAAATCGTAGACCCCAGTTTTCGCGTTATAACGCTCCTTGACTCTACTTTTTTTAAATATCTTCTTAAATCTTTTTACTTTTTCTTTTATCGAAGAATCTGGTTAACTTTTGGATGAGTTTAATTTTTCTGTAAATCAGAAGATAATTTAATATAATGTCAATGTCATTAACGTTGAAATAACACATAATTTAGTTATACTTTAGAGTTGTTTAATACTAATTGATTAAAGTAGTTTGTGAAGATAACATCATATTTTATTAATAAACAATAAACTATATTCAGTGAGAGATTCAAATAATTTAGGAGGGGGTCTAATACTTACCATCTGTCCAGCTATGAAAGTATTCTTGCCTTGAATGTGATAGATACAACTAAAAAAATATTGATTAAAATATTCTATTTTTGAGTAAGTTTATTTTAGGCTACGCAGAATAATTTTATTTTATAGCTTACTCGTTTTTTATATTTAAATTGAATGGACAAAATTGAAGTTCTAACTATAAATTGGTATATATTCACGTTTTTAATTTATTCGTTTTTTTACATTTGAAATTGTAGTGATAGTTAGTTCCATCCCTGACTGACTAACTTCTCTTTTAAGATATATTTGAGTAAAATTAATCTAGTTCACAACGTACCGTGAATTAATATGATTCAACATTTTTCACCATCCCCATACGAAAAACTTACGAGACTTTTCCCATTTATTTACCAATGAATACGTTCTATTGATTTTTCCTAAAGTTACGTGTTTGAGTTGTTAATCGGTGGAAGTCAAACTGTCAAAGGTTAAAATGTCATAATAGTGCCTGCATTTCCCATGAGTTTTTTTGGTGATAGGGTGTTCGAACTCTTATAATGAAATGTATACATCGATACGACTAGATAGTAGATATGTTTTACACGCTAAAATTTAAACCTATTTTGTTTAGGTCTTCAAGGTCCTCGCATTTTGAAGAAGAGACGCTTTTGGTATGGCGATTCTCAGCCTTGGGAAGCAAAATGGGTCTATAAAAATCTCCAAGGTGCCAAATCTCCCCTCGTTCAAAGGATCGCAGATTGGAATGTTTTTCGTGGAGATCGAGTATGAGCGCACTTATTTTTTGATTTTTCGAGTGATGTGTAGCGGCAAAAATAAATTAAGACCGAAGGTTAACAAAAATATTATAAAACTTGTGTAAAAATTAAGATGGCATTCATTTAAAGTGAAAAATTCGATAAATTTACCACCTAAAATAAAAAATCACGAAACGCCATTTTTGACTTACATTGCAAGATTTTGTGTCTAGAAAAATATGTCTAGAACCTGAGTTTTTTGTTTTTATGGGTTTTGGCATGGCGACACTCTTTCTTATTTTTGATAGCCGAAATATTGAATTTGAAGATTGTTAAACAAGCGACATTTAATGGCTCAGATATTTTAAGGCAAAGCTTTCTAAGCACAAAATAAATTTTTGAATATTTAAAATAATTCGTTATCAATAGAACTTCATTTATGAAAATTTTGTGTTTTGGATGAAATTTAATATAACTTCAGACAAATAATTTTTTATTTGTCGGTAACCCTTAATCCATTGTGTCTGAATCGATTTAACAAAAATAGCAGTGAAATTGACGTCTTGGTATTTCTAGTGTTAAGTGTTGTGTGATTAACTCATCGCGTTTGATTGACTCAGAGGATTAGTTAATTTAGAGCTACTTTTGTATCGAATTACTTAATCTGGTCTGCCTTTTCGTGGATGATATGGATTTAATTGTACACCATAAACCCAATTATAAAAAAGCTCATATGCCGCAATCTTTTACCTGAAACATATCGACTAAAGTCTTTTCTGTAACAGGTAGAAATTATGTACGGCAGAGATAAAGGCAAGCAAGGAATCGTGAATAGAATTGTGAGGGAGCGAAATTGGGTCTACGTGGAAAACCTCAACTGTGTAAGTTGCCTACTTTAAAATCTGCTTTCCGCAATCATTTCTTGCCTGCCACGCGGCACTTTCTTTTACGCGCAGAAATACACGCTGAAGGGATCCGACAAAAAAGAGTTCGCTTCCATGGTGAAGGAAGAGTGTCCTTTGTTGATGCCGAATCAAGTGAAGCTGGTGGATCCTTCGGACGGGTAACTACTTTGTTTTAGCTAAGCCTTCTATGTCTAGATGAGGGCTCTGCAACCTTTTTGATCAAAAGAGGCATTTTGCCAGCCGCTTCTGCCAAAAAATTATTTAGAGCTGCAAAAATAGCAGAGCTTTTAAAGGTTTAATCTTTTATTAGATTAAACCGATGAATGGAACGAATAGAAGTGCAGTGTGTATTTGTAGGCCTACTTTTAAATAAATTAAACTGTGAGCCAGCTATATAAAGCCCTATTTGAGTCCTTCCTATATTTGTGTATGATTAAAATAAAAACTAGCTTAATTTTATTTTAAAATTAAATTAAAATAAAAAAGAAACATAAAATTAGGATATATACATATATATCAAAATTAGGAGCGTCTGTGATAAGTCCATATCAGTGTGCTCTCGTCCTCTTAGGGTTTTTTGCTCAACCAACCAGAAGCACCTGAAACTTACAAAAAAACTACATCAGCTGAAATGTCTGAAATAAGTTTTTGGGTTTTTTCAGAAAAATAATAGGTTGTTAACTGCTGTTGTTCTTACTTGTTTAATGTCACTTCTATTTCTGAAGATAGTTATAGATATTCTCTATGTCGGGGCTGTAAGATGTAATTTTGATCTTCACACAGGACTGTAGGCTTTGATTTGTGAGGCCGGAGCGGTATTTGTTTTTTTTAACGTTTATGCTTGAGAAACTTGCTCGCATTAGTATTATGTTGGGCCAAAGAAGGATAGGACTTTAAATCTTCATGTTTATATACGTGTCAGGAATGGCACTCCATGTTTCAAAAACAAGTAAGACTGGTTTGGCCAGTTTTTCAATATCACTCAATTTGTGCTCTTTAGCGAGAGTAGCCTTCTAACGGGCGATTTCTTCAAGATCCGCTGGCGAACAATATATTCTTTCACTCAAATGCGAAAATATCCTCCAGCATCTGTAGGGTCGTGCCTCCCTTTCCTTCAAGTTTTTATTGAGCGTGTTCAAGTGACTTGTCATATCCTCCATGAAGTAAAACTTTTGCAGCCATTGATGCCTTTCATTTCGGGATAGCAGAGGCCTTTGCTTTTCAAGAAGGTTCTCATATGCTATAGACAGGCAGCGAAATTATTTCAGCACCTCTCCATTGGACAACCATCGGATTCAGCTATGCAGCAGAAGATTCGAATATGCGTTTTCGACTTGTAACAATCAACAAAAATGTCGGTGGCTTTTAACCACCTTCAATATCTTGATAACGAGATTCATCACTTCCACACATTCGGAAGGGAATCTTTGAACGCACAGTGCTTCTTGATGAAGGATGCAGTGAAACATCATCAGCTCTTGATTCCAGTGACTGAAGTAAGTTTACAAAGCCCTTCTGTGCTCCTCTCATACTGGATGCCTCATCAGCGGACACTGAGACCAGGTGAGTGGTGTTTATTCCTTTTGCTTTTTGACAACTCACATCAGCCTCACAAATACAGTGCTATCTGCTCAACATCCTTCACATCACTTGTCTCATCACAGGTAATTGAAGATGCGTAAGCTTAATTTTGCTCCATTTTAGTGGCCATGTATTTGACAGTCTTTGCAGAGGGTTTCTCCACTCTACCGCTGTTTTTGATTATTCAAATTTGTTCCTCATTTTCCATAATATTTGCCAAGTGCTCAGCGAATTTTTAAATGGACCGTAAAATTTTGGAAACGTATTGTCGAGATCAGGATTAGTGTAGAATTATCATTAGTGTTATTATTGGAGTTAAGAGTTAGTAGTATTAGCGCAATCGTACATCCATACATTTACATATACATTTTTGACAGTCTTGACACAAATTTTCCTATTTATTTGTATTAATACACGCCTGACACGAAAAACATCTATAGACATACATACATACATATTGACATTAGACACCCGTGCTGAAATACTTAATATCAAAAACAACGGTATAATGCCTAATTTTCTGAACAATTTCCCGTTTGTTTTCAAGGTCAGAGGATAGATGCTCTCATATTTTTATTAGTAGTCGACTGTAGAGAGTTGATCCACTTCTTGAAAGATATTTTATCTCTTTTTTTTTCCGTCGCAGTTCCAAAGTTGCTCTCTTTCGCTCATCGTCGGTTGGGTATTTTTGATCGAATGCTAAGTGCTTGTTTTGAAAATGTCTTTCAACGTTTGATTTTTTGTTTGCTTTTTTCTCGCCATATATCAAGCATATCAGCGTCGTTGGCAGTGAAGGCAAATGAATTTGTCCACGCTGAATGAAACTCTGCAGGTTGCCAAGCCTCGTTCTAGATAAATATAAAATGCAAATATTTTGAATAAACAGTCGTAGACACTAGAGATCGACAATGCTTTATACATATTAATAATAATGAGCCAATCAATCAGTATGTCTTAAAATGTTTAAAAAAAGTTTATAACTTTGAAACCTTTGTCATTCATACTATTGAAATTTAGAAAGATATGTGATGTAGTTTGGAGGTACGACGAAAAAGGAGAGAAAGTTCGCGTTTCAACCAGATCCGGTAGAATACTGAGCCTTTCTTCCATGGCGTTAGAAACGAGAGACTACAAAGCGAAACATTTATACATAGGTGAGAAAGCCTTTATCACTACGGTCTTTGCTTAATTTCATGTATCGTATTTCAGGGAGTTCTTGTTTTTTACACCCTCTTAGACTTTGTGGCCTTATTTGCTTTCATTTCTTTCATGCATTGCTTTTTAAAATCAGTCACCTGTTTTTCTTTTTCAATCAATTTTTTATTCTTTCTCCACCTTGATAAAGTTCCAGGGAACTCATGTGAACACAAACACGGTTACGTTATCGGAGTCGGTGGAGACGGATATTTTGAAGGAATAGGATTTAGAGTCGAATTTCATAAACATTTTAAATAAAAAAATAAAATAATACACAGGAAGTGAGTATTTAGAAAACACGACTTTTCAAAAGCAAATGTATTATTTACTTAATTATTAATTTTATTAAGTAAATAATAAATTTGGTTTTAACTATGAAAAATACCGACTTCGCCATATCAATCAATAAAAAATAAGTTTAATTTTCTTTAGATGGAGCCTACATTAAAAAAAGAGATTAAAAAAATGCTCTTCCAATCCCTCCCAAAATAAATTTGAATTCTCTCATTTCGATATCTTTATTTCAATTTATTAAAAGGTCTTTTCGTTTGTCAGTAGATTTTCAATAATGTTTTTTTGTGTTAAGGCGAAGTCTTTAGAGTTTAGACGGATATTTGAAATTTTTTTTTTTAATTAATTTTGGCCTTATTGATATAATAGTCGATCCTAATTTGGGCTATAGTTGATCAGAAGAAGTAATGTAGTAAACCTCACAATTTTCTCAGCGGAGGTAAATATTTTTTACAGGACATAACTATATAAGATACTTTTTCTTGAGAACCGGAAAAAGAGTTAATTAACGTAATACAATACACAAGTTAATATAAATATCTTAATTTTATTTGCTAAATATAATTTAAACACTCTCTTAAGTGTTTGAATTTTTGTAAATATTTGGAGTATTGCGGTCGATACTCATTATAATCAACATCACAGAAATTCATAGAATCGTAATCAGAATCATAATCATTTTTAAAAAAAAACCAAAACTCAGAATTAAAATCGGACCTAGAGATTGTAGGGTAGAAGCTTGTCTGGTATACATCAGGAGAATGAGGAGTGTTTTGCGAAAACTAAGTACCTTTCTTTTTGAGCCAACACAATTAAATAAAAATGCGCCTATAGAGTAGAAACAACGAGTAGAGAAGGATTTTCCATTCTCACAATCAGAAGTCGAATAATACACCTGCTCTTCAGTGTTTGACAACTACAGCATATTTCAGCGAATCATACATTCGCACAATAAACCAATAGCTATCTGACACTAAATCAATCCATCCTTTCCAGAGCTAGCTAAGCTCGCCTCTAAATATAAACAAATATGTTTTTTACTAACCAGAATCAGAATAGAATTTTAGAAATGAAAAAATCAAAATCAGAAAAAAAGTTGTAATTTTAAGAGAACAGAATCATTATCTAAAAAGGTCCCCAATCCTGACTTGGCGTCGGATTCGCGTATTTTTCCTCCTACTGACCCATTGTGGTTATAATCTAGGCAGATAACACAACTCACACTTTCGCAATGTGCGTCATATAATATATATAATTGATCTAGCTCTTATTGTTAAAACAAAGCTAAGCTAATAATGACCAACTATTTAACTAACATTGTTAAATAAATTTCAGAATTATTCATTTTCAAAACACGACATTAATTTTTTTTGACAAAAGTTATCAATTGAATGATATATATTGGACGTTTTCTTACTGGACATTTACAACAAATATAGCGTTAAAATTTTCTTTAAAAAATCGAAAAAAGTAACAAAGCCGTCATTTGCTGCCTACTTAAATAAAATCAAATAGAAAAATGTATTTTAAAAATAATGAAAAAAAAACTACCTTTTTATCTTGAGAGTTTCTTCAAAGTAGTGTGGTAGTTTTCGCCGTTTTTATCATAACAGATTACAAACACAAAAATTAAAATGAATAAAATGCTTTTTTAAAAAATTTTACTTTTCAAAACACGAACAAGTTTTGTGGTTTTAGTTATCCACATCCGATCCCCCCTTTCTTTAAATTCAGCCGAAACCCTTTTAATTTTACTTCACTTTATGAGATCTTTTAAGAAGATAAACAAGAATGATAGCATTGAAAGTTTGATATGGCAGGGCAGAAGATAAGAATGTTCTTATAAAAGATATAATAGAGCGCCATATCGCGCATCAGTGCCGTTGCCTGCGTTCACAAAAGAATTTTTTATCCTACATCCCATTATTAAAGAAAGCATACTTACGAAATTTTCTTTAGCCTAAATTTTTGAGTATGTATAAAAATAATTTTACCAATTAAAAAATTATGATCAAGAACAGAAAGTTGTATCTTTTCTTCACAAGATACGATAACTAGTTGAATACACGCACATGCAACTTATAAATGTCATGATGAAAAACAGTATCCCTAGTGAAAAATAGTGATAGAAACGCACAGAATATTACGAGCACAACTAGTTTCGCATATCGAGTTCATTAGTTACCCTTCCAACACTCCATCCGTATGATGAAACCATTCAAGTGTGTGGTTTATGCAATCTTCTGATAGTGTTTGTGCCTTCAACTACCGGGATATGTTCGATTCCCAGCAATGGGAGTTTCTAACTACATCTAACTAATGAGACCCAAAAGGTCGAGACCGGTCTTAGATTTGTTATTCATGTATGATAACGCTAATCGAATTTGCTAACTGCTTGCAATTCACCCCACAAACATATACCATATATATATTTGTATAGTTTATCTGATTTTCATTATCTTATAAAATATAAATTTAGCAATATTTATTTCTATATGTATGGTTTCATGGAGTACACATTACGCAATATAACCTATACCTTTCAACTTTAAAGGCTAAACTTCAAGGCCTCTTTCTGATTTTTTCATCTTTTGTTTTGTTGCGGCCCTCTAGTGCAGTGGTTCCCAACCTTTTTTATCCCGTTCCCCCTTTTCCAGTCACTTTTTTTACCTGTGGACCCCTACAACTGAATAGTTTGAGCCAACAAAATTAATCAAAGATTTTTATGCAAAAAATGATTCTAGTCATCTGATTAAATCGTATGCTTATTCATATGAAATCAGAGAAAGCGTAAAGCCTGACATAAAATGTGAATAAAATTTTTTTCCAATAAAATATAAATTTTTCAAAAATATTGTAACTAATAAAAAGGATATATAAACATTCAAAATATGAAACTTTAAAAAATGGAAGAAAATATTTATTTAAAAAAGCTCTAAATATAAATATTTGTATTGATTTGGAAAATAGAAGTATATTAAAGGAGATTCAGCATAAGTAGTTTGAAGTAGAATTTCCATGGACCCCTTGAAATTCTTCCATGGACCCCCGGTTGGGAACCACTGCTCTAGTGCAATGCTCCTTCTTGATTCGACCCTTTGTTAAAAAAGTGTTGAGGACCACTGTTCTATATAGTTCACAGTAAAGCTTGAGTCGAATCGCTTAACAACACAAAATGCATTCTGATGTGTTAATAAGTATACAAAATGTGTGTCCCTGTGCTTTGAGATGGATATCAGAAATGAATACTCATAACAAGTTATTCATAAGTAAGAAATTGAAAATCAATGCCAGTAATAGGTTTACTATCAAAAAAACAAAAATGTATGCTTGTTTTGACTGTATTTTGATTTATGTGCAATATTTCAAGGTCAATAAAGCTTAATTATTTTTAAGATTCAAAAAAGTAATTAAAATTAAAACAACCTTAAAAATTATAAATTTCATAACAATGCTTAATACTACCTTTGGTTAAAATAAACGTGTTACATTGCTATATTATGTATTTAAAAAGTTTTGGACTTTTTTGTGTCTGGCAGGAAGAGCGGAGTACTCAAACTTTTTGATATGATTGGATAAAAAAATATTTATTTTAACCAATCAAATTACACGAGAATCTAACCACTTATTTTGAACACTTCTGGAATAAATGATGACTATTCAAATGAACTACTAAAAAATCTCGGATTTGATTGGCTAAAATTCAATTATTTCAAACATTCTTATCTATAATATTTAGTATATACGAGGAATGTTACTTACAGGGTATAGCTAGTGTCTTTTTAAAATCTTACTGAATTTGAGTTTTTTCTGCAGTCTGCATTTTTGAAGGTTCGATTATCTGGGTTATTCAGTAAAATCTCAATGGCAGCATAGATTGAAAGGCGTGTTAAACGTTATACTGAGAAGTCCTTATTTGCTCTCAGTAAACATATTTCTCTTATATTTCAGAACGAGAAAAGGACACGATTGCTACTGAAGCAGAACGTACCACATATACTTCAGAATTGATAAGCTTCCAAGATGATATTTGCGATCACATGCTTATTCCCAGATCACAACCCAAAATTCCTCGCTTCTTATATTGATGCAATAAATTTTTTAATCATTCAAGCAGAAGAAAATTTATTGCCGAAAAATTTTGAATTCAGCTGAAAATGTCTTCAGTCTGTTAAAAATAAGAAATTTTGAATTCTTCGTCTGTGTTTCCATTGGCAACATTGGTCTTAAATGGGTTAAAATTGCCAATATAATTACTAATAAAATTATTATTATACTCTACAGTTTTCAAGTTAAAAAGAATGCAATTTCAGAAAAGTTTTCTTTAAAAATTAAATATTAGGATTCATATCAAATTTTGAGTGTAAGTGATATTTTAAAAAGTTATGGATAAAATGTTCATTCGAAATACAAATGCTTCTGTTTTGAGAGATATGAAAGAAATCATTTGTAGCGAGGCATACGTTTTCTTGCGTTTGGAAATTTTATACTTGTGGATTTAATTTTTTAGTTTTATTCTAAGTAGGATTATTATTTTTTTTTATTGAATAAAATAACAGTGTAGCACTGCGAAAATGTAGTTTAGTGCCAGATTACTGTGTTTGGATTTATAAATATGACATTTCTAACTATAAAAAGGCTGCAAGCAACTACTCTAGAGAATGCTGCTGGAACACTGAATTAGAAAAACAAGAATACTTCAAAAGAAAAATGATACTAATCACCGTTTTAGTTATATTTGTTTAAAATTTAACACACCTAGAGACTGACTCGGATGTCATATTCTGAGGAAGGACGCATTAACAAGAGGTACTTAGAAGCAATTTTTTTACAAATTATTTAACTTACTTTTCTATAATTAGATACCCTAAAACCACATGAAGTGCGCTGCAATATATCAGAGGTACACAAATTTTAAAATAGACCTTCTCCATCTTCCAAGCGTCAAATTTTTTAATAAAAATTTAGTTGACTTAATTAAGCTTTTGAGAAATTAAAGATTTATTTTTTTTGAAAAAAATGTGCCTCTTTGTGCTACCCCATTTTTTAATTTTTCGCTACGAAATCAAATAACAGATTTTTTAAAATATGATTATCTTTTTTTTATGTTAATTCTGGATGAAAGGTCAGAACAAACTCCCACAAATACCATAGGATAGTAAAAATCATCTATCAAACTACTTATCAAAAGTTGGAAAAGTGTTCTGATTAGAAAGATTATTTACTGAATTTAAAGGCATATGTATACAACCAAGAACGGTTATTAGCATATACTAAGGTTCATAATTGTGCAAGTCCATATTTGAAAACTTACTGAAGTCTTCGATCAGCTGGCCTTTATCATCCTACATGGGCGCGTGCTTTGGTCCACCTCGTGTCCGACAAATCACACATGGGTAAATTTTATACTGCATACTTGTAGATAAAACAAAAAATACATTCAGGGTAAGATAAAACATTATCATCGAAATAACAAGGAAATTGATTGACACTTTAAGACATTTTGAAAACCAAATTGCAAAAAATAACTCGGAAATTTAAATTGGCATGTTTGATTTAGTATAAAAATTTGTATTTTTTTTATTTGAATAATATTCATACATATCATTTTCAGCACAAATTTTATTGACACTTTCCGACATTTTTCACACCCTAATTACGAAAATTGATGCGGAAGTGAAATGAGCATGTTTGATTTAGCATAAAGTTATATATTTTATTTAAAATTTTAATAATATGCTTGGAGAAAAATTTCAGACGTAAATCGCAATTTGATTGACTTTTAGACATTTTCACACCCTAACTGCCAAATTGAGTTGAGAAATAAAATCAGCATGGTCGATTTTTTATATAAAAAAATTTTATTTAAAATTTGAATGAATCTTATAGTAAGCAATTTTATCATCAATTAAAATTTTGATTGACATTTGCTACAAAGTGGCCATATTTATTGGAAAATATGGATATATAAGTATTATTCCAATATATATATATATGATCGAATATAAAAATTTTGTTGAAAAATATACATTTGATTTTGATTGATGGTGTCATTCAACAACGGTGAAAATAGTATCAAAAGATGCAGCTAACGACTTTAGGAAAAGTTACAAAGTTTGAAGGCATAATTCAGCCAATTTTCCCCGTCACTGATAGGGATAAAACAGATTATTTATCCACTTTTCCACACTTTAAAGCTTTTTTAACATCCGATGACTCCACCTATTAATGATTATGCTACTTTGACTTCTTTGAAAATTAATCATGCAACATCAACTTTTCTGTTTCAAATATTATAAGTCTCCAACTTCAAAATTGCTTTAGAAATGTCATTTAAAAAATATTACTGATTCACTAGTTAATTTTCGATTTAAAAATATTAAAAGTGTGATGACATGTAGCATATTTCAAAGTGGTTTATGAATGTCGATTTATATATAGTCATTGAAAGATCTGAATCCTACACGTTTCTGGTTTATGTTGCAACGCAAATAAAGTGTAGTTTACTGTCTTTCTAACATTGTCTTCAAAAAGATTTTCAAATTATTGTCTATAACTTTTTTAGCTAAGCCAAAATAATGGAATTCAAAAATTAAATTTATCTTTCGTTTTTCAAAAGATTTTGTTTAAAAGATTTTTACAAAAACTTTCGACTTATAAACTGAGCCTTGTTCCTTTACAGGGTATATTTGTGTAAGAAAAAAGCTCATTCTTTAATTTTATTAAATTTGTCAGTCTTTTTCTATGCGTTGCAAAAACGCAACGTAAAACTAAATTTTATGTTAGCTTTTATGAATTTATTTTTTAATATAACTATTTTTAATATTTTAAATACTACATCTAGATAGTATCTAATACTTCCGTTACGCAGAGGAAATAGGATAAACATATCACAATATTTATATGCAACAATAATTTGGATATAAATATATCATGACTAAGTAATGTAGAGGCATTATTACCCTTGTGCGTGTAGCAAAGGACTCCCGTTCAGTTCCTGGCCTAGATGTGGATCTTTGAACAAAAATTACTTCTTATATTGTTGATATAGAAAAAGCTGAATGGCACCTACTCTGAAGGAGGTATATAAAAAATTGGTGAACCAAAATATAGCAGTGGATTATAATTCTTCAGTGCAAGCTTTTGTTTATTTTAAATAAAAAGATTGTTACAGTATATTATATTTGTGACGTAAGCATCTAAAATATGTGAATGCCATTATCGCGCAAGGCAAAACAGGTTATCCCAGATTCTGTTGCTAAGTTGTTGAGCTGTTCTACACAACGAGTTGAGAATATTTTTGCTTGTTGCTTTTGAACATTTTTGTTTTTCTAAATAAAAAATAGGCACACATCTTAGATCCTAATGACATATAATAAACAGAGATGGAATTGCTTATTTTCAATCTTTTAAGTTTCCTTAAATTTAGCATTATCTTATCATGAAAAAAATAAATAGTCTACATATCTGTGCAATTAATGCGGTGGTATATCAAGAATGTTCTTTCAACAACACGTCTCAATAGCAAGGGGTTCCTTGATTTCTTCATAGTCTATCTTAACTTTACTACATATATATGTATATAATTTACAATTCAAGCAAATGCTCTTTATATTTTCTAAATAGCAAAATGTTAAATTTAAACCAAGAAAATTATATGATAAAATAATTTGACATTTATCTATTTATCCTCGCTCCCATGATCTCTAAAAGTAACTTTTTAATAGCTTTTAGAAAATACAATTTATTAATTGATTTATTTTAGAAGAAAAAAAGCTATATCTTTTAAAGCTAAATTGAAAAAATTTAGACAAATTAACTTAGCAGTTTCTTTTTTTGGATTGCATCTAGCAAATTGATAGCTAAGCCGACAAAATAGCAATAACAGCTTCACGAAAAAACTGTTCGAAAACCCCGAAGCCCACCAGTGAATCAAAACGAATGTGAAAAGAAAATTAAAGCTTACAAACTGTGATATGGTGACACATCCAAAATAAAAATCACAGTTAAACGTACTCATTTTTTCAAAAATGTTAACAATTCCGCAGCGATAAGTTTTCAGTGAAACGCCAGAAGTTAAAAAGTCGTGTAAAAAATATGATTTATTTTGTTACTGAACTTATTTCATTTTAAAAATCCTTGTAGAAGGAATATAAGAGTGTTTGAATTTTTTTTCAATAATGATTCCTTAAATTATATATATATGAGATATATACAATTTTTTCAGAAAATCGTTATATAGTAAAAATATAACATTTTAAATATATTTTGGCTTATAATACTTTCTTCAATCGTGTTTAGTATGAAATATTTGTTATAAAAAAAGGAAAACAAAACGCATTAAAAAATCATTTGAATATTAATATGAGTTTAGTTTTTTTTTAGTTTGTTGGGAGAAAGAAGCAACCTGAAAACAAATTGAAAAGAGAACGTTTGATTAAAGGAAATAATTTTATAAAAGAAGTATGTATCTTGACTAAATGGAAGACATACCATGTTTCAATGAACTAGGAAGTGGTGAATTCTAATACTTCAAAAAAAAAGGATTTTAACCGTGAAAAAGAAGTTCCTCTTTTGGAAATGGTCCATATTTTTTCTTTGTGTGAAAGGAAACTTTTTATAACTGAACAATGAACATCACGAACGATTTGATAAGAAAAAAACTTTTGGTGATAATAAAATACAAGATACTGATAAAAAAAAGCCTAAGATCATCATCGAGAAGATTCTTTAATCAGAATGCTTTGAGAGCCGATAAAATCTGTTTAAAATAAATCCTTAAAAAAGATTTTTCGAACACAGATAGCAGAAAATAAATTTCTGAAGAAAGAAGAGCTAGGATCATTATAGAATGAATAGCAAAATTACATATTGTATAGAATAAACATTAGATTACATAAGTACATATAGAAGAAATGACGTAGAGACCACCAGCCGATAACAAATTTGTAGCCAAAAAGATGGAGGTCCTATCGAGATAAATAATTTACAGACAAATGAAATATTTTGAGCTAATTAAACACTAAAGTTGGTTTATTAAATAAATTAACCAAATAATTAGCAGAGAAATACTGCAGGTAGAATTTATTTGGAAGTTTATATATTTGACATTGATTGGCAGGTTTAATCTATTTTGACACGTTTAATTGATTTTCATAAAAAATAAGCATCATCACTAAATTGGGCATACTTGAAATCGTATGTAAATGTAAAAAACTTTTTATAACTTTCAATAAAAATTTTAATTTTATGAGCTGTCATATGTAAATCAATTTTTTGATAGGTTTGGTTGATTTTCATAAGAAATGAACACCACTTCTAGATTCAGCATACTTGAAAAGTATGCGTAAAAAACTTTTTACAAGTATTTCAATAAAAAATTTCATTTTGACATGAGCTATACTATTCAAACCATTTTCTTGACAGGTTTGATCGATTATTATTATTATCACAAAAAATGAACATCACCACTAAATTCAGCATAATTAAAAAATATATATCAAAATCTAAGAAAAGCATGCGGCGTAAAACGGCCCTATCACTTGATCGGACAAATTTTGCACATCACTAATAGAGTTAACCAATCAATACCTTTAGAGAACCAGCGCGAACTACTTTAACACAAGTTAGCCCGACTTTAAAGAATAATTATTATCCTAACAAATCATGGTTTTAATTAACAGTAAAGCTGTTTTCTTTATTATTTAAAATTCTAAAAATTATATACCTTATTTCATTCATATTCTCTTCTAGCATATGCAAATATTTTTAAACGAATTCCTTTTTTCTTCATTCGTTGTCTTGGTGTACGCCCGCCCACGCCACCTTAGTCGAGATGGTTCTAGCGACCAGAGAGTGTTACTTAATTCTATTAGAAAAAGCGTTTGAAAATAGAGTTAATTTTGAAGCGGCGGGAACATGCAAGAGATCCCTGTCAATTTTGCGACATGCAACTGCATGCGTTCTTCGGTTAGTAGCGTAAGCGCGTGCCAGATGTGAGTAGATGAAATAGAGAGATCTTTACTTCTTTGCGGTGAAATCAATCGAAGCGGAAGCTATTTATACTTGCTTTGGAAGGAGTGCGACTTGACAACATCCATTCATTGAGACGAGGCAAATGAAGAATATCCTGTATTTTTTTCCTTCATTTCCAAGTTAAAAAGAAAAAGACACGAGAATAAAATATTTCAGTGCCTACTGCATCTCCTCGAACTCACACACCGCACGAAATAATTTGTTAACATAATAAGATATTGACTGCTTCTTAGCAAGGTAACTTTTTATACATGAGGAGACACATATGTTACACAAGGCAACATTTCGTAAATATTAATCCCCAAAATGCCCTTTCATATAATAGATACACGAACAAGCTACCCACTTCCCTTTAATCGCATCTATTGATCTCAAAAATTTATAATAAGAAATTCATTTATTCTCCATTGAAACCATATTTAAGTGAAACATCAAAAGTATTTAGAACAGGAGCACTATCCTACATATATAGTACTATCCTACATACTATCCTGATAACGAGCACAATAACAATCCCATGTAAAAAAGAGGATTTGTATTAGCTCTTTGGGGACAAGTGTCAAACCAGTGTCCTAAAAAAATGAAAATCGCCTGTTTAAATATATAAAATTCGATTGAAAAAGAAGGTGGACGATTAGTCTTTAACCCTTTGAGGACCAGAATTTTGAAGAATAATCGTCTGCTTTTTTCAATGGAATTAAGCCTTTATTGTGGCACTTCAAGGATTATTAAGACTCAAAGTGTTATCAGGTGAGGCCAACCCATAGCCTATGTACTAAAATTGTCGTCTTGGTGATGTTAAGAATTACTCTTTGATACCTAAAATACCTAAGCCAATACAAGCAGTTTTTTACAAATAACGTAAAAAATCAAATTTTTTATGAGATTATAATCTAATCATCATATTCCATTTTAAATCTTAGAATATCATAGATCTATGATATTTTAAAACTGTTAAAAGATAATAAAACATTTTGTCGCATCATCATCAGAAAACACTACATTTGCCGTAAACCCTAAAATGGTTGGCCACCTCTGGAAGCCATTTGATTTCTTTGTCATTTTTAAAGGACGCATGCGATTTCCTAATGTTTAGGCATATATCAAACAAATTACCAAATGAAGTCACCCGCTTTTTCTTGGATGGAATGCGTTAAAATGGGTGGAAAAGCGCAGATGATTCTTATTTTTTATAAAGTCAGAAATTGTTTTCTCTGGTCGTTAGCTGGTTAAATTTTCTCCTCCTCAGGAACTTATGACCTTTCGTAACCCTAATGAATAACCTTTGCCTCCCATACGAATCCTTTAGCCCAAATAAACTACATCAATTTGGGTTAAAATGTAATTTCTACTATGAGTAATGAGGACTTATTATCAAAAGTAAAAGTATAGCGTAACCTAAATGGCAAAACGTCAAATGAAAAAGTTTTAGAAAAACCCTTTGTTTTGTGATGAGTGTTCAATATTTTCTATGATATAAAATCTATATTTATAACTATATGTATAAAATCCATTCAAATAACCTATCAAAATCAAAGAATCTAGAACCTTCTTTTAATTCAAAAGAGTACGTTAGCTTAATGATATGAAAGTTCAACAACCTGTGCCATAAATCATTAGATAATATGGGTATATCCCATATTATATATAAATGTAATACAGCTCCTCGCATACTAAACTAAAAATATAAATGATAAATCTTAGCAACATTTCCTATTTAGTTCTGAGGAAAAGAGGTCTTCAGGTGAACTTCATGTCTTATTGAGATAATAGAGTTGAAATTTTTAGGGGATGAATTTTTTTAAATAATTTAAACAGCCAAAAATTTTCGTCCAATGGACTCATTTTTTATATAAGTTATATAATAACTCATTCCTAAAATCTTTTCAAAGATCAAATCATTGACATGATAAAGGCATTATGGAACTAACAATGGCCTACGAGAAAGTGAAAATAAACAATTAAGACCCAAAACTCAGTGTGACGCTCAAATTATTACGGAAGGGGGCAAGGAATACATTTTAATTAATAATTTATAACGAAACATAAGAATGAATGAAGAAAGGAAAAACTTAAAGTAATTATAAAATGAAATGCCTTAAAATAAATCTTATGAAAACATTTTATAATACAGTACTAATAAAGCTAAACATCATAGTTCTATTTAGTCTTAAAAAGTTTTTAGATATCCCACTATTTTCCAATATTTTGTTTGTTTGTGAATGAATGTGAAAGATTAGTGTCCCAAAAAAATGAAAATCGCCTGCTTAAAATGTATATAGACCTCGTTTATCCGACACACTTTTTATAGTAACCATTTTCCATAATTGTTTCAATCGCGTTTTTACGACATTCGCACCTGACTCCCACACTGTTTTCAGCAAACAAAATTATCTCATCCCAGCACGTGGATTCCATTAATCCTACACAACTTGCATTATATTTTTGATGCAGCGCATCATATAAAGTTGAGGGTCATTGCGCTTCGCATGACGCCCTTATGGAGTTTTACTCCACCTTGAATTTAAAAGTTAAATTTCAATAAAATCAGAAAAGTTTCAGTCGTCTAAGATTTTTGTAATTTTCAATTACAACATTTCGCATGTTTTAAAATTAATTTTTGTTCAATTTAATTTTTTTACGAGAGTATCATACAAAAAAGTTAAAAGCAATAGAAAATTTTTTCAAGGGAATAAAATGACTATAAGTTTAAATTGTATGAGACAATACAATTTTTTATTTACAACTAGAGTAAATTGAAAAAGTATGATGCTTGCAAACACTTTTTTTGCATTTCTGACACTGCCTTGTGGTTCTAGCTTTTTTGGAGGTAGGACAAAAATTGCAAAAAACTCTTTTACTACTTGAAGGTGGACAATACGAGTCTTTACTTTCTTCAAAGCCATAAAAATTCAGGAGAGACTTTGTTTTTGAGTTCAGCTCTTAAATAGTGGAGCGTATTTTCATTGAGTTAAAGCTCCATTGCCAAAGATTTTAAAAACAACTTCCTTCCACTTTTTTTAGTTGCAGAAAAATGCTCTCACGACAATTATGGTTCAGAATTACCATGGAGTTCAAAGCTGCTCTGTCTAAATAGTTTGAAAACAGAGCGGCGGGCCACTTTCTTGAAGGTTTGTAGGATCGATAGGATCTATTCTTGCTAAACGATCACGCTTGTACGTCCCCTCAACATGATATAGCTTCTTATTTTTCTAATGTTTATGGAATAGCTATTGGTCATTCAACCATAAATGATATCCTGTCTAAAAACGAACAATGGTTGAATATGGACACCAATGACGAAGTGCTAAGCATGAAGCAATGGATAGTGCCCTATTTATGTGGTTCACGGATATATCAACTCGTAGTGCCACAATAAGGGATGATATTCTCATTTCAAAATCGTTGTATTTGGTAAAGATCTGAATGTTGGAAACGAGTTCAAATACTCTAGCGGTTGGCTTGATCGCTTTAAAAAACGTCATGGCATAAAATTTTTTACTAAGCATAGAGAAAGATCAATGCAAGATGATCTTCAAAACTATGATAAACAAAGAACGCATACCAATTGCACTTTGGACAAACGCTAATGACACATAAGCTTAAGCCTCTTTCGTCGCAAAATTCGCTTTCCCACGATGATTCAGTAAATTTGATCCCAAAGTTTATTGTGATTATGATTGCAATAAATCAGCCTGGATGACCAGAGATATCTTCTTACACTGGCGTAAGGACATTGACAGACTCATGCGAGTTGCAAAAAAACAAGTGCTTCTGCTATGCGGCAATGCTTCTCTAACCACAAACAAGTTGGACTGAAACTCACAAAAACCACTTTAATTTTTGTCACCCAACACATTCAACCAATGGATGTTGGCATTATAAATAATTTTAAACTACAATATCATAAACTTATTAGACGTCATTTGATCCTGTGTATCGTTGATAAACAAGAAATAAAGGTAACTATAAGACAAGCTCTTGGTATGGTGTATAATGCCTCGACTTCGGTTAAACAAGTTACCATCGTGAATTGCGGAGACATACAGGCAACCTTTCTAAACCCGAGCATATAGGAATTCTCATGCACGCAGATCAACATTCTGATACAGAAAACATAAACTTCTGCGTTCGACTCTCCTGAAGTTCATCGAGTCTGACCTACAGTTAGATTCTCGCACTACCATAACAGCATGACCTTACTCAAAGATTTGAGGCCAAAATCAATAGAAAAATGAAATCAAAGTTTCATTGAATTTATTTTTGTAAGGGCGTAAATGTTTTTATTTTGGAAATAAAATGTGTTAATATTTACAAACTCTGTTTCACAAATTATATTTCATTGTGAGCTGAGTGTTTCCATAATTTAAACTTCGAAGATAAACTGTTTAAATATACTTCGTTAATCCCACAAAAAATTTTTTGGAACATACGATGTCGGATAAACGAGGCCTGACTGTAATTCGATATGAAAAAGAAAGCCCACTTGCCTTGGAAATTCTGGTCATTGAAAACTTAGAATTGTTAATAAATAACACCGGGTATCAACATAATGTATATTCCGGATACCTAATAAGAAGACACTTACCGAATGGTGCTATTGGCAGAAAGTCCTCGGTTGCTAACCCCGTCTTCATCGTCCATCATGTGTTCCAGCAACACCTGGTCATTTTTGTTCAGAGGAGCGATGGAAATATCGCGAACTGCACGAAACTGCCCACAATTGTTTAAGTGTTCATTTTCTAAGCGGAAAAAGTTCCAAACAAACCGCCTACGAAGAAAAGCATTCATGAGAACATGTTAAATTCAGTCAGAGGACAATGAATGCTGCGAGTAATAAGATTTATTCTACAAAAAATATTCACCAATTTTCAATCCTAGATAGGAATCACGTCTCTCGAATTTGCTGACAAATAAGTGGCATCTTTCATTGATATCAGTCCACAAGTACAATGGCATAGATAGCACAAGCTCCTCCTCAACGAAAAGCTGGCCATTCTATTTTGCGCTAGATTGGGTGTGATAAAACGTCACAGCATTTACATAACTATAAAGATTACGCAATGTTAAGCTAACTGAGCATAAGTTGGGGTTCTTTTAGTTGAATCTTTTTTCATCTAACAAATCCTAGATATGATATTTAATCAAAGAATTAGAAGATAATGACGTAAAAGATTGTCACTTTTACTCATTCACTTTGCTCAAGAAGTAACATTCATCATCTTATTATTATTGCTAATTTATACATATGACTTTACATGTAATATTTTTATTACGGAATTATACACATTTGATAACAAATAAAAATGGTGCCTGATTTTTATACGTAACATTTTTCATCCCTACGTTCCCATATGGGAACATAACTTAAACTTACAATTTGATACAATGTAAAAAAAACTTTTTCCAATTTTTAAAAAAGTAAAAAAAATATTAATGATTTATTTTAAATTAATTTTTTCACACAAAAATAACTATTTTAAAGTTTGCAATCAATAAAAAAATAAAAAGTTTTAAATATATTATAAATATTGCATAATATAAATAACATAAAATTATTAACATAAAAATATTGATGTCAAAATATTTTGATTTTAAAAATATCTTCCATTATGGGAACATTGCAAATCTTGATACTTTTTAAAATTTAAAAACAAAAAATATTTATTAATAAAATATATTTTAATTTTACTTTGTTCAAATTTTTAACTTTGGCCTAAAATGGAGTCCACATCTACTTTTGATTTACTTGAGACGAATGTCGAGTTTTCGGTGCATGCACAAGATGTAGTGAAAGCAAATATTTTTGCAATGAAAAGGAAGAAAAATATTTTTAAAAAATTAAGCATTATTATGTTACCTGGGTATTATATAGTGACTAATGAACAAGAACATTAGTCTTACAATTTAGCTTCAAACGAAAAATATCACATTTGGATTTTAGAAGAAATATCACTCTTTATTTATTCTTGAAAAAACCAGATTTACCTGATGATGTTAGATTTGATAATGTTGGGCATTCAAAAATTTCGACTATATGCCTTAAAAATACGCGTATTATGTGTTCTAAGTGTGAAGTAAGACTGCATTCAGATAAAGGCGCTAAATGATTTAATGTATATCATAAATAATAATAATAATTTGGCTTTATATTTGAATACAAATTAATTCATTTTTTATAGCAACCTTTCCAATATTCTGGTGGAAACATGCTTATAGCATGACTAAAAATAGTTTTTTTTATATAATAATTCCTTTTTATATTAATAAATGTCTCAAATCCATAAGTTTTTCAAAAAAAAATATACATATATAATGTATATTATATTAACTATATGTGGCATGAAAAAAATTAAATAAAAGACTATTGATAGTCTTATCTCTTCACATTTCCTCAGTTAGAGTCTGGCGGTATGTAGTTTCAAATTTTCTCTCCTCCTAGAAACTGTTAAATTCCCCCTAAGGCGGATTCCTCCCGGGTTGAGAAACACTGCTAACTCTATACGCTAGAATTATCGGTAACCGGTAATTTCATCGTATAGTAAATTCATCGTTGGTATTTTCATCGAATAGTGATTACATCGCGAGATTTATGGATTAATAACCGCATAAATAATACGGCGCATTGTCAATGATTTTGAAAATCGTGACCTAAATGATTATTACCTTAGAGGTATTGCTCATAACTTATTTTTTTTAATCGTTTCTATTTTTCCAATTTGTAATAAATTAGTTATCTCAATGATCTTTTTGAAATAAGGATAATTTATTACATATATAAATTGGTATTTTTTCTTAAAAATAAAGTTTTTTATTAAAAAAAACAAGTGATTATTTTTAGATATAATATACCAAATAATGACTGAAAAGTCGAAGGTTAAAATAGATTGGGGGATTTTTATGAAACTAAAAAACCCAAAGATTAATATATATATATATATACTAGCAAGTCCCGTGGTCGTTTCTCGCTGCGCTCGAAACATTGGATTCTTAGTAGTGTGTGGTCTGATGAGATAATGCTTTCATATAGTGGGGTGGTGAGTTATTTGTTTTTAGCATAGTTGTATATTTTTCATCATTACACCATATAAAAATATAAACAAAACATAGATATAAACCAATCAGAATGCTTCCAGCGACAGACACACACACTTCCTTATTATTATATAGATATATATAATTATTATGTACTTCTTTCTGAGTTAATAGATACTTTTTTTGAACTTTCCTTAAATATTAAGACATTTAAATATATTTCAAGGCTATTTAAGTCAGAAAGAGATATTGTTTTATTTTGTCATTATAGCCTAATAATATGAAACCCTTATATTTAAGAATTAGTTTTTTATGTTATTAAGAACATTTACAAAAGTTTGTAATAAACTTAAAAAAATTATAAAGGGATATTTACAAAAAAACATTGAGCGTCCGTCAAGCATAAAATTAGTAAGACGATGTAATTACTGTACGATGAAAATACTTGACGATGAAAATACCGACGATGTATTGAATCAGGATGAATTTACTATGCGATGAAATTACAGTGAAAGAGAATTATCAGCACCACACACATAGTTTATAAATAATGAAAATAAAAAATATACGTAAGAAAGAAAAGTGCACGAAAACTGTGATTTTGAATAATAATTAATTAATATATCATCGAACAAAGTAAAAAACAAAACAAGCTTATGAAAGAATCATAAATTCCTTTTCTTAGCTGCATGCAGTATATTATTATATACATAAAATATGCAAAAGACTTGTAAATCATTTTATTTATCAAATGACATCACAAAATATCCATTTTAACGCATTTGATACACGCATGTTATAATTTGGTTTCACTCAATCATGGTGGTCTTAATCTATATTACTTGAAGGTTGTAATATCAACATAAGATATGAAAAAAAACTCTTGAGGATTTAAAAATTAAAATATAAAATCTATTAAATTTGTATTTCATCCGACACTGCTTTATCTTACATAAAGCTCATTGAAAAGGATAAGCATACAATTAATTTTCACCAAACTTAGGCTTAAAGATTTTTATCGATAATTCAAATACAATACCAAAAGAGGTTGTGAAAATGCTGACAATACTAAAAAGAATGGTACCGAAAGACTTCGAAGATCGCTATAATCGTTATGAGAATGTCATCACTCAAAATGTGTGATTGGCCCACAGAAACAGTCAAGGTCCAGGTAAAACGTAGCAACAAGTCACCAACAATTGCCAGATAATAGTAAGTCTTAAAATAAAATTATTGTGTCGATTTCAATTTCTCGCTATGACAAATGAGCAGTCAACCTTTTCAGGCAGAATAAGTCACGAATGAGACATGGAATAAAAACCATCGGCTTTAGGGTATACCGCTGTTTTTGACATTTAGGTATTTCAGTGTATGGGTGTCTAATGCCAATATGTATTCGTATGTATTTGTATATGTAGATGTTTTTTTGTCAAACATGTATTAATACAAAAAATAGGAAAGTTTGTGTCAAGAATGTCAAAAAATGTATATGTAAATGTATGTATGTTACGATTGCGCTAACACTAGACCTAACACGAATGCTAATTCTACACTAATCCTAACTCCGGCAATAAGTTTCCATAATTTTACACATTTAAGGCGTAATTAGAAATCGGATGAGAACTTGTCAATCAACTATTATGCAAAATGAGGTCAAAATCAGCAGTAGAGTGTAAATTTCTTAATGTTGTATGAATTTGAAAAAATAGGAAAATTTAATCAGGGTTGCAGGGTCCGAAATTTTAAAGGGATAGGAGTGGGTATCAAATAAAATTTAAGAGTCAGGGCAGGAGTCGGCTTTTTTGAGTCGAAGTCAGAAGTAAGATTTCGTTGGTGTTAAATTTTTGAAAGTATCAGGATTGGGGGTTGGATTTTTTTACTCAGACTCGACAACTGGGTATCTATATATTTTTTTAAACGCTCATAAAATGCTGCCTTCTGCAGAGATAAAAATTCAATAGATAAAAAATGCAAACTCAAAAGACAAACGAATTCGCTTTGCCTACCATGGGAGACATAAAATAAAAGCGGATAAATTGATACATATAAAATTACTTGTGAAAATTAATTTTCCAAATATTAACAGTAACTAGTAAAAGAAATTTTTCTTGTAATAAATAATAATGTATTAAATTTTAACAAAAAACGTTTGCATCTTGTGGAATATGGAAATAAAATTAAAATTTTAAGAATCGTGAAAAACCACTTTAACCCTTTCATTTTAACAGAAAAATCAGACGATATTTTTTAAAAAGCAGAAGATTCATATACAAAACTATTTGAAAAAGCAGGCGAAGGTAAAATTGTTTATGTATCATATATGATACACTGGTCACGAAAGTGTTAAAAGCAATGAAACACAAAAGTAATGATATTCGAATCCACTTGCAATCAAAATTATGGTTGAGTTTAAACAAATGTAAATTTACGGAATGAGAGTAGACAGTTTCGTCACGGAGAATAATTTGGGATTTGGAACTCTTTTCAATGAGACCCCAATCCATCTTGATATCCCATATGTAGGAGTAGATGGAACTGACGAACAAGGAAATGATCCACAAGCAGCCAGGAACGGAGCTAAAAACATTTTCTCCTTGAATAAAAAATAGAAAACATAATTTTAGTGATAAAGATGAATGTATTGCGAGAAAATCCAAGACAATTAAATTTTCTCTGAAATAAGACTTTTAATGTTGAAATCGTTTCAATTTATATTCAAGTTCAGCCTATATATAATCAAAGTGGTAGTTTATTAGGACACATTTATCAGTGATTGAAAATAGCTAGACTTATTGGATCAAAAATAATAAATTATTTCTTACCAATACTTTTTCATCTCATTTACGCTAAAACAAAATATATTCCCAATACTTTTCATTGTTCAAGATATGGAACTTTGGGTACAAGAAAAAGTGCGATTATCTCCTTTCTTTTTTTACTCGGTTCGTGCGGGAAAATAAAATTGATCTTTCGCGAACGATAAAAACAAATACAGAAAGACTAAAAATGTTAGGAAAATAGTTGACAATTTTTACACTACCGTAATCATTCAAAAAGATGTCATTCATGCTCTCTCTCTCTCTCTAAACTTGCTTGATCCAAAAGAAAAAATGATAAAGAAAATGAGAGTCTCAATGGCATTGAAGAAGAGCTACTTCCACAAAAACTGTAACAAGAGATTAATGACCATTTGCCAAGGCTCCTAGAAAGAGTGAGTGCAAAAGCTATTTTCCCGAAATTGAAAAAGATGAGAATGTATAGTTTAAATTTGGCCTTAAATCTATATTTCGAACTTTTGGTCAATTCCTCGAAAAGAGTTGGATGCTAAATCATAGATATCACATGCCATAAGTGCTTGCTTGTAGCAAAAGAAGAAGTGTACTTTGCTTATAGAAAGATATGTATATAGCAAGTATTGTTAATAAACATAAAAACATTTTTCGTATTGTTCTTTTTGATGTGAAACAGATTTTTGAAATTAAAATAAAATGCATGAATTTGTGCTTTGGCAGTTTTTCTAAAATCAAAAATTTTGGGCTCATGATAAGTTCGTTATCGGTAAAGAGGGTCTCAACTCGTAAAAATTTAGCGAATCCTGTTTTAGTATCTTAAGTTCAAATCCGGCACCCTACAATCTGATACGCTCATACTTCGCCACAAGAGGGCCAATTCATGGGGAAGCGATAGAAACTCCCTGGTGTATCTGTACCTTTACCCCATTTCAGATCTATCTTCTTAACACTTTCTTACGCCATGTAACACCATTGTTCCAAAAAATAAAAATAGTATCCTTTAAGTTACATAAAAACTCATTGAAAGAAGTAAGCAAAGGTTAAGCTATTAAAGACGCCCTTAACCCTCTGAGGCTAAAATTTAAAAGAATAAACGCATGCTTTCTTTTTTAATCGAATTTTATATATTTAAAGCCGACGATTTTTATTTCGGTACTTAAAGGGTCAGATGGTCAACGAAAGTAAGATATAAATTTCTTAACCTATGTATAATTTATACACTAAAGTTATCAAAGTAAATCTATCTGATGAACCTATTTTTTGTATACGGTTGAACTACTATTGTCAAAAACATAGTATTAACACACAACTATAAAGCAAATACCACGATAAATCAAATTTTATGAAATTTTCTGCCATTTTGATTTAAAGAAAGAAAAGAATGGGTTTAGAGATGGAATCATTATAATCGATAAAGACTATACAGATAAGTCTCAATATAAAATTTAGAACAATTTTTCATTCACAAAAATTTAAATCTGGTCAAAATGTCACTGTAAATTTTACATAAAAAGTGGGCAATGTTCTTCAATAATAATTAAAAACTATTTATTATCATATAAACAGTTTTATACATTCAATCTTCCGTATCAAATTATATTGACCCATTAAGTCCCAATGCTTCCATTTGGGAACATAAGTAATCTCATCTTCGTCTGCTTTTTTCAATGAATTTGAATATAAATCGTCTGCGTTTTTTTTTAGATATCGTCTGATTTCTATGGTACTTAATGGGTTAATATAAATAATACACAGAGTATATGGAAAGATAATAGATAAAGAAGGTGATGATGATGATGTGAACTTAAACATCAAAATTAATTTATTCCTTATTTTTCTTCCAGTGATGTGAAACTGAATGTATTATTCAAGTGAAGGTATGCAAGGAAATTATATTTATGAAATATTACATACGAAACAATAAGCAGGATACTCTTCAGAAAAGCGAGATGCGTAAAAGGGAGTCATTATAAAAGCCCTACACACAAACAAAAAAGAGATAAAAACAACTTTGTTTTCGAAATTTGTCTTCAGGTGTAAAAGGCCTTTCTTTACACCAAGATTAAAGCAACCTTATTTCTATGCACCTACAAAAGAACGCATTTTGTTATCTACTTTTTTTAAGCTGCACTTATAAATCGAAACAACTCTACACAGCAAAGTTTATCCATTTTTGCAGATTTAAAATGTTACAAAAGATAAAATCGCATAGCATGGATCTCAATTAAAAATAATGGCACTAACGGTTGTTAGTTATAGGAATAACTTATAGTTTGGGAGGAGGAACTAATTATAAGCATGAGAACTATTTTGAAACAAAGACTTATGAAGATCAAGTTTTAAAATTTAGAATTTTTTTGTGAGCATATGGCGTTACACGAAGTCAACAGTTTCACCACTAATTTTGGATATCATTGAAAACGCTTGAAGTTCATATTTATTCGTTACTTGAAGATAGAACAAGTATTTTTTTAAAATTCGTTATTATTCCTAAAAATTTTAATAAAAAAATTATGGAAAAAAAATCAGGTAATGGACATTTTGGTAAGGGTCATTTTCAATATTTTCAGAAATTCGTCAATAATCACCGACATTGTCCCGATTTTAAATTATGATGTATTTTTTGTCATATTTTATTACAGTTTTGAATGTAGGCTCTCCTATTGGGGAACAATGATTCAAAACATGTTGAAAAATTTTATTTTAAAATTTTCAAAAAAGTTTAATAAAAATAAGGTGTTCTGTATAATTAAGGGAAAATTTGTAGTGAGTAAAAGCATCTGTAAAAAGTGATAAAATAAAATGAGAAGTTAACCTTGTTGTGTGTAGAGAGAGGCAAGTGTTGAAAAGATTGTGACGAAGAAGGCAGCGGAATATTTACCAGCGTTGGCCAAGTGCGGAAATGTTTTGTGGGTATCGCGGAAACGACGAATGCACTGAGTGAAGCGAAACCACGCGGGCAGAAGCGCGATGAACGGACGCACCAGGTAGGAATTCGTGTGGCACACGCCCTTTTCTAACCGGCAAAGAAAGAAGATACGTTACTTATGCGTCAAATTTTAGCCGGTAAATACCGATTCTAAAATTTTTTTTAAATAACCTTTATCGTTAGTCAAAACCGGTAGTGAAAATTATATTAGTAAGTGAACTCAAACTTGTATTGGACACTCGAACAAGATGGAACAGTACTATAGAAATGATTTATAGATTTATTGACGTTAAAAATTATATCCACAAAGCCTTAAAAGTGCTTCGAATTGTTGAAATTATATCATATGAAGAATGTAACCTTAAGGCTTTAAGGACTTTCTTGAGAAGATGCTTCCGATCACTCCATGAAATTTATTTCAAAAGAGCTAAATAATTTTTTCAGGTCGCTGCTAAAAAATCTAAGAATTGTTTTACATGAACGCGATTTTTTCTTGAAGGTTGTCAAACATAAGCGCATTAATTGGATATTTGGAAAATGGTAGTTATTTTAAAAATTATGATATTGAATGTGAACAAGTTTGTTTATATAGTACTAAAAGACTAGTTGAAGAAATATTTGTTAGGCTTTTAAAATCTAACAGAGAAGTTACAAAATTCATGAAAGTTTTTGCTTATCAAATGTGCTCAATAATAAACGCGATTAAAAAACCTGATTCAATGCTTCAAAGAAATTTTAAATGCTACAAATGAACAGATGAAAGAAGGTACAGGAAATCGAACTGAAAACTTGGAAAAATTATATCAAAGATTAATAACTTTGAAAGCTATCAACGTTGAATTTAAAGATTTCTTTGTGCAGGAAACCTTTAAAATTTGTAGCATACATTTTTTTGGATTTTAGACATAACATATTTTACGCAGTATTTAAATAAAAAAAAACAATTTTTATATCGGTATTTATCGTAGGATTTAAGTTATACCGTTTCATTACCGAGAAATAGTTTTTTGCGTAAATTTCCACTCGTAATTAAAACTGACAATGGGATGAAGTGGATTAATTAATGAAGTTATGAGTTAGTTAGTTTGTTAGCGACTTTCTTAATAATTAATACCACAGCATACGTTTATATCAATAATTTAAATTAGCAATGAGATTTTAAATTCGTGCTAAGTCGACTGGAAACGGAATTCGTTTGGCTATCGACTAAATTTCGTTTTGGTAGCGTACGAAGACTCGCCTATCGACTAAGAATAAAAGTTTATTTTCCTGGAAAAACAACATCAAAAAAGGTAATATGGGCGTATCTAGGGATAAGTCTTAAAAATATAGAGTAGAGATATTTTCAACTAAAAATTTAATTTTGATTGAAAATCTTAAAGTAAAATAAGGAAAAGTCGTTGCAAATACTTACTAGGATCTGGGAGCCAATCAACTTCAATGATATAGAAGCAGATTAAAAATTCCAAATCCAGCAGAACTGTGACAAGAGATGTAAGCTGATCAGCGAGCCAAAAATCGGCGAATCCGACGTAATGAAAAGGAGACGTACACACTCTCCACTAAACAAAAGAAAGAAATAATGTGTGGAAAGAGAGAACTTCGATTTTCGTCAACGAACAATTGGTCAAATGTATAACTTAAAAAATTTATCTTGAGCAACTGAGCTAAATGACTAATTATCTAAATAATATTAATAGCATTTATTTAAGGGCGTACATCAAGGAGGAGGAGTATATCACGCTAATAATTTGAGACTGGCAGAATTTTAGTTCTTTAATGTTTATTTTCATTTTTTCATACGTCAACATACCATCAAAGCTTTTACCATAAGAATAACTTAATCTTTGAAGACACTAAAAAAATTCAATTCAATTTTTTAATCACTGAAAAAGTTACCTCCTAAAAATTTCAACCGTATACGCACCTGCTTTAAGTTATTTCTTACAATTGAGTAAATAATTTAATCAACTAATTGCCTGCCTGACTTTTATGCATGAATTTAAACTGGCAGGCATAAATTGAAATTATAGCGAATTCCAGTATTTATTATAACTTAATTTTGGGAACGTAAGGTATCGTATGCCCCTACTGAAGGCAACTTTTGGGAATACACTGGCGACTCTAATTTGGGTCGCGAACGTTGGGTTGAAAACCAATGCCTTAAACTAAGACGCATTTGTGCTGTTGTTTTTACACCAAAAAGGAAGGAAACAATAGGCTTTTTTCAAAGTAATACCATATTTAAATTTACAGAAATATTTGAACAAAATGAAAGTGCCATTTCACTCTACCTCTTCGGCTCAAAAAATTGGCGAATGAAAAAAGCGCTGACGCTGAATAAACAAAAATAAGGCGATACCGAAGCGGATCTAATCGCTACTACGCAATTATTCAACTTAATATCATGCCAAACTGCTCTGAAATTCCTATCGAACATATTTTACAGACGATGCATGAGAGCTATATAATAATAATCCATTGCTTCAATATGCACACAGGTCACAGAGAAAACATGTTGATGATCCACTAGATTTTCTCATCTTTTGTCACAGTGATTCTATTTCTCTTTCTGTCTCATCTGTTTTTCTCTTGCGCTTTCTCTGCTAAAACTCAATCATTCACTCAAGCTCTCTTCTTTCATTCAAGCCCTCTTCTCTTGTTAAGCTCTCCTATCTCATTCAGCTTTCTCTCCAGTGACGTAGCTATGCTGGGGCATGAGGAGCCGTACCCACACTCCTATGTACCGCATGGTGCCCTCATTCATCTTATGCGTTATCAGTTTTTGAAAATTTCTCCAATGAAAGGATCAAGAAAGTATAAATAATGTTGCGCAAGTTTTTGTTTTTAAATTGTGTCCCTTCTATCAACTTTTTTTGGCTACACCACTGCTTCTGTCTAATTTGCATTTAGAGTTAAATTAAAATAGTTTTCAATCGTTACAATTTTATATCAATGAATATTGTTAGACTCGCACTAAGATTTTTTTTCATCAAAAGTCACCTAATCTTTATCACTACGTTTGCTACATTTTTTAACATTTGAAAACTTTAATTTTTTCAAGTCAAGAAATTTTTTTCAATAGTTATTTGGGAATGAATGTTTTGATTATCTATTCAGTTTAAAAGCAAGAATACTCTATTTGCTTAATATTTAAGCAGAGATATTTTATAATGGTAATGTTGCATTATCCGTGCATTAATGAAAAGCTATTTTAATTGGAAAGAAGTTGTTCAATGATATAATGCTTTCATATGTCAATCTTATAGATAGTTTGAGTATCGCACTATACGTGCAGTGTAGCAAATACAGTCTATGCCTGCCTCCATAATACGAGTATATCTACATGATACACATATAGTGCGATGTGTGTTTCTCTCTCTTCACTACTATACACATACATACACACACATACAAATTGAAGACCATTATTATGGACAATACAGGCATAGTGCAACATGGACGAGATATTTAAAAAGATTTGTGTTGGTAACCCATATAGTATAAGAGAGCGTCCCTGTCTCATAGAGCTCATCATCTCTTCATCACAGCATTATGCATTGACACGTTGCATCGCACTATATGTATTTCTAGAGGAAAGCGATGACACGTTGCATCGCACTATATGTATTTCTAGAGGAAAGCGATTTTAAGATCATCTTAGATGATCATAGAAAACTGAATAAGGTAATTGGCAAGTTGAAATGGCACTCATACGCATGAGCGATTAACAACAAAGAGATATACAATATTGTTAAACTTATTGATCTCATTAATTCACATTTTCCTATTTTCTTCTTTAAATTTAATGTCAAAGGTTTCCTAAATAGTTTTTTTCTTTCATTTCCTTATTTTTTAATTACTTGTTAGTGATTTTTAAATGTATGTCCTTTGAATTGAAATTAAAAATGTTTCATTTTCTGTAAATACATGATGCATAAAAGTGAATGTAATATATGAAAGCTCGTGGTATATGTAAATTTATTTTAGCTCTAAACAAATATTAAAATACTAGTTTTAATTTACTCTTATATCCCTTCCTCTTTATTGTAAATGTAGAAATTGGTTTTAAATTTCTTCGCTTCACTTACAAAATATAAATGACTTTGATATTCACAATATTCTTGTATTTTTTTTGCTCCTTCGTTATGGCATTTAAACTTTATCTCGTTTAAAGTTTCTTATTGCTGTTGTGCGGCAATTTACGCTATCTCATTATTATCAGCATAACCAGACAATCAAAATAACAATTATTTCAAACTAAGTGAAAACTGTTCTCTTCAAAAATCACAGGGTGACGGTAAGGAAGTTTTGGTGCAATTTCGCACGACCAACGATTAGTAAGTGTAGTACTCGTCAACCGACATGGCAGCTATCATATGGTACTGCTGGCTTCACGAGCACGCTTCCACTTATAACAAAGAGGTAGCTGATGTAGCTTCAAATTCTCATTTACAAAGGCGAGCGAAGTTGTCCCCCACTTTGCTGGTAAGATTTCTTTCTTTGTAACTGATTGTGTATCAAACTAACCAACTAATAGAAATAATAACGTTTACCTCATTTTTATTATGAGTAGCTAACTAATCCAACAACTATCTCACATGTCTATGCAAATTAACTAGTACTATAACGATCTCTAAAATAACTAAGCAAATTTAGATAAATTAGAATGATTAAACGCAACCCCATATTTTTGTAGATAAAATTTGTAGATTCATAGCAAATGTGTTGCTACTAAATTTATAAGTATTTTATTTATTAATTTAGATGAAGAAATTGTTTAAACTTTTTCACAAAACAGTTATATTCAGCGAAATCTTCCTTCCACGATTGCCGGTCAGGGAAAGGGGATACAAACTACTTGGAGAACTTACGAGGTATTTTAGCAGCCAAAATCGAGTCTTGTGATATGCTATGGGTATAGGATTGAGAAGAAAGAAGATGAACAAAGCTACCAGAATGAGTGGACTCAAAAATTTCGGAATAAAGATCATGCCGTGAAACACGTACGCGACAACAGCAATTGCCCACATGACACCCAAGACGCTGGCTATCTTAAAGAGACGAGTGTTTAAAAGAACAAAAAACGGATGCGAGTAAATGGGTGAATCATACAAGTTTTCTTATTTGTCAAGGCAAGGAAATGCTCCAATTTTCCAGCAAAAATTAAGGTTTGTCTTTTAATTTAATATATATACTTTGCTCAATTAATCATTAATATTATTATCGTAAGAAAGCATGAAATACCTATAAATATTACCTTTTGAAAAGGTCCGGTCTTTGGACAAAAGCTTTTTAATTTTTGGGATTTATCTTTGCCCCGCCACTCTTGTTTCCTGACAATTTGGGAGCACATACACACACATATATATATGCGAAGATATACTTTTCTTTTTTATTTGTTTGTGACTTCGCTCTTATTAATTTTGCGCCTTTCATAGAAGATTCGGTATTTCAATTATTTTTGTGCACGTTATCATGAATAAAATTAAACAATTTGTGTTGCAGAACGGAGAAGGAAAAAAATATTTCCCATATAAAAAATTTACTATTCAAATAATTAATTATAAAAATTAAAAATATATTTTTAGTTTGTTTGTGAACTCTTCAATATATATAAGAGTCATTTCAAAACTGTTAACAACTCTACGTTTTGGTTTGTTAACTACTAATTTTTTTTTACCAAATCTAGATTACTTACAAAGAAATTGACCTATTGAAAAAAATTTCTTTTACACCAATTTTATACAAAAAGATTATAAACGTGTTTTTTAAGAGGTTGTGTTAAATAAGAAAAGTTCAATTTATGTATTTTTAACTGCCTTTGTATAATATGTGCCATATTTAGTAAGAAAAATTTTTTACTCAGAGTAGGATTAAATAATTTTTTAAGGCTAACGGAAAAAACAATAGAGTATAGATTCAGATAAAAATTTTAGAAAAAAGATTTGTGGCCCGTACCAAAAAGCTAAAGAGACACACAAAGCCTCTCCGATCAAAAGTTCCAAACCCATATTCTAGAAAAATTGCGAACAATAAGAGAATAAAGTATTCCTCACGATATTTGGCATATTAAAGCAAATATTAAAAATATCCCATTTACAAATCTAGTGAAAAAAGATTTGTTTTCCCAAGGAAGATGAATTGTAACAAATGCAAACATAAAGATAAATGAACGGACACAATGAATATTCAAGAAAATAGCAAGAAGATAAGTAGATCGAGAAAGAACGGAGTAATGAAAAAAACAAATTTAAACGGCAAAAAACTTATAAGTAGGATTGAAGCGTTTGTTTTGACAGAGAGATCAAAAATTTGGTATTGAAAGATGCAGAAAATTGTTAAGAGCCATAGCCATTAAAATTTCTAGTAGCTCTCTAAATCTAAATTTAGAAGGATCATTGTGAATATTTATAAATACATTAATATCTACAAAAACTTTTAGCTTTTTCTACCCTCAGCCGATTTAAAAAATCAGCATTTAAGTCGCTTCTTTATTAAATCTTTTTATTTATTAGTGTACTCACGCTCTTTGTATTTTCATCATCTTTTTTTTTAATTTTCTTACTTCTAAGCAATTTTAATTGCTTTACTTATTTACTCTGCCTTGTTACCAATATTCAGTACTAGTATGCTACACCTGTTTAGTGCTTTAAAGATTGTATTATATATCTATATATTTAACTGAAAGTTTTTTTTGCACTTTATGATTCATGCTTTTTGTTTTCAAATGGAAATATTCCTGAAGTTTTTTTTTAATAGTTTTCCTTAATTAATTTTTGCTGGAGTTCCTGCATCTCGATGGATGAAATTTCTCTTTGCAGTTCTCCGCCCAAAGTTGGATGAAGATTTCTTTTTACTTTTTCTATTGTTTTTTTTAAATAAATTTTTCAAATTAAAAAAAAATTGAGATGGAAAGTTATAAAAAATTGACTTTAAAAATTATTACAATCACTTCTTTTCTATTAATAAATTTCTTAATAATGATAAAAAAAAATCAATTTTTGTAAAATGTACATATAACAAAAATTTGTTTGCAAAAGAAAAGCAGTCAAAAATAAGACTCAAAATTTGATAACTTAGTAAAATATTTACAAAAAATAAATCTTTTTGATATTTTTGAATGAATTTACCAAATACAAAAAATATTGACTTTTGTGGTGTAATGAAAAAAAATTGACTTTATTAACCAAAAAAAGTGTAATAGTTGCCAAAAACATTGCATACTCATTTAACCATGATTTAGGAGTGCTTTTATTGACTTTTAATTATTCTAGTTATTACTAGAATATAAAAATAACTAGGCACTCTTTTAACTAGTAGTCATTACTATAGGTAAAAAAGATGTAAGCACGAATACTTCTAAAATCTGTTGATCTGTCAAGTGATTTCTTGGATCAATTTCAAAGATGAGGACGTGATTGACACCTGAAGATCTCCAACCATATGTGTTTATGCCGAGTAAGTAAATGAAAAATACTACCAAAAAAGCTCCTCGAAAAATACGCACAGCTGGCAAATCTTCGCGAGAAACTTCTAGGATATATACTAAATGAGTTTCAAAGAATTTGAATGATATTAAAGGGTGAGAGTAATTGAAAAGTAGTAAATTCACCTCCACCAACAAAGATGACGAGAAGGAAAACGAGAAAAGTTCCAAGAAATAAACCCAGACGAAAAGATGTCCAGAGAGATTCCTAAATTTATTCAAAATGGTTTAGCTTAATAAAAATCTAGAGATATGCATCAATTATGAATCAATGAAAATTTAGAAAAGTTTGGTAATCATTTAATTGAGCTCGCAAGCGAATCCACCCTTTCAGGCATAATTGAACACTCGAGTCCAATTAAATAAAAATCCTCTGTTTTAGGCTATATAAAGACTTAATAAAAAAGATAAGCATACGATTAGCTTTCAAAAACGTCCCGCTCAAATCGTAAGCACATTTCATCCTAGAATATGGAGAAATCGTCTTTGAGAAATTGGTTTTCGAAAATTAATATCTGCTTTTGATTTTGAATGAATTTTCTTATAACTTAAAGCAGACACTTTTTTTTCACTAAGGACCGATTGTGTCTGAAAGGCTTAAGCCGTCTGGATATTTATTTAGTTATTTTTTGCGTGACAAGTTAACAAATAAAAAAGATTGGTAAACATTTAATCGAAGTAAGATTTATTTTATAACCTTTTAAATCATTGCACTAATTCCATTAAATGCTCAAATATAAAAGGATGAGCTCGCAATTGCGAAAAAGATTTCTCATTATCACTTGAACTCGATATTGAAATGAAACAGGCGAAAAAAATAATTTTTACTTGATTTCACACACCCATTTTCTAATTAAATTTTAAAAATCTTACAACATTAAATTAATTCTGAATTTATTCATATTGAGAAATGTATATCAAACGAGTTTTTAAACAATTTTGATAATACGTCTAGATTAAGACGCGGATTTCAAATGTATTATTGATATGAGATATAGTTAAAATGATATTCAAAGAATGAAATATGAGGAGAAATATGAAAGAGAGAGAGAAATATAGACGCCGATAAGAAGAATTAAAAACCTTTTGGCTAAGTGGAGGCACTCTGAGTCTTTTCATCGCTTTTGTTCTATCGCCACCAGCCAATTTATGCGTGAACAAATTCTAGAAGTAGAAGTTTGGATCTATAAAGATAGAGGAAAATATTTCCTAATTCTAACAAACACATGAAAGAAAAGAAAACTAATATCATTGTGACTTTTTAAATTATTTTAGTACAGGCACATGTATGATCCACACGTAATGAATCTTTCAAATTTTATTTCTTTCTCAGTTTGGTCTATAAAATCGGTGAAAAAATCAATATAGTTACATGTAAAATAAATATAAATTAAACAATAGATACCAGAATAATTTCAATATTTTATAAAATCTACTAGCAAATATGATTTTATAATTAAACTAATAATTAGCCAGTTAACTAATAGATTGACCAACAAGCTTACTTACAAATTAAGTAACTTGGATACATAAAAAGTTAGACCTAAGTTCGATTAATAATAATTTGTAATGACTGTAGGGCGATTGTTTTTGACTTAAAAAAAATTGTTAGAAATTTTGACAACTTTTTTTTAAATTTTGTAGTTCCAAATCCTGAAAATATCTTTCCACTGCAACCGAAGTAGACTGACACATTTGTAAAACTAGATACATTGAAGGGGAAATGTTTGGATTCTTTAATTGTATTATTTTAGTAATACATAATATTATAATAATTATATTTTAGTTGTCTTTTATTTTTTTATCTAAATATTCTTTGATTTTTTTAAAATTCAAGGCTTCATATACCTCAAATGCCTTCTTTATAGTAAAGTTTGTGGACAAATTGTTGTCTATCATCTCACAAATACATGAATAGCAATCTTTGATATTCATGAGCTGCTCAACTATTGCATCGTTTCCAAGAGCCTTTTTTGTTCTGTTCAAAATGAGGCTATTCGTGTCTTCAATGCTTTGAACAATTTTTTTGACGGTAGGAAGATTTTCGCTATAGTAAATAGCCGCTCTGAGCCATGAAGTCCAGCGTGTTACAATAGGTCAAGGAGGAATGCCAATTTCTTTAAACAAAGCTTTTCTTTTTTTATTTTTAACTGTGAGCATTTTCATTGCGCTTATCAATTCATCAACTTCTTTATAAAAAACGCGTATTTTCATGGCACAATTATGCATAAGATGAACAAAACAAGTAACATGAAAAAGATTTTCATGTAATAGCTTTAATGTTTTTGTTGCTGATATGTTGTATCAGAAATTCAGATAGCTGCATCAGAAATGAACAATAAAAAATTTTTTCTCTCAACTTGAAAATATTTGAAAACATCATCTACCAGCTGTAAAACCTTATTGGCATTAGCATGCTCTTCCAAAATCTCACACTTCACCAACCAGCTTTTTTGTAGAATCTCCACATCTCCTAACAAAATATTACAAATATTTGAAAATATTTCAGTCTCGTCCAGTATAAGAAAAAGTTTCTTGCCGAGTAGATGCGCTTTTATTTTAATGAGTTTTTCTACTGACATTTCTTCCACCATTTTTCTACTCTGACTTACAGAGGGCAAAGAATGGCACATTTCAGAAAACAAACCATATATACTTGGGTGATTAAGCTTATGTAGAGGTATATTAGCCTCTAGAAATGACCTGACTATTTTTTTCGAAAAAATTTTACTTGAACATCGCACAAAAGTGTTTATATTTTCGTTTTTTGCCATCATATCTTTCAAACTTTTATGTTTTTTGAGCTTTTATGACTCTCGACAAAAAAAAGTTTGTCAAATTTAACCTTTACGCTTCACAGTTTACAAAACAAATTACTATCAAGATCTACAGCAAACTCATCTGGGTACTTTGCAATAATATTTTGAACTTTTGATTTTGAACCTTTTGTAACCTTAGGCATTTAATAATCTAAAATAAAACAGAAAATTAGAAAAAAATAAGATAACGTAAAAGCCTATTTTTTCAAAATGAAAACTAAAAGTTCTTGCTAATAGATTAAATGAAGAGGGCACTTATGCTAGATTGATTTGAAAAAATGTATTAAAAAAATAAATATTAAAAATAAAAAATAATTTTTAATTAAAAAATAAATAATAAAAAATAAATATAATTTATCAATAAAATTCTGACACTGTTTTTTTTAATATTTCTCATGATTAATAGTCAAAATATGAGTTTTAGAAAAAAATTTGGACTCACAATTAATTTTTTGACTTTATTGACCTAAAAAAATTTTTTTTGACTTATTGACCTATAAAACTCACATTATTTGATTTTTTTGCTGATTCCTTATAAAGACCCTACCCAATTTCTTAAACGTTAAAAATAGAAAAAAATATTTTTTTGACTTTATTGACTTTTAACTGCCCTAGTAATGAGATTTAAATGATAGAGAAGCAAAGAAAAATAATTTAAAAAGTCTTTCTTGAGAGAATTAAAACATGAAGTTTTAATTATAAATCTCTTTCAAGTACCTCAATTTGTTGGATGAACTGTAGGATGTCCGAATTGGTGTAAAATTTGGCGACATCAATGTTTTGAAGACGAAATTCATTTCCTTTCGTTGTGGAAAATATCTAATGAGTAAAAAGTAGGGTAAATAAATCGCATTACAAGGTAGTTATAAATATCGTATTTAGGTGCACATGTTGGAATATGAGGGGATGGGCAGTGGTTTCATATGGTTCCTAGTCAAAACGTCCGAAAACCAAAACGTTCGAAACTAAAAATCAAAAAAGAATTTTAATCTTTTTTCTAACTATTTTGATTATGGCCGTTTTCAAATATAATAATACTAATCAGAGCTAAGGAAAAGAACTATTACCGTTTTTAATTGTTTTTTTTTGTTTCCCCAATTAAAAATGTATTAAAATTTGGTTGTATAATGTTCGTCAGCATAATTCAATAAAATGCCATGAAATAAACTAAAAATTCATTTTTGATTTTCGGACGTTTTGACCAGACGCCTTTCATATTGCGGACTTATGTCTGCAAGCGATTTTCATGGGATCGCAAAGACATAAAAATAATTATATTATTTAACAGTTAGGAGCAAACTCATCTTCATCGATTATCTGAGTAAGAATAAATATAAAAAAATTCTCAAAGACACAATCAAAGAAAACAACTATGTGTTGTGCTGAAAATCGTCTGCTTTAAATATACAAAATTGCATTGAAAGAGAAGGCAGCCGATTCATTATTCTGGTTGTCAATGGACTAATGCTCACCTTATGTTTATAAGGTTAAAAACTTCAAATTCAAATTCAAATCTTACAATATTAAAAAAGATGTGATTGATGTCTGATTCAATCAATCCACTAAAATTACCATTTGAAGCCCAAACGTTAAACTTAACGCTATCAACATAAGCCACTACATATGCCAATTTTTATCATTAGCTAAAAAGCAAACAAATAAAATGATACATTCAGATGGCAAATTAACGAAATTTATTTTGATTATATATTATAAAATAAAAGACGCCATTATTCTGAACTCAATAAAATGATATATTTAAATAGCATGACAGTGAGCGTATAAAACCAATCAAGTAAAAGAAGTAAAGATTAATATAAACATGAAAAAAAGCATAAATTTAAGTTAAAAATATTATTTTAAATTAATTTGAAAATCATGAGCAGCGCAATATTATGAGCAAATTATTATTATAATTAAAATATGATATAAAATTCCCTTTTTTAAAGAAGTATAAATGAACTATTCATTTTTCTTATTAATTGTATGAAAAAGAGTTGCTAAGAGATAAAATCACTATCATGATGAAGGCGTTAATTCTAAGAAAGAGAAGTAGGAAGTAAAAACAACTCTGTGCTAGACTCAAACTATTAGGGGCGGCCTCGCTACACTCAATGTGCACTCCCTCATTTTGGAAAATATACTACATAAAGAAACGATTACAAGTTTTAATACAATAAAGGACGATCGATACCTTGTCGTGTTTTTTGAGAATCTTTCGAAAGCCAGTATAGTTTAGCTGTTGATAATTTTGTAAGAGAACCAGGCTTAAGTAGTACTCGCTGAAAGCCAACTTCAACTTATCCAGCTTCTTGAATTTAGAGTCTGAATTCTTAGTCCACCACTTCTTGTGCAGAGAGGCGAGGCTGGGACGCATCAACTTTTCGTTGCTGGGAGAGGAGATGAAGACCATGGACAATTCGAACTTCAAAGAAGCCAACTTTCGCGTTGCTTCCGCCAACTTCTCTAAAATTGTAAAGAAAGCACGTAAAAATGAAGGAGCATTGAAACGCTTAAACACTTAAATCTTCCATTAAGAATCAACCATAAACCTTCAGAATTACATTTCAATGCATATTAAAAAGCATTGGAAAGGATTCAGTAGAAAAAAATAATGAATAACAAATATAGCATGTTTTAATCATGCATATGTAACAGAATATAGAGGGCATATTTTGCCTATTGAAATATCAGACAGATGAGTCTAGAACAATTTACCATGATGGACACCTACACGTAGAATAATTAACCATAGTGGACATTTACCTCCCTCCCTCACTACATTCGATACATAATAATAGCTATATTCTTTCACTAAAACTTACCTACTTTTTAACGCTTTAAGACGCTTAAGATTTTTTTACGCTTTTTGAAAACTACACATTTGATTATTTTTTCAATGAATTTTTATATAACTCAAAGCAGCCGATTTTTAGTTATGTAACACTGACAGTCTCATTCTGAAAGGGTTAAAACTGACTAGTAACTAACTATTAATTAAACTTATTTTAACCCATCATCAGTTTTCTGACAAAGAAGACTTGTTGATTTTAACTGATTAACGACAACCAGGGTAGACTACTGTCGACTTTATAAAATTTTAAATCGTCTACGTTTATTATAGCTTTAATACACATCTGTTTACATTCGGTATGGCCTGATTATCCAGGTCATAATGAGTTTTTTCAAATTACTTACTCTTGTCAGATATTTTTAGAATTAAATGGATTATGAAGTATGTAGTTAGTTTTAGTCAATATAACTATTATTTATATATAGCGACAGGAATTGATTCACCGGGAAGGGTGGGGAAGGTACAGAGTTGGCACCCCCTATCACCCCCCCCCCTTCCCTCCTTAAAAACTGGAGCAGACCCCACTTACTAAATTTGTGACCTAAATCCATAACAACAACCGTGTAAACGTATTGTGCATCATTAAATTCCAAAATAAATGTGTTTCATTCTATTTAATAAGGCAAAAATTCATTTTTTAATTACCTGCACGTATTTTACATGATTTTTAACACTTCTTATTAATTTAACTTGATTAAATTTAAAACTTAATCAAAAATGCTTTTAAATAAAAATGTCAAGATGGATTGAGGACCACAGAAACGGAGTTTACAGGCCGCATGTGGCCTGCGAACGACAGATTTCCTACCCTTGAACTAAATAGTGTTATGGGGCCTTTTTGAATGAATAGATAATATTGATTTTATGGTGACATTCAATAAGATAAAATATCAACCTAGTGAAAAAATAAAATACTTCAAAATCATACAGGATCCCTGTAAAACGAAAAGGCAAGATCAGAATTACTTGATTGAATAAATTAACTTTTTAGAACTTCTTACCAAGGCTGGGTAATCAACCAGAGCCCGGAGCCAGATAATTTTGGAGGGTCCGGAGTCGGAGACAAGGGATCATATTATGTGGAGCCGGAGCTGGAGGGAGAGCTACTAGAAATTTTAATGGCTAGGCTCCTAACAATTTTCTAATTAATATTATGCATCTTTCATTACTAAATCTCTCATAAACTTAGCAAGTAAGAATGGTAACTAACTGGCAAACATAGCATAAAATTTGAAACGTTACTTCTTTATCCACTAGTTAATTAACAAATCCTAACTAATAAAGAAATAAATATACATTAAAATTAACTATATTAATATAGTTTATTAATTAATTAATTAATTTTTACTCAATCAGACTAATAAGCATTAAAACTAATAAATTAATAGAACAAAAAATAATACTAAAACTAATTAACAAACAATTCGAAAAAAAATTACAAACTAATTGATTTACCTAAAAAGTTACTTATTTGTTAAGCTATTAACTTTTTATTTAATAAACTATAACTAAAAACAAATTTATTCATATAACAAACAAACAACGATATTCAAATATAATGTTCTTCAGTTTTGCCAAAATTTCTGAACATCTTTTTTTTAATCGCCTTTTATGAGATCCTAAATGATCTCGATTAAAAATGAAGTGTAAATCATGGAATGTAAATAAATGAGTTGAAGATTCCCCTTAAAAAGGCGGGTGATTAAATTTTAAGCGTTTACCTAATGAGAAAGATCTTGGTATTGAAATCAAGCCCCGTCGAATAGAGACAGAAGGTAGAAATTTTGAATCAAAAGTATCCCCACTTTTTTCTAAATTTAAACTCGACTGCTCCTTTGCTTTGAATAAAATTCTGCTAAACCACATTATCCTGAAATGTGGCAAATCCAGTAACTCCATTGCTCCCAACCCAAGTTAGTGTGGAACGATTGTCTTCGGCTCTTCGTATTATTCATTCTGACCTACGAGCTTCAATGAGGGAAAATTTGGTAAAGACATTTTTGTTCCTCAAAACAAATTCATTTCAATTAATTTTTTTCATCTGCGTTTAATTTTCACTTCGTTTTTTATTCAGTGTATTTTATTATTTAATTTTAAATTTTGTTAAACGCAAAGCTTTGCTTCAAATAATTGAAAGGTAAAAATTTTGCGTAACTGGATTTGAGATCATGTTTTGTTGTAGCGGCCATGGCAAATGAATTTATAAGCTATGGAGCAGGAACCGGAGCCACCGATTTGAAAACAATCGCTCCGGGGCAGGAGCTCGAGCCAAGGCTTGAATAATGAATATACTATGTCTCCGAGGCTGATGAGGCATCAGTCTTGAATATCGTATCTAGTCGTTTATATTTTATTCAATCGTGAGATTGCCAACTATCCAATTATACTAAAGCATTTTTGCGATCCCACCAAATAAAGAAACATCACCATCTTATAATAAAAATTCATTAAAATCAACCAAAACCAAAAATCCAATCAATCATGAACATTTTTATAAAGAAACTGCATTTTAGTACGGTGTTTCTAACAAATACCTATTTATGTAATCCAAATTTGGGTTCAGTAGACATCATGAGAAATATTTTTGCGATACATTGAAAATTTATGCATATTCCTAATCTCAAGCTTCAATATATCATATGCATCATTTTATGCATGAAAAGTTTTAAATGCATGGAATTGAATTTATTCATGTAAAAAATCTAAAAAATACGTAAAAGGACTGAGTGAAAATAATGAAATGAAAAATTAATTCTATATCCATATGACGATCCACATATTTCATCTCAAGACATAAATTTGGAATTCACACCTTGTTAACCCATTTTAGACCAATGTTGTCGATAGCAACGCAGAGGAACTCTTACTTTCAATGAAATTAAATAGGAGTTACTAACGTTGTCTGCTTTGTTTCGTCATAAATGGGTTAGAAACACTCTCTTAGTATAGTATATCAAAGAATTTTTTTTAGATTTAGAAGCCTTACGAACCTAGCCTCTGGCTAGGTCGATCGCTTTGCATGTATTTTGGAATTTTTAAAAATAAAAAAACATGGAAAACGAAAAGATAAAATGAATCGAATTACCTGCAAAAAATGTGTTAATTTTTAAAAGTTCTTCTCTGCAAAATTGGAAAAAATTGTCATCAAAGTTAGCGATAAAGCGAAAGAGTTCTTCTTCTGAGGCTCCTAAAAACGAGAAAAAGTTTATTGAAAAGACTGAGTGTATACACAAGTATCAACAATCTTAAAAGCCTAAAAGAAAAAAACGAACATTTTTATTCCAAGCCTGGCAATCAACTGTCACAGTCCCCTCCCCCAGTTGATGACCATAGTGCTTGAAAATATATCTTAGAAAAATTTTAAGACTATGTACTGTTTTTCAATTACCTTATATATATATTTATATATATATGACACGTATTTTCAATGATTCCCATCTATTTAATTAAATAAATATATATTTATTGTTCTTACTTATTTCAGTTGATTTTATCGGTGAATAACTTGTAAATTTGGTTGTCTACAAGTATGATGGTGAGTTAGACAGATAGATCGCTTCTAATGTTAGTTAAATGATTATGTTGGAGTATTTTGATGAATTAATTAGTTTAAAAAGTTAAGAAATACTTAACCCTTAAACTTTGATTAATTTTAGTATTCCAATCATGAAAAGAAACTTTATTTCATTGCTTACGGAACAACACATTTTTGCTCATTAAAATTTTAGTTTGTTTTAAGTTAATTTTTGAGATCGAACTTCAAATACGAAATCCAATTTTTTTCCTTACACTTTAAGTTTACACTCTATAACACATATTTTTTAGGCTTTACTGAAATAGTTCATTTGTTTAAATTTTTTTTGAATTTATAACTTTAAATCTTGAATTAGTTAATATTTTTGTTATTAATTAAAAAATAACGGTAATAAAAAATTTAATAAGATCATGGAATAAATTATTTCTTACGAGAGCGTCTAGAATGTTTGATGCCCAAGCAATCTTCTGGAATACTCGAACAGTCGGCGTTAATATTTTATTCAATCCGCTTTAACATTTTTCTTCTATGACAGATATTGTGATAAAAGCCTTCTCCCCAGATTAGCAGGAAATACATTAACCCATTAACGACCGGAGTCGACTTTATAAAAAATACGCTCGTCTGCTTTTATAAATGTTTTTTAATACAAAATCGTCTGCTTTACACTAGATATCGTCTGATTATTTTAGTCGTTAACAGGTTAAGATGACTTTTAAAAAAATAAATTTTTATGAGTATATTCGAACCTAACAGATGAAACTTTCAGGTAATTTTTTCACTAAATCTTTAAAGTCTGAATCTCTTCTAGTTTCTAAAAATTCTTTCACAATTGTTTTTCTTGCTTTTTCTCTATTTAATTTATTGCTTTGACACCATATTAACTTTCTATGTTGTGTTAAGTCTAAACACCAACTTTTATTTTATAATAATTTAAGCTAGAAAATGTTTTATATATACATTTATAACAATTCCCTCCTTTAGGAAGTGGTCTTTAAGAAAAATAAGCTTCTTTACCAAGTTCCTCATCAAGCAAAACTGATACAAAGCATTAAAATTCAATCATCTTTCATCTTTTGTAATAAAAACTTCAACAAAACAAAAAGAAGAGATAGATGAAAATATTGCAAAGTTTTTTTTCAGTAATAATATTCCTCTTTGTAGAAAGCTCATATTTTAAAAGCTTGCTTCACTCTTTGAGACCTGGATACAATCCACCAAACAGAAAAAGATTGTCAAACGATCTTTTGTCAAAAATAAATGGGCAAGTTGTTGATCAAATGAAAAAGGATTTGGAAGAATAAGAAGCAGGTCTCACACTTATACAAGATGGATAAAGCAGCGTTAAAAACAATCCAATTATTGCACATTCTATTCATAATGGGAAAAAAAAAGTTTTTTGTTATCAGCAAAAGACGCCAGTAGTGAGAAAAAAACATCAGAATACTGTGCAAGGCTGGCAGTAAAAGCAATTGAAAAAGTTAAATTGATATACGGAAAAGAGGTACTTTATTTGATTTTTTGAACATACATAATTCTAAATTAATTTTGCAGGTCTTCGCTATCTGTACTGATAGTGAGAATAAAATGATAAAAATGAGAAAAATTATTATAGAAAAATTCCCGAAAGTTTTAACATATGGCTGCTCTGCGCATTTTTTAAATTTGCTAGAAAAAGAAATAACCCCAAGAACAGTATTGAAACACATTGTAGAAATTCAAAAGTATTTCAGAAATCACCATCAACCTCAGGTAAATTTAATTATCTTAATTAAAAAATTAACTGTGATTTGCAACTCTTTCAAATTGTTTCACTTTTTTATTGTTGACAGGCATGGTTAATAGAAAAAGGGGGAGTTTTACCACAGATTCCTAATGATACAAGATGGAACTCCTTGTTAGATTGCATCGAAACATATTTAAGAAATTATCCCTTATTACTTGACATCAGGAAAGATCATATTAATGAAATGGACAACGAAATAGGATCTTTATTGGATAACATTACAATTTTAAGAAGTGCGCAACATCTAAAAACAACTCTAAGTTTCCTTGGAGAATCTTTAGATAAGGTAATAGTAAAAAGGTCTTACAGGATTTCATCTTTTTCGATAGTTTTAATTTCCCTTTTTATTAGCTTCAATCTGATAACTGCCATCTGAATCAGTGCGTCAAAATATGGAAAAGTTTACTCGCTGATGGAAGTTTGTCCAACTTCAAAGAAGAAATAAGAAAAAGATATAGAGATGTGATGACGCCATATAACTTTTTTGCTTATTTAACAGATCCAAATATAAAAGGTAATTGTAACATTTTAACTTAATATTTTTTATGAATAAAGAATTTTCATAGATCAACATATTTCTAACTGAAGAAATGGCGGAAAAGTGGTTTCAAGAAAATTATCCAGAATTTATTTCGGGCTACTGGTCATTTAAATTGAGATCAGAAAAGTCGTTTCCAAAATACCTTTTTAATGAAAACACCCTTGAAAGTTTGACAACAAGTGAATGGTGGAAAATCATTTATTTAAGAGAAAAAAAAGAAAAAAGTCTTCCTGAAAACCTTCCTCTATTTTTGATGAATCTTCATAGCTGCCCTGCAAGCTCTGCCAGCATTGAAAGAATTTTTTCATCATACGGATTGATCTGGAGCAAACTTAGAAATTGTCTCGACTCAGAAAAAACAGAGATGTTAGTTAGAATTTATAAAAATTTACAATAAAAGTTTATATGTGTTTTTTGTATTATTTCTGAATATGGTTAAGTATCTTTTTTTGCAGAAAAATATATTTTTCTAACAATTTGTTTTAATTTTATATAGATTTATGTTACTGTGTTTTTGGGTGGGTTTTTGGGTGAGTTTTCGGGTAGTGGGTTTTTGGGTGCCAACCCTGGGTCTAACAAATTGTTTCATGAACTCTAGCTTGACATGAAAAGGTGGAAATTTTTATTTCTTACTCTCAACAAGTGGTTGTGTTATAAAAGTATTCTCTCCAAGAATCTAAAGTTTCCTTAATGGCCATTATTTCTGTTCGCCATTTTTTTACAGATGTCTATTCAACACGTGTGATCAATTTGTGTGGTCATCATATAACTATTTTAAATGCACTGCGTGGCCTATATGATTCGCAATAAACACGTTTCCCTTTTGAAGTAATAGAGATTTTAGATTTCAAACATTCTTAGGAGCACGCATTACTTCTATCAATCTTACAACATCTTGAAAATTTTAATACACTAATGTATTTACAAAATCCTTTATAACTTTATATAGTTTGATCCTTTATAACGCAAATGGCGGGGTCGAAGAGGGTTATAACGCGTTAAAACGGTCCTTGTTATAACGGATCTACTCGAACGCGCGGTATAATTTAGTCCTGCATGTTTTAGCATATTACATGTAAAAATACGTTTATTGAATAAAGTAAGATTAGATTTAATCCCTTGGGGCTGTTGAAGGAGTCCATCAGAAGCAAAGTGACCTAGAGCAGAGTTAAATTTAGTAATCACAAATTTTAATTAGACTGCAAAATTTAAATGTACATTTTTTGATAAATTGACCATAAAAAACGGGAGCCAAGACGCTTATCCGCATTTTATTGGAGCCCACGTTATACCGGGATTATATTATCACTTACTTCAAGGATTATATTATCATAATTTAAAAATAATTAATTATTATCATAATTAATTCAAGGGATTATATTATCGGGATTATCCATTTGATTTACATATATCACTGCCATCTTTAGGTAAAGGTATTCTTGTATATACAGGTGCTGACAATTTATTTATTGAGGCATGGGATGAATTGCCAAACTTCAATTTGGATAACGTATTTTCTGTGGACTTTCTTGCTATCGTGAGATGTCTTTATAAGACAACAGTAGCAAACATATACATATTTTTTGTTCTTGCAATGCCATAGAAATTCAGAATTCAGCTGTTTTCTCTTGCCTTTTGTCCATTAACGCAAATTTTCAATAGATGGCTTAATTATATTGTGAAGAGACCCAAATTTATTTTCATCTTAAAAGTATACTTTTCTCAAAAATTCACTTATGTTCAATCTTTGACTTTCGCATAAACAAAAAATGATATAAGTAAAACTTTCACATATGTATAACAAAAAAATTAACAATTTTCTTCAAAAAGAAAGAGATAGAAAATATTCAACTAGCTGAATGAAAAATTTGATTCAAATCTTATCTCCACAAGTAATTTTTTCAAACAAATCAGGTTATAATCTTATTTGCTATTTTAAAGCCTTAATTAACTAGCTATGAGATAAATGTATTTGCTTATCAATAAAGATCTGGTAGTTAGGCTCGAGACGTTATAAAGTATTGCATAGAAAAAAACTGTTCTCAGTTCTTAATTCGTAGACTTAAATATACCTAGAAAGGAGTCTTGAAGTTAAGTTAGCAGAAAAAAATATTTAATTCGCAAAGGTCTGTGTTATTCGAGAAAAATTACCATTGTAAGGGAAGTGATTATAAAATAATGAAATAAAAGACAACAAAAAGTACCTTAGAAAAACTTTTTTAGCTCAAAAAACACAAACATAAAAAATAGATTAGTCACCTTCCTGTATCAATGGTTGCTTTTCTTTTCCTTCATAAAGCAAATCCTTCATTTCCTGCAAAAAACGAAAGAAATGAATAACCATAAATAAAAGAACTCTCTTAATCTTTAACAAGAGATATTATTGAATGGAGCTCAAATTTTTAGTAGCATTGAAAAGAAAAAATAATAATAATATATCAAATAAATATGCTTGATCGAACATTTTCATAGTGTATTCGTTTAAATTATCCCTAACGCAGCATCCAAAATTCATAGACCTAAAATTTTGAGAGATATGTTAACTTTTTTAAAATCATAAAATTAAACGCTCCTAGAAGTTGACAAAGAAAAAATTAAAAATGTTATTCGAGGAAAAATTAGTTCCAAAAACAAATTAGCTTTTCAACGCTAAAGAAAACAAAACAGAAAGATCGCAATGGTTATGTTAGTTAATTCACCCCTCCCCCCCCCCCTCTAAAAAAAACTAAACTACTACCGCTAATACATACATAATTAATGTCGCTTTTGCGTTTTATTTGCAGCACGATTTTCAACATCCATGAAAATCTAACCAATAAAGTTCTGACCATCGCATGTTCACAATTTTAGCTACTTAGAAATATCGCGTGATGCATTATTGGCTATTCTCCGTTCTGTTACACTGCTAGGCGAACTTAAGAAAAATTAAAAATATAACAGGTTATACCAAAAATGCCTTTATTAACAAAAATTTTATATATCTAGGAGAATTAGCCAAAAAACAATTTTTATACAAATTTCGCAAAAATTAGTGTGGATATATGATTGGTTTATGACATGTCACTGAATTAAGAACAAATCCTATTCGCTATTTTTGTGTTGTATATCCGTCAATAAATCTTAATTTTAATTTTTCTGTGTAATTTATGGCCTTACAAGGGATTGCAATCAAGCAATAGTTCTGAGAACAATTACTAATAACGCGTTACTCAAATCGAAATGATAAGGATATAATTATCCAGCTAAAAAATACTATTATATAAACTCGAAAGTTATACTAATATTAACTTTAGACATTATTATAAAGATCTAAAAATAAGCCAAAAGTGCAAACAAAATAGAGGCGTCTAAAAAGAAAGGCGGTATTTTTTCAACTTGAAATGGGTAGGAACATTTTGTGGTAGTGAACACATCATGATAATCACCTATTCAGATTTGTTCACAACTAATAATAAATAAACAAATAATAAATATCCTCCACGAATAGTGAGCGGACGCGAAGTAATACAATGCAATGCTTAAAGTTTGTAGAAATACAGAATACAGACCATGCTACACGAATACTAGTAGGAAGTTCGCTTATATTGATTTAGAATGAATGTCCGACATATGTCAAGGCATCTAAAAAACTGTAGGCTCAAGAAGATCGGCACCAAACCGATTACTATTAGCCCTTTGAAAAGTAGTGTGACACCAGTGTCCAAAGGAATTAAAATCTGCTTTAAATATGTAAAATTTTATTGAAAAGGAAAACGGAGTATTGGTCTTAAAAATTCTAGTTCTCAAACGGTTAGAGGAAAAAGTCTCGTACACGACAGATGGATTTATGAACTCTTGTGATAACACTAAACTATTATCCCTGATTATCGCAACGTTTTCAAGGCACAAAAGATTTTTTGGATATTCTTGTAAACTCCCGTTCCAATATACTATCAATTATCGATCCTCAGAGAACAATTTTTATTATTATAGCAAAACGTGCGACAGTATCTCTTGTTTCAACAATTTTTATATAGCCAACTGAAGGTTTTATGCTAGTATCATCGAGATTAAAAATTTTAAATATAAATAAAAATCACGATGATTTACGGCTAGTTGGTTGATTCTCAGGAACAGCCCCTGGACGTCAGTTCAAACCTCATAGTTTGACCATTAAAGTGGAACTGATGAGACTTCAATAGCCGAAACCGGTCTTTCACACAGTGTACACTTAGTGATGATGATCAAATAAAATAGAACTTACAATGTCTAGTTATGTTTAAATTATATTATATATAATTTACTTACAAAGAATGTTACTGAACTATTTTCATACTATATTTTAATATAATTATTAATTAATATTATAATATAGTTGAAATTATAAATTTATTAGAATATTTCTACTCTCCTGACTTTATATCAATCAATGAGCCGTCGCGATTAAAATATGAATAACTTTATAATATATAAAAGTTTAAAGGGGCATACTCTGAAGTTTTATATTTTTTTTATTCCTATTCTCGCACAAAAAAAACTTTTGGAAATAAAATTATATAATTATAAGCACTGATGTTTATCTATTGATTTAAATATCTATATAACTGGTTGATAAAGACCCACAAGAGTGAAAATATTCGAATAATTAATTATTTCTTTGAACTATATTATTACAATCTTTTAATTTATAATTTAGTTTTTTAGTAAATAACCAAAGTATAATTTTAAAAAATAAATAAAAACCTCATATTGAATATATTGCTTTCGCCATTCAGGCGTAAGGTGAGCAGTTAAATGTTGAGCAAATTTCATTATTTAAAAATTAAACTCCATTAAATATTTTATATGAAAGAGGTTGAATAACGCATCAAACAAACTAAAATTATAAATATTTTTTGTAGCATAATGCTCTAATATTTTAAATTTAAGAATAAAATCCAAATAATATAACGTATATTTTTATGCAGTGAAATGGCAAGATCTGGTTAAGGGTCGATTAAAATTTGAAATTTCTTTTCATGATAAAAATTCAAGGGTAAATCTTTGTGGATAAAATACTAATCAACGAGGAAAGAAAATTTAGGTATTTATTATTTGAAATGAACAAAATAATATGTTTATATGTTCTATAATATAATAAATCCTTAAACATTATAAGCTTGCAAATTTGTTAAAATGAGGATAATAATTTAAGTATACAATTTAAAATCTAAACTAAAAATGTTTATAAATAATTATATCATGGTTTTTCTAAGTGTAAGAAAAATACAATAGAAAAATACAACCTTATATAGAATTGGAAATATTTTGTAAAGGAGTAAGAGTATCTTCAGTGGAGGAAGAGAATCATGAAAATATAATATTATATTTAATTTTAAATATTTTTTCTCAAAAATCGTACAAGAATTTGAAAGAATTGAAATATGTGTTAAAATATTTAGTGAGAATTGCATAACTTTATTTAAATTTAGCATTTTTCATTGTAAAGAATAACATTTAAAGAAATTAACATTTATTTAATTTAAAATTAGATAATTCTGCAACCATTAGCAGCAGTTCAAAAAATATTTAAAATAAATTTTATAAGCAAACTTTTGAAACAACTAGAATTATTTTTCTAGACTAAGCATAGCGAATCATTTTTAAAAATACATTATTTTTCCATGTATGATCTAAAATAGAAGTAAGAAAGCTTTAGTGAGGTGAGAAGTATGTTGCTTGTGTATGGTTATGCATATGTTTGATAAGGGTGGAGTTAAGTGTTCATGGGTAAAGACGAATTGTTCTATTAAATTAAGGAAGAGAGAGATGTGTTGAATGATTTTGGGGATAATAAGTAATTAGTTGAAAGAAGGGAAGATTTTTAAAATGTAATTGTGCTTTTTCAATGAGTTTGTTCGTTCTGATGAAAATATTGGACAATAGAAAATAATGTGAATTTGCGTTTAACATGAGGGCAACCAAATCTGCAAAAATGATTAGAGTGCAGATTAAAATTATAGATTAATATTAATTATATAAGGTGAACCATCTTATTATGTTGCAAAGAAGAGTAATGTTTTTATTTAGTGCAAATTGGGATAAAAAAGTATGTATGTATTTGAGTAAAACCATTCGTTTGTAATTGAGTTATTTATGGATGTTTCAAAAGTGAATAAAGGGAGTTCTGGGATTAAGATATGTTATGATGTTAGGGATGTGGATAGGAGGTTTACCAATAAATTCTCAAAGGAGGAGGAATGGGCGGGGACCAGAATAGTTTAATTAAGAAATAGTTGCTAAGGTTGATTAATTTTTTGGCTAGACTTAGTGTTGAAAGGGGGGTTTTTCTGTTCAGTTGTAGGTCCTTAATTATGTTTTGTGTATCTGTGAAAAAAATTATGTGCTTGAATTTGAATGTAAGAATGATTAAGTTATCAATAATGTGATGTTAAGGGTGCTAGGGCTTAGGTTTCATATGCGGAGGTGTTATTGTCTGTGTGCATTTGTTGTATGAAGGGATACTTGTATCGTAATTAAAAAAGGCGCAAGCAGCGGTTGCTTTGTTACGAGATTTTGAGCCGTTAGTAAAAATTCAGAGTTGGTGATGCGCATTTGAATTGCGATGGTGTTTCCCCAGGCTAGTTATATGAAATAGCTTTTCTGAAAGAGAATAGGGTTGGTGAGAGTTTTGTATAGATGTTTTTAAGGTGAAGTGTAAATTTTAGATTCGATTGGAATGTGACGCCTAGATATTTTATATGTGGTTCAGCAGTGAGTAATAATGATATGTTTAGTTTTATTGGGAGTGGAATTATTTTTTCGTGTGAAATATTTGTGTGATTAAATTCACAGTATGATTGATGTTGTTCTGTTGTAGATTATTTGAAAAGGTAAATAAGATATCATCAGAATAGCATTGGACAAATTCGAAGTTTGTGTTGAACAAATTTAGAATAGGGTTGATGAGAATTAACCATAAGATGTCTGATAGGCTACCCCTTGCGAAGTGGAGAGAGTTAGTTTCTGCATGTATGTATTGTTGTTATCTAGCAAGATAAAAATGCGCTTTTGAAGATAGTTGTTTACGAATTTAATTATGTATATAGTGTATTTTTTTATCAATGAGATTTTTGATGATTGAAGGGTGTCATGCTGCATTAAAGGAATTTTCGATGTCTAGAAATATGGTTGTTGCGATATTTTGGTTATTTAGTGTTTTTTCTAGATACAGTGTTAGGCGAGATAGGGCTAATTCGGTGTTTTTATTTGGTTAATATGTGAATTGATTCGGGTGTATTAGATTATTTTTGAGGCTGTAATGGATTATGCGCTTTCGTGGGATTTTTTCAACGATTTTGTTTACTGTTGGTAATAGAGAAATTGGTCGCTATTTTTCGATTGAATTGTAGTTGCGATTTGGTTTAGGGATTAGCATTAGTTTGAATATTTTCCAAACATTTGGGAAATAGTTTAGTTTGAAGCAGGCGTTGAAAATGTTTAAGAGATGAGGGTGTAGTATGTGGTAAGCTTTTTTCACATGTTTAATGGAGATAAAGTCAAGGCCGCCAGAAGATTTGGTCTTCATGATATGTAAGGTTTTGTTTAGCTTTTTAATTGTGATTTTTGTGTGTGAGTTAATGGTGGGATATCTTTAGACAGTGGGAACAAGCAAAATAAACTAAAAATTTATATAATTTTTATTTTATATACTTCCTTATTCAATAAAATACATATTACAGTTGTCTTAGTTTAATTTTTTCATAGAATAAAAAATATTTTGAACTCTTTTCGTCTTAATCCAAAAAGGCGTTTAAATTTGAAATTTAAATTTAAAGGTCACCAATAACTTTAAAATGCTTTATGGATTTAAAAATTTTTTTCTTGTGTTTTATGTTTGGTTAGAATTTTCTTCCCTATAGACTAAAAGAATCAAGTATTTCTTTAATAAAAAAAGTTAATGAATTTTATAATGATAAAATTTGAAAATGTATCCATGTCATTACTTTCATTTAAAAAAAATAATAAAATATTATCTTCTGAATACATAAAATATAATCTAGCCTTTACCTTTTGTTTTCCATCTAAACTTTTAAGTTGTACTTGTTGGTTTGCAAAAAAAATTTTTTTATGTATCCAACTCGAAAAATCTAATTCACGGCCAAATTTGGCTATTGATTTTTCCTATAATTATAATTTTGGAAAAGATGATATAGTTCTTCATGTGTATATATATTCAGTCGCGGATGAACGAATTTTCAGTGGGGTGGGGGGGGGGGGGTATGAAGAAAATATATATACAAAATGACAAGCTAAAAAGTATTTTTTTTAAAGGTGAAGTATGCGAAAAACGTATGATTGAAATTTAGAAGTTCAAATTAAGTTTTAATACAGGTTTTATTTAAAAAAAATCAAATAATATAATCCTTTCTTCTATTTTATCACCAGTGGGGGGATGTATCCCCCCTCTAGATATATTATAAATATTAACATATATACACATTGTTTGCTCCACTTTATTACCTTTGTGAACTCTCCTTTTTTATAATAAAATTCTCTCTCTCTCTATTTTATATTTATATTGTTGTTTTATTTTATGTTTGGTGAGACAATAACCTATCTGCTTGGCTCCACCATGTTCTTATATTATTATATATATTTTTCCCTATTTTTCAAATAAAATAAAATATTTAAAATATATTTTTTAACTTCTTTAGCCACAAATCTCTAACTCTTTCACACAATTTCTTTCTCCACCCCTCAAACAGCATGGATTTACAATATTGGCTGCGTCAATCTCATCAACCCCCTTCTGGAGATTCTAGTCTACTAAATGAAGTTATCCTGATGCTTCTCTTATAATCTCCTTTACGCATATACAAGCTCATTCTAAAACTAGTCTTATACACTTCTCAAGCACTCCTTAAAAATATTCATGCAAATATATCATTATTGTGATTCTCAGTCAAACATCCCTAAACATTTTTATCAACTGCATTACAAAGCAATCCCTTTCAAAACATATATAACACATTTATTATCTCTACCTTTCATTGCTTTTATTAATAATAAATTAAGTTATATTAAATCAAATTACCTAAGAAAATAATCAGTTTTTGGAAACATGTATCTTAACCTTTTCACTTTTAATTTGTTAATCAATTTTTATATAAGTTAAAATAGATTTTGATTGTTATTTAACAACAAACATGTGTACAATAAATTTCTTCTTATGTGTGAAGCATTGTACCAGAAAATAAGAAGTGGCTATTATTATGTAGATATATTTTACATTTATTTAAAGCTTATAATAGAGTTTTAGTTTTCTTTAGAGTTTTTAAATCATATATCTTCATCTGCTCAGAATTAGTATTTATAAGACATTATTCGAAGTCCCATCCGATTGAACAAGGAGTTCCACATAGATCTATCCTTGCACTACTTCTTTTCTCAATTTTTATAAATGATGTCACTAAAGTATGCGCATCCTATAACTATTTTCTATATGGGGATTACATAACATTGATAATTCCTTATTTATCTTTTGAAAGTTTAGGTTTACTCAAATTTTTATAGGAATTTAATTGTACAATATTGGCAGAATCATATCCCTTCAAATTTTGTGACTTTTCCAAAAATCGCTAGCTCTGCATCTTTTGATACCATTTTTATGGTAGTTGAATGACACTTTCATTTGCAAAACTTAGAGTCTATATTATATACTACCTTGAAAAAAGGCATATTGTGTGTACTTGTCCCCATATTAGTCAAAGATTTTTTTAATGATATGAACATATACCTGTTTTGCAATATCGCTCGCTCATCTAAAAAAAAAGATAAAATATTTAAAGTAATTTCTGTTAAGTTTTAGAAAAAAAACTAAATGTTAAAAAAATTAGAAAAATTAAAGAAGCTTTTAATAAATTATATATCATTTCAAATATAATTTGTGATTTTTTTCAAATGACATTCTTACTTTTTTATTTATGTAATAATTTATAATTTGACTTTAGAACAAATTTTCCTTTTGATAATCATTTTTGTGAAATATGTTCAAAGATAATATATAGGAATTACTTGAAATGTTCAAAATGCAAGAAAGTTTATCATTTTTATTGCCAAGAACTTTCAATGATTGAAGTTTGTAATTTTTGGAACAACCAATTTCTTTGCTTAAAATGTTTTCGTTTGGATCATATTCAAGGTTTTGATTGCTCGTTAAAAAGATTACAATTTTTTGATTCTCTGAACAATATTGAAAGGATGCAATTACTTGTTAAAGAAAATATCTTTTTTGCGTAAAGAAGTTTCTCCTTTGTGTATTATATATATATATATATCCAAACTAGTTGATTTAAAGATTATTTAGTACCTCTAGTTACAAAAGACGACTGCAACTGCTTATTCAACGCTCTAATGTATACCCTTACATGTATAAAAAATAAATTTTTGTAATTTATTATTATTGATTCTAAAAGACATAATAAAGCTGTCGTATTCTCTGAAGACTTTTAGCAAAATTGCAAAAATTTAAATAGATTTCGGCCCCACCTATAAGAAATTTCTAGATCCGCCACTGTATAAAAGATAAAACTTTTATACCTAATCATTTTGTACCATTAATTAGAAAGGAATGCTTATATTCGAATCATTATAAAAAAAAAATTTGCAATGAAAATACAAATGTCTTCAATTTTTCCCCAGAAAAGAAACCAAAGATTATTGAGTGTGAAAAGACTGATAATAACATTGGAGTAACATCAAATCCAAATTATGATAAAAATTATATTCAAGGTTTTATGTCTTCACCTAGAATAATTAAAAATCTGAAAATTACTATCAAAATGTTCCAAAAAATATCACAAAAAAGATTTTTGTACTGGAAAAACTATATAACAACAAACTATTTTTCCATGACTCATGTGGAAGCTGGTAAAGCATCTCATCAAAAGTGCACTATTTTTTGAAAAAAGATGATTCAATAGAATTTATTAGAAAAGCGAGTAATGGATCTTTTTATAAAATTCTGAAAGGTAAAAATAAAACATTATTGTTAGATAATATAATATATTTGCATAAATATTATTCGGTTTTGAAACGTTATCCTTCATATAAAAGGAGAGTCTCATGGATCAAAAAACATCCAAAATAGAATGGTTCAAATCTTAATCTTTGTGTATACGAATATATTGGCGAATTTCCAATAGAAAAAATTTCATGCCATGGGAATAGTAAGATTCCTAGTTGCGAATATATAAAAACTGAACATAGTACTTTTGAATACATAAAATCTTGCTATCAAAAAAAATACCCCCTAAAAAGATATATAGTGAATTTTTGAAAAATGAAAATTATATGTTACGGAATTCATCTATTATATATAATACAAAATATTCAATGAATAAAAATTCATCCTTAAATGACGAAAAAACTTTTGTGATGAAATACATGAACTGTTATCTCTATCTTCAAAAGGTCATTTATATATAAATCGAGTGTCTCATGTTGAAAATAAATATCCCACAATTATTTGTTACACAGAAAAGCAAATGATATATATGAAATCTTGTATTTTATATCAAAAAAACTTATGCTGTATTATGGGATGTGATAAGACTTATAACCTAGGTTCTTGTTTTGTAACTACTACTGTGTTTCGTGATAAAAACATTCTTTCAAGTCTTCTCCAGTCTAGTTTTTTTACATTTTGACTCAACTTTTGAAACTTTTTCTCTTATTTAAGGCAAATTTTATTTGCAGACATTACATGTAAGAGTTTACAAAACCTTATAATAAGAACCGATGAAGATTATGCATTGGTTAAATCAATTAATTTTTGTTTTGGCGAGGCCAAAATATTACTCTGTACGAGACATTCAAAAGAAAACATTGAAAGAAACTTGAGATAAATTTGGTTTTTATTTGTCAAAAAAACTCTTACCAACGATTGAAAAGTTTATGTTTGTTCTTAGATCTCTTTGATACCATCTAATTGGAAAAATAATCTATCAGAATTTTTAAATAATGTTTCAAGTTGTCAATAAACTGGGAACCAAGGAGTTTGATTGATTTAATTACCTGTTTACATGATCAAGCAATTTTTGCAGAAAAAATGATTAAAGAATCGATACATGGTATGGGTAACTATCAATTAATAGATGAAGCAAAAAAGTTTTTGATTTAAAATTTTTTTAGAATCAATATGATGAACAAAAGAAAGAAGAAGTTTTCAAAAAAGTAATAGAACCAAACAAAAACTTTGTTATTTCAAAAGATGGTGAATTGACATTGAAAACCAAAAAACTTGCATCTAAACCCTGTCAAACCAGTTATAAAAGGTAATATTTCCAGCTAATTTTTTATTATAATTTACATATAATTTTTTCTATTTTAAGATAGAAGAGAGCAACAAGTTAAAAAACTTTTTTGTCACTTCAATCGAAAGCATACAACAGATCAATGAAAAAAGCAAAATTAAAACCTAAATTAAATAAATGAATTTATAACGTTATTGATTGAAGTGCAAAGTTATCTTTTTAAGCCTATTATAAAAAAAGACTACATACTAGATAAATAAAAAGAGTTAAGTTTCAAACAAATTTATTTAAATAAAACAAATTTTCGACTCCACGAGTATACGTTTTCAACGAAATGTAGAAGATGTAAATGCTTTGAATGAAAAGAATTAAACGGAGTTAGAGTAGATGAGAGGATCTTTGGTACTGTTAGAGACTGAATTGTAATGAGATATACTTGGTTGAAAGATGAATGACAGATAAAATCTGAGAGTGGATTCATAGACCAGAGTTGTAGGAGGAGGCAAATTTTTTGTGTGAGGAGTTGTGTTACAAGTATGATTTACATAAGAAAAAAAGTACATATAATAATGTATAAAGATGCATAGAATATTAAAGAAGATTAAGTAGAGGAATGAATATATGAAGCAACAAATATATATGTAGGTTTATATGAATATTGATACAAAATAATAAAATAAAACTTTTACATTTTTAAAGAGAGAGGAATGAAAATATGGAGCAACAATTATAAATGTAGGTTTATATGAATATTGATACAAAATAAAATAAAACTTATACATTTTTAAAGAGAGAGGAATGAATATATGGAGCAACAAATATATCTGTAGGTTTATATGAATATTGATACAAAATAATAAAATAAAAGATTATACTCATAATCTTATTACTACAGTAAATGATGAAATTTTTTTTAATAAAATCTAAAAAGAGAGCGCTATATTTACAGTCTTTTGTTGAATGCATCATGATTAAACTTTACAATTTTTTTCCGTATACAATTAATACATTTATCGGAATCTTTCTTTGACGAAATGGTACGTGATTCAGATTTATGGCCTTCAGCGAAAAATTTATAGACGTTTGTTTTGTTCCTACAATATGAAGATGTATGACCAAAACATCAACAATTTGTGCATTGCTTGCATGAATATAAATCAAAAATCTTGTAACAACACTACGATAAATACAAATTATTTCCATACTTTTTATATCATTATATACGGAAAAAACTACAAGTTTGTTATTCATTATTTAATTTCTTTAAGAAAAAGCTATTCTAAAAAGTTTTTTTTTCAAGTAATGATTTTATGTATTCATTTTTATTTAGTGAGTCAAGTATCAATTCATCACTCAAATCCTAATCTAAATTCTTAAGGATAATTTTAGAGCAAAATCTAAGATCTTTAGTATGCTTATTTTTGGTTTCAGTTTCCAAAAGAGATTTAGCATTCTCCAAGATTGGGAGTCTGGTAAATGAATATTGTAAAAAATTGGCTCAATCAAAGGCCTCAATCTTTGTGAATTTTCTTAATATCGCTAGGAGCATTATAAGTAAATAAACTTAACAGATAAAATGAGAGAATTGAGCAAATAATTTGGAAATATATGAAAAACTTAACAATTCAAGGCACAAATCTAATTTAACAAAGTAGCGCCATCATAAAAGTGAGTTGAATGTATAAGATGAGAATTGATATACGAATTGATTAATATAGTGATTAGTGAACATCTACTAAGAATGAAATTATATATTTAAAAAAAATTAAAAGTATAGAGAATTTATAACCTATAGGGCAATAAAAATTAGAACAAGTCCAACCAAATACATTCTTCAATTTTATAGTCTAACCGTTGTTTAGACTTCTTTAAAAATCCAGCAGCTACTTACATGTTTTAGTGCTATAATTCCTATATAAACTTGAATAAAAAGAAATAAATTTTTTTATTCCTAATCCATAAATTTCAATCATAACAAAGAAAAATAATACGAAGAAAATTCTAACCAAACATAAAATACAAGAGAAAAATTTTTAAATCCATAAAGCATTTTAAAGTTATTGGTGACCATTAAATTTAAATTTCAAATTTAAACGCCTTTTTGGATTAAGACGAAAAGAGTAGCTAAGAAAAAAAAAGAGTTTAAAATATTTTTTATCTATCAAAATTTTAAATTCTATGAAAAATTTAAACTAAGACAATTGTAATATATATATTATTGAATAAGTAAGTATATAAAATAAAAATTATATAAATTTTTAGTATATTTTGCTTGTGTCCACCAGGGCCCACGCGTCCTATTAAAATTAGGGGCTTGAGCCCCCCACTCATAAAGTAAGCCCCCCTCCCCCTCTCCTTAAATGTGAGACCCCCCCTTATCAATCTCAAGTCACTGTAAAATAGACAATTTTGTTCCATTGTTTTTAATATAATCATCCAGCAATCAAGCAAGCATATCAACAAAGTCGGCAAGTGCTTAGATATTCCAATCCAATCCAATCCAAGTATTATTTAATTAAAGCTTAGTCCTACCTAAAATGGCTTCCTTTTCCTTTCAATTCCTTTTCCATCAAGTTTTCCTCAATTAATCCCACACTGTTCTTCCTCAGATCCTCTTATCTTATTTCCTAACTAAGCGTTTAAAAAATTTGTGGAAATTTCAAACAATATGTACTCAGAAGACACTAGAAGTCAAAGAAAAAAAAGTTTCCCTCAAAGATTGAGTGATTTTGAAGTTGATTCATCCATTAAGCCTAATTCTGATGATAATAATTCAGAAATTGCAAAAATTAGAAAAATATATTATGTATGCTTTGATTCAGTAATACAGGAAATTTCAAAAAGGTAAAAAATGATATATTACCATTTTGCTTAATGAGTTTTTGGAATTTTTCAGATTTGCAGATCAAAACATTTTTATTATAAATGCTATTAACTGTCTTATGCCTAGTTCAAAAGAACATTTTTTTATGTATGAGAAAATCAAACCACTATGCGCTCTTGTTGAAATAAAGACTGACGAAAATATTTTATCTTCTCAGTGCTTAGTAATCTATCATTTGAATAATACGTTTTCTATAATAATCGTTTTTAATATTTGACATAACTAGGTTATCAAAACTTTTTTGGAGAGAAAAAACTTACCACCAGGTATAGAAATTTCTGATATTTTAAAGGAATTATATCCCATCAAGTCCGCCTGTAATGAGATCTTTTCTTTGTATATTGGTAATTATGATATTTTTACTAAAATAATATTTACTTTACAGTATGTTTTTTAAGCTGCTTTAACAATAGGCATCAGCACAGCGTCGTGTGAAAGAAGTTTTTCAACACTTAAAAGAGTTTTCACTTCTTCACGACAGTCGATGCTGAGTGAAAGAAAAGAAAACTTGATAATTCTTTCTCAAGGGAAAAAACTCACCAAGAAAATTACATTTGATGATTTCCTAAAGAATTTTAACAAAAAACCAAGAAGACTAACGTTAACTGTTTGAACATGGAATATAAACTTATTCACAATTTCTTAATAAAATGATTCTTCTTTAATTTTTGTTTCTCAAACATAGTTTTCAAATGATTTTCTATATCTATTTTTTGTCACATTGATAAAAGCTTTTTTTGAAAAAACTTTAAGTGTATATTCAACACACTAGAAAGTTTGCCCCTTCCCCCCCCCCCCCCCCCCCCCCCCCCCAAAAAATTTTGGTTAGCGCGGGCCCTGGTGCCCACTGTTTAGAGATACCCGTTAATGGTGTTATTTAATAGATATGCTTTTGTTTCCATTGTAATAAATGTATGGGTAATATTGTCAGTTACATTAGTATCTGTGGGAAATAGAGTGTTGAGTGAATTGTGTTTGATAAATATTGAATCTTGATTGCTTGAAAGAAGATCGGAGAGTGATGCTGTATGTTTTTTGTTTTATATATACGTAAAAATGAAAATCATGCTAAGTAATAAAAATGTAAAAATAGAAGAAATGTCGGCAAAATTATGATTATGAAGAAAAAAATATATAAATATCTCATAACCTGCACGTATGAAAAATCAAAAAATATTTATTCTTTTCAAATATATCGTTGGCTCCCATTACTTTTAGTTTCCTATATGTATGATTTTATAAAAATGATTAGAGAGACTAAGTTTTTCTTTTTATTCTAAAATATTTGAAAAGAATAAATATTTTTTCATATTTTAAAGAATATTTTTTGATTCTTTGATTACAGGATTTTATATTGATTATTATTTGACAAATATATTATTCAATCACTGAAATCAATAACAAGTATGATAGAAGTGGAATGTTATTTATTTTTCGCACACTGCAGGCTAAATATAAAAAATGCCCTTCGTTAAAAATCAAAAAAGTGTAACTAAACTGAATAAAAATTGTTTTGAAATAAAAGAAGGCTACGATTATCTAACAAAACCTGTACATTCGATCGACATTTTTCACCTCAAAAATAATTTAAAATTTATTAGAAAAACATTATATTGACCCTAAAAAGTAAAAATATATATATTTATTTTCTACAGTGTCGTTTAACTATGATATTTTAAAATCTAAAAAACAATATTCTACCTTTGTTAATATGAAATATTGAAAAAATAGTATATAAACTCATCATGTTAATTATTGGTGTTTTTGGAACTAGATAAAAGTTGACTGACCTCACATAAAAACAGATTTTAGAAAAAGAAAAACATATTTTTTTGTAAAACCTAGCCTATGTTATCCACAAAGAGTATAGCTTTCTATGGATACCATTTTCAATCAAAATTTTTCTTTAAATCTTCACATTATGATTGTCTTTAAAAGTGGTCCTTTACTAAAATTTAGACCAAATTTTTCGAAGTGTCCAGTTATCAAAAAAATTTAAAACTTTTGCAAAAATAAATTATTCTACCGTATGTAGCAAACGATAAGCTTTCGCATGTTTTATATAATCATGAAAAAGAAATATTCAAAAAAAGTTAAATTCTTTCTGCAAATCAAATAAGTAAAAATTTCCAAAAAAATCGTCATATTAGCAGTATTAATATTATTTTTATATATTACATAAACATTTCAAGCAATCATATAGTTTTCATGAAATAAAACTGCAATTTCAAAGTTAAGTGTTTTGAACTTTTATGTTGAATTTTTGGAATGATACTTTCAATATGTATGTAAAATATTTTTTGAAAATTTTTATTTTAAGTGTTTTTTACTGTTGGTAATAGAGAAATTGGTCGCTAGTTTTTGATTGAATTGTGGTTGCGATGCATTTTACGATTTATACATTTAAATATATAACAAGGTCTGGAAAGTTGTCTCTTTGGGGGCTCCTGTCAGACCACTGATAGAGGAAAGAAATTTATTATTAGTTTGTAGGTCGTTTGTTGCGCCGTCCTTATATTAGCCACCTATGCAGGTTTACAGGCAACTGCACATCGCCCGGGGAAAAAAATTTATAACATGATTAGATAAATTTCAGTCATCAATAAAATAGCGCTTGCTAAAATGTTTATGAAATGATATTGATACTTGTTATTAAAAATTTACCAAAAAAATTTATTTTATAACTAAAAAAATCGACTTTTAAGAAATAGTAGCTTATTTATGCAATTTTTAGATTTGTAATAAAAAAGCTTATTAACAAATACATTTTCAGTTTTTAAATCTTTAGCTTTTGTTGATAATTTTTGATATTGAAACTTAGCAACCTTGTAATTTGAGATACAAACTAAGTTTGGTTGGTTGAAGATATCAAACCACTTTCAGCCATAAGTTTGTAAGATAATCAGTTTTGTGATTTTGTTTTTAAGAGTCGGGAGCTTTGGGGATCGAAACCCTGATTAAATATAATACTTATTTCATCTAACTAAATGATTTGTTAAAAAACAAAAATAATATGTTAAAGTACATTCCTCTACATAAAAATCAACTACGGCAAAAATAAAACAGTTTTAAAAGTTTGCTATAAAATAGATGCAAAACTTTATATTACTTTAAAAAATTCGAAATTATAAGTAAGACAAATCAAATTTGTGAAAAGCTTAAAGAGGTTCAATTTTAAACTTTTAGAGAATTATAATGATTGGCTTGCTGATTGTGGAGAAATGATTTTAGAGAACTTGGCTAGTTGTTGAGAAAGTTAGAGATGTGGAAGGCGGAATTGTATTTGCTTTAATAGTTAAAGGATGAATGATTAAACAGTGATAGGAGATACGTGTCTAAAATTATAGGTCTCAAAGAAAAGAAAGTAGTGTAGTTATTTGTGTAGATTTTCTATTTATTATTCATTTATTTTTATAATTTCTTTTAAAAGTATTTGTGTGAAACTCAACTGTAAAACAGGTAAAGTAATATGGAAGTATACTCATAAGCAAAGTCTTTTAATAATATAAAATAGAAAAAAAATTAAAATTATTTGTATAGCGAAAAACTTTTTCACAACAGCCCCCCGGATGTGCGCCATTGCCATAAATATAAAACTACTTTACCAAAGAAATAATTTTGCGAATCCTGATAGTTTTGATATAATATTGCTAGACAAATTTTTTCTGCAACTGCTATGAAGGAGGCAAAATAATGGTTTAGCGCCGTATAAGGCCCTCATGCCGCGGTTGAGAACCACTGATTTAGGGCATTAAAAAGGTTCGGATATGGAAGGAGTCCGTAGAAGTTAGATCGTGGCAATTGAGAGTTTGGATGGATAGTGAAAGAAGTGAAGCTCTTGAACGGTTGCTGTTGCAGCAGGAAAGCATGATGGGGTGTTTCATATTGATTGCAGTTGAATCTATAAAGATTGCTTTGTGATTTTTAGATACGGTAGAAATAGTAGTTGCAGGGGCAGTGTCCAAAAAGCAATCTGATTAGCGGTCGTGGTGGAAAGAATTTCATTTTCGATCAAATGTCAAGAATTCAATTTGGCTAATTTATTGTTTTGTGTTATTTTTATTTCGTCTAGGATTTAAGTAAAGGTGCATCGGTTTTTAGAGGAAATAAATTGAGTATCGTAATGAGCAATTTGAGGTTAATCCCTTACTTCAACAAATAAATCAAACACGTCTAAATAATTACGAAAATTTCATACATACTGTTAATTTCTACCAAAAGAATGTTTTTGGGACAACACAAACAAGAAAATTTAAAATTGATTTATTATATATTATTGATTTCATATTCGTTCATATTATATATCTTTACAAATTATGATCGTTGAATAAGCTTATACAAAATTAATTGTAAAAATAGAGTTAATAGTTCAAATGTACAGTATATATAAAAGAAGTGTATGGTATTTTTTTAAATCAAAAGATCCAAATTTTATTAAAAAAATCAATATAAAAATCAGTCAAAAAAATTTCTGCACAATTAGTATTTACTTCTTTTTTTTACTTTTAGATGATGTAACAGTGTGATATGCGTAGGCAAGCGAATTTTTCTCTGAAGTTAAATGGTCGAAATAATAGAGAGACACCAGAGAAAAAAGCATGCTTAAATTAAAAATATATATATACAAATTACGGTAAAAATAAATGATTAAACGCATACGTTTAAAAATATTAGAAAATTTTTATTTTGTTCATAAATTGGGTTGAATATTTAGTTACGAGAAAGCGGATAGTCATTATTAAAAATTTTCTTTTCTATGATTTAAAATTAATGGTACTTGAAGGGCTTTTTAGAAAAATGTATGTAAAATTTCAACTAAATTTAGACAATAGGACAATTTTAACATTATGAATGTTTTTCAGAACTAACTTCTATATACCTAAAATTCATTATAAAATAAAGGGGCTGAAAAAGTTTGTAAAACATAGATGTTATTTTAGGACACAAAATATAAATTAATGGTAAATTCAAGTATGCATACAAGTTTTCTAATCTATAAAAATTCGACAAAATAATTATTTTTGAAATTATGCAAAAAATAATGCAAATATGTTACGTTTATAACAGTGAGATAGAATTTTTACCTTACATGGAAATTTAAGATTTTCTTATCAAAGTAATATATTTGAAATAATCTATTTAGGAACTGCAAACAATGAGGAAATTTAGTGTCCGAAAAATTCGCCGTAAACAAGTTTGCCGTAGGAAAACTCGCCTCAGGAATTTTTGCATGTAGAAATTTCGCCTAAAAGGAAAAGCGCCGCAAGACAATTTTGCCGTAAAACAAGTATTTGTGATAAAAATAGTTTGGTTTTTGAAGTACCATTTTATCTCTTTCAAAAAATCAAGTAATTATTTTTTTATTTTATCCTATTTTTTATTTTATTTTTTAACTTTATTTTACATTTTATCTTTTTTTTTTGACTATAGTTTTTTGTTGGCAGACGATGGTTTATCAAATGGAAACTAGTAGAGGAGGACTGAAATTAGTTGACGATCTTAACTATATTTACAGAATAGATCAAAAATACAGATAAAAAAATAATTACTCCATACGGATAATAAAATAAAATAAAAAAATAATAAATAAAATAAAAAATAAATGGATAATAAATAAAATAAAAAAATAATTACTCCATTTCCTTATTGGTTGTTTACTTATCAGAAACTTTGAAAGCCAAGCTTGGTTGTTTGGAAGAGATAAAACGGTACTTCAGAAACCAAACTGTTTTTATCACAAACACTTGTTTTACGGCAAAATTGTCTTACGGCGATTTTTCCTAATAGGCGAAATTTCCTACGGCAAATTTTCCTAGAACCAGGAAATTTATTCATTTTCGATTTTTAAAAATATCCGGGTTTCCTGATTAATCGTTCAATCAACAGTTATCAATCCCGCAATAGACAAATAGTAGATCCAAGACCACTTAGAATATGATATTCCGATTTCTACGCATGCACTCCTAATTCTTCCTCAAACTTCAAATATCTTGAAAACAAAGCCAAACTTTCATCACTGAAATAAATTATTCGTTAGATCTTCAATTCCAGGATGTTTGAGTCGTTAAACACATTTTTATTAAGTGCTGGTATCAAATGGAGTAAGTAGCGATTTAATGAGTAACAATTCTTTTGTAACCGAATTCTAGCATAGCGGTTCAATATCTAGGATTTACCCTGTAAAAATAGAACTTAGCTAGTATTCTTATAAAAATTTTTGAATAAAAGTTTTATGAGAATTAACAATGGAAGATTTATTTGGCAAAGGAAATTTTTTCTCTTTCAACGAAATGAATTTTAATTTACTGATTCCCAAAGATTAATTTAATGTAGCAGATCATTTAATAAAATCGTAATTTGAATGACATAAACTAAAAAAATATATGTAAAAAATAGGTTAAACAATACTTACCAAGTTGTGACTGAAATAGGATGCACCATTGCAGCAATTAAAGCGGCGATAAACAATGAAATAAATACTAAAATTGAAAAAATTTATTCAAAAGCAGATATTGTGAAATGGTAATAACAGCCCAAAACATAAACAATTGTTAAAATAAAAAAATTTAACATCAATCCTTTTAATATTTAAAATACTTAAAACATAATAAAGGATATCTCGCTTTTAACACTCATTTATACATGGCGCTTCAAATGGAAATCATATATATTGAAAACTATAACAACTTATAAAAGTCATTTTTAAATTAACCCATTTAAGGCCAAGCAAGGCAGACGATATCTAAAAATACGCAGACGATTTATATTCAAAGTCATTGAAAAAAGCAGACGAAGATGAAATAACTTATGTTCCAAAATAGGAATATTGGCCGTAAATGGGTTAATGAAGCATGCAGTTTCCTGTTTTCTTTGATCTATGCACCAGCAGAAGTGCAAGCCCTTCCATTTTTGAAATAGTCATTCATTAATATCTGTTACTCAAATTTCATTAGTTCTACTAAAATATGATAACTACTACTATTATATAGTATAGATCTAACGATAACTATATATCGTTAGATCTTAGATTGAGTTAGCAAGCAATGATTTATATGTTAAGGAATATTATAAAGATGGAAACTTGGAGTACGGTGCTAATGATGATTGCCGATCAAAATTTTAATTGATGATAACAAAAACATCAATTGAAATTTTACATAAAATGTATGTTTTTCTACAAAATTGACCAGACTAGTTTCATTTCTGCACTCAGTTTTCGTATTTAAGGTTATCTAAGTGTTAATCAAATTTGCGGTTTACGTCTGAAAATTGTCTCCAAAAATATTTTTCAAATATTTTTTTACTTTGCGTCTATATAAAATACACTCTTGAAAATTCATATTTCTTTGATTTCAAACCCAAACCCTTTTATATCTAAATTTTAATTGCTACATTGAAAATCGTACAATAAAATTTTTGATTGAATAATATTCTATGTAAAAATATCCTTCAAATTTAAAACATTTTTTATATCAAATCGGCTATATTTATTTCATTTCTATACTCCGTTTTGGTCATTGTGATTTTTGGAAGGAATAAATGAAGCGATCTAAAGAACATTGAAAAAAAGAACGCATGATCAAAAGAAAATTTTACATAACCATGAGCAAGAAGTTACTCCTTTTTCGATGAAAAATCCTTAAATTTTCAGCAAGCATTGATTACAATCATCAATTCATTAAGATGACAGGTAATCTGAAAATTTTATTATAATATATAGTCTCAACTAAGATAATTTTTTAATTTGAATAGAAACAATGTTCATGAATGCTTCCATGAGGAAAATAACTTTTGAAGAAGGATTGGTTTGCAAATATTCAGAGATAATATCTGTTCATATCACCTGACAATACAATACACGATACTGATAAAAAAAAGCATAAGATCATGAAGAAGAAAAAACTGCTAAGATCGGGCAAATTCTGATATAAATAAATCTTTGAAATTTTTTTCGAACGTAGGTTAAGGGAAACGAATTTCTGATGAGACAATTATCATAGCACATATATTATTATTGGGAGCAAAATTACAAATTCCATAAATTTTAGAAGAAATGACGTAGAAACAGGGGCGCACATCCGGGGAGAGGGCGAAAATGACTTTCGCCCCCTCCAATAATTTTCTATAAGTAAGAATCAAACTCATTTTCAATCAAACATCATGCCAAGCTGCTCTGAAATTCCTATCGAACATATTTTACAGACGATGCATGAGAGCTATATAATAATAATCCATTGCTTCAATATGCACACAATAAGTAAGCAATGTTTATCACAGTGTAGTATTTTTGAGCAAACACATGTTGATGATCCACTAGATTTTCTCATCTTCTGTCAAAGTGATTCTATTTCTCTTTCTGTCTCCTCTGTTTTTCTCTTTCGCTTTCTGTGCTAAAACTCAACCATTCACTCAAGCTCTCTTCTCTTGTTAAGCTCTCCTATCTCATTTAGCTCTCTTCTCTCCAGTGACGTAGCTAGGCTGGGCATGAGGGGCCGTGCCCACACTCCTATGTATCGCATGGTGCCCCCATGCATCTTATACGTTATCAATTTTTGAAAATTTCTCGAATGAAAGGATCAAGAAAGTATAAATAATGTTGCGCAAATTTTTTGTTTTTAAATTGTGCCCCTTCTATCAACTTTTTTTTGGCTACACCACTGCTTCTGTCTAATTTGCATTTAGAGTTAAATTAAAATAGTTTTCAATCGTTACAATTTTATATCAATGAATAATGTTAGACTCGGGCTAAAAAATTTTTTTCAACAAAAGTCACTTAATCTTTATCACTACGTTTGTTACATTTTATAACATTTGAAAACTTTAATTTTTTCAAGTCAGAAATTTTTTTCAATAGTTATTTGGGAATGAATATTTTGACTATCTATTCAGTTTAAAAGCAAGAATACTCTATTTGCTTAATATTTGAGCAGAGATATTTTTATAATGTTCGATTGTTAAATTTTATAAATAACACTGTAAATAATTAATTAAATCATTTTTTAAGAAAATTTGTTAATTATTATAATAAAAATATAATATCGAAACAAAATGTTTCAGCTGTTAAAAATGTACTTGATCTATTTATGACAGCTGTCAGAATTTTATTTGTAGAAAGAAATATTCAAAGAAACGCAATGATTTTCTTTTCTCGTATATTTTGATTTATGTTAGCCTGGTCCTCGGACATTTCACCCCATTATTTTCATAAGACAGTTCGTCCCATGGACAATTCGCCCCATTATTTTCATAAGACATTTTGTTTCATGGACAATTCGCCCCGTTATTTTCATAAGACATTTTGTCTCATGGACAATTCTAAAAAAATTAAGAGATAAAATGATTAATTTGAAATAATTTAATAGAGATAAAATAAACAAGAATATAAATTTTTTTAATAATTTTACACATATAATAAGCAAAGATGGATGAAACTATGGGGCGAAATGTCTGTCTACCGTTAGTTTAAATAATTAAACGTTGACTTTTGCTGCTTATAAAAACTTGAAAATATGAAATAAACTCTAATTCTTTATGCCTCCTATTATTTTGAAATTATTCTGAGAACAGACGGTTCCATTATAAAATAGTGAAAATTGCTTTATAAGTTTATTTTGTTTCCTTTCTCTCTTATGTTAATTATGTAGCAAATTTTTCAATTTTGAGTAAAAGGTAAGGTGCAGCGGATGTATTTTCATTGACCAGGCCCTGATGTACCGCTTATGTCAAACTGAACAAATTCGTATCGATGCGGAATCGAATCCAGAGGCTTCCGTGATGAGTCCATCTACTCAACCAAACAGACATGCCACCCATAGAGTATGCTGTAGGGGATACGTCAAATTAGTTTTCAAAAAACTTAAGTTATGCTCTAAAATTTTTTAGTTTTTGATGAAGCTCTATAACTTTTTTTCCTTAAAAGTTGTTATAAAAAGCAAATCATTGCAAAATGTTAAGTTATTTTATTTTTTGTAGATTTTTGTAGCTTGTATCAATTTAGTAGCTTTTAAACTATTTTTGAATGATGGAAAAATGAAATAATGCAATCTTAATTTTTTGTTTGCACAATTTTCATTTTATACCCTTGCCCCTGAATCAATCACATTTCTTCATATAAACATCGCAGGGTGTCTAGTAGACTCTTTGCCTATAAAACTATGTAGATTACATTCACTAATATAAAACTATCCAACCTTCAGTTATTTGTTTTCAGTTGTTTTCTCTATAAATCAAATATCCTTTCATCAATTCCTGTAATGTGCCTGGTAGACTACTCCATTTTCAAATGAAAAGCCTATTCCACCCCCCCCCCCCAACAATTTTGGATTTTTTTAAACTAGTGTATATTCTGCTAATTTAATTAAAATATTTTCGCTGGAAGTATAGTATTTAATTTCACCAAATTTGTAAGAAAGTATAAAGTAGTCTTATAAATTTAGGACTTTAGGTATGCGCTGAATACACTCTATTTTAAAGGATTGTTTAAATATTTGGTCTCCCGTGGTATTTCCAGACAACTAATTTTGAAAATTGCAACAAAAAAATTTCGCCCCCCAATAATTTTAAGGATGTGCGCCCCTGCGTAGAAACTACTAATCGATAATAAATTTGTAGTCTAAATAATGGAGGTCGTATCGACTTTGGGGTAAATTAAACGAAAAAAGTTCATTTATTAAACTAAGAAAAAAATTTAGTAAAAAAATCATGCAAGTAGAATTTATTTTGAAGTTTATATATTTGACATGAGCTGTCATAATTAAATCATTTTTTGACAGGTTTGGTTGATTTTAATAAAAATAAATATCACAGCTAGATTAAATATAGAAATGGGGGTGTGAGTAAGGTTGGCTAGATACTGGGTTTCGATAACTCAAGGTTTTGGGTTCGATCCCACATTAAGCCTACTTTCCTCATAGTTCGATACAAGCTGCGCAAGTGTACCTTCTCGATGAAAACTTTACCATCTAAGAAAAGCAGGGGACGAGGCGAAAAACGGCGCCCAGAACTTAAGCAAACTAATTTTACCCAACTTAAGATTTTTTTCTAATTAAGTTGACCATGCATGTTAATCTTAATTACCTTTGTGTTTAGCATAGAGAGAAGCTTTTTCATTGATAAAATTAAGGAAAATTTAGAGATACATAAAAAAAACTTGAAATCGGTATAAAATTAATAAGAATAAATGTACACTTTTATTTTATAAGAAATAGCTCGATAAGAAATTAATACTCAACTTAAAAAAAACTCCTGCTTTGTGATGTCAAAGTTTGTACCTATAAAAAATCTCATCGACAGAAGGAGGGGGTGTGAACTATAAGAAAGTGTATAAATTTACTCAGATGCCTTCCTTTTGCCCCCTCTCTTATCGACGGGCCTGCATATGAATAAATCTTAAATGTTTTGGCATTTCTTTATACATCTTCAATAATGGTAGAATATTTTTACCCTCTGGAAACAAAGAAACGTGTGCATCTTCATCATTCAAAATAGACTTGGCATTTGAGAGAGCAGACAACAGAAAGATGAAGACGTGAGATGCGATGAAACCAGAAAAAATGGTGAGCGAGGGAGAAGAGGCGAAGTAGGAATGAAAGGACTTGATGAAACTAATCACGAAAAGCGTTGCAAGTGTGGATAAAATAGAAGCGGTGGAGCAAGACTTCTTCATGCTTCAAATGATACTGGAAAAACAAAATGTAAAAAATAGTGGACATATTTTATATTGGTATAGTTTGAATATATATTAGTTATAACAAAAACCAACCATGAGACATCTTGATCTTGGGAGTAGATTTTCCACGTTACTTTTCTTGTTTTAAGGTTAAGTCTTTGAATAAATATTTAAAGTCTATTTTTTCATTAATTTCCACTTTATTGATATAATAATGCAAATTTGAACTATATTTGATCAGAGGCAATAATGTAGCCAGTAATTTGAACAAGAGCCCATATATTTTTCACAAGGGCAACTATTTTTTATAGCACAGAACCTATAAGAACTCTATAATTTAAGGCTTAAAAGGTTTATCCGTATTAATTACTGTAACCAGACCCTTCGATAAGGGGGAGGGGAAAGGGGTCCCCCCCCCCGGAGTTTATTTTGCCCCACTGAAACTTCTTTAAAATATATAAATGTATTGACTTTATTACATTACCGGCACCATTCAAATCCCCCCCCCCTCCCCCTGCTATACTTAAAATCTGGGGACAGGACTGCCAAATGAAAGTTAAATTAATGTAATAGAATACATAAGTTAGGAAAACATATAATTTATAACGTATAACTTAGGGAATCGAATAGCTAATTTATATAAATTTAAACTTTGTAGCATATTTTCTTCCAAAAATTTTAAACTTTCAATTTCTATTTAAAAGGACAACATTTATATTCACGACTACATAGCTGTCAATTTTTAAACCAATGTTCTAAACATATTTTCAAACAATTTACATTACTATCTGAATATATGTGTAGGTAGAATAATAAGATTATATAAGATGATTCTTTATTTTTCTGAATTACTAATTTAGATTGGTAACTATTCGTTGGTAAAAAAATTTTAATTTAATTTTAAGCAACAATGCATTTTAGTACAGACTAATCAATCTAACTAGCCAATTCCTTTGATATAAACCAGCTGATAAAAATCGTTTAGCTCCTAATCAATATTGCATCGGATAGTTGGGTTTTCGAATCATCTACTATAGGATAAATGAGGTTTGACTGTATTACCAATGAGTCTTCTAATTTCCATATAGTCTTTAGAAGATAAAGAAACCTTTGATTAATTTAACGCATCACCTACAGCATACTTTATGGGTGGCGTGGCAGGCTGGTTAAGATGATGGACTCAGCACGGAAGCCTCTGGATTCGATTCCTCATCGATACGAATTAGTTCATAGTTTGACATAAGCGGTACATCAGTGCCTGGTCAATGAAAGTACACCCGCTGCACCTTACCTTTTACTCAAAATTAAAAAATTTGCTACATAATTAACATAAGAGAGAAAGGAAACAAAATAAACTAATAAAACAATTTTCACTATTTTAAAATGGAACCGTCTGTTCTCAGTATAATTTCAAAATAATAGGAGGCATAAAGAATTAGAGTTTATTTGATATTTTCAAGTTTTTATAAGCAGCAAAAGCCAACGTTTAAGTAGCAGCCCTTATAATTAAAAAATTATTTAAATAACGGTCGACAGACATTTCGCCCCATAGACAATTTGCCCCCTGACAAATTGTCTCATACGCTATTAGTTTCATCCATCTTTGTTTATTATATCTGTAAAATTATTAAAAAATTTTATATTCTTGTTTATTTTATCTCTATTAAATTATTTCAAATTAATCAATTTATCTCTTAATTTTTTCGAATTGTTCATGAGACAAAATGTCTTATGAAAATAATGGGGCGAAATGTCCGAGGACCAAATTAACATAAATCAAAGTATACGAGAAAAGAAAATCATTGCGTTTTTTTTTGAAAGTTTTCAAATGTTACAAAATGTAGCAAACGTAGTGATAAAGAATAAATGACTTTTGTTGAAAAAAATTCTTAGCGCGAGTCTAACAATATTCATTGATATAAAATTGTACCGATTGAAAACTATTTTAATTTAACTCTAAATGCAAATTAAACAGAAGCAGTGGTGTAGCCAAAAAAAGTTGATAAAAGGGGCACAATTTAAAAACAAAAAACTTGCGCAACATTATTTATACTTTCTCGATCCTTTCATTGGAGAAATTTTCAAAAATTGATATCGCATAAGATGCATGGGGGCACCATGCGGTACATAAGAGTGTGGGCACGGCCCCTTATGCCACAGCTTAGCTACGTCACCGGAGAGAAGAGAGCTGAATGAGATAGGAGAGTTTAACCCTTTTTGGACTAGCGATTCACATTTGAATCAGTAAAAAATATAGCTTTTTGGACCAGCGATTCAAATGTGATACGTTAAGTTAATTGATATAAAATTATAATTGATTACAAAAATGTTATGAAAGTTAATTAGTTAGTTTTTAAACAGGTTTTCCCGTGTTCCTCCATAAAAAATTCTCCTTTTAAAAAATTTTCTTTCATTATTTTTATTATTTGAAATGTGTGAAAAATAATTTATTCCCACTAACACAACTTATCATATCATTAAGACTCTCCGATATCTCTTCCATCATAATTTTTTTTCTCATCATGCGTAAAGAGGGTATAGGAAGCCATACATGCACTTTCAAGTCACAGATGTTATGATTAATGTATTTTGTCTCAATGTTTTAGTTGATGTATCACATATGAATCGCTAGTCTTTTCGCAGAATTCATACTCTTTGCTTTCACTCTTAAAAACATCATAATCTTCATCATTTTCCATAACATTTGTGCTCTACTTCACTTTAGCAGCTCTTCTTCATATTTACGGATCTTCTTAATAGCTTTTAAACCTATTAACAATTTATTACAAGATGGAAAAGGTATTTTTCAACTATCAACCCTACTTTTCAAACCTTGAAAAAAGGATAATTGTTCATTCAAAAACATATAATATAAATTTTTAGCATGGTTTTTATTCGACAATATTTTTATCCTTTAGAAATTTAATACTTCAGCAAAACTTTTAACTTTATCAAATTTCATTAACGATAAAACTTAAAAGGTTTAGTTTTGTGGTATTATTATTGATAAAGCACATAAGCATAGCTGACAGATTATGAATTATTGGCGAAAATAGAATTTGAACTTTCATAAGCTGGTTCATGGACTAATTCATAGTCAAAAGGACCAAAACTAAAACGTCCGAAAATCAAAACTTCTGAAGACCAATTGCTCCAAAACCTCTAATCTTAACCCTAACTATAACTTTGAAAACATTACAGCCCTTTACCTACCCATAATACTAACCCTTTAAGCTTTTTGGTTTTCGGACGTTTTGACCAGGCACCTCATGGCCTACTCCAGAAGTGTCCAACAAGCTGCTCTTATACTTTATACAGGGGCGGTCCACTTCGGGTGAACATTTTGTGGGGCTGCATTTTTTTCGTAAAGTTACTATAATTTACCCTATATTTGTCATCGCTTAACCCTTATCGCATGGACTTAAATTTTTAGTAGGTTTTGATATTTTGTTATAAACACGACAAATTTTCCGATTTCTCCGGGTGGCATATTTGTTAGCTACACCTCTGGGTCTAACAAAAAGTACACTGAAATATTTAAATATTTTTTCTGAAGTTTAGTTATATTAATTTAAAAAAACTTAATTTTGCTGAAGTATTAATGTTTGAAAAGTAGGATAACTTTGTTGGAGATTGTTTTTTAAATGAGTAATATTTTAGAGTTTTAAAATCTCAGATATATTGGAAATGATTGAAGATTCTAACCTAAATGCAGAAGTATATATTGAACCTCGACTTAACTCATGTTCAGTCATTTCTGAAGAAGATTCTTGTGATGAAGAATCATATGATATAAACACTTTAGGAGCATCTCACTTAGCTGCTTTCTGTACTTTAGGTTCAAGAAGTGATTCTGAGAGTGAAAATGATGTTCAAATTAAAAAAATAGACATGATAGACAAAATAGAAATGTAAAATGGAGTTCGAATCATCAGGAAAACTCTTTATCAACTTCTTTTCTGCCAGAATTTGGTCCATTTTACTACGATCGTCTCTTGAGTGTTTTTGACGTATTTTCTATTTTTTTAAATGTAAATATAATAGATATGATAGCTGAGTACTCTAATTTATACGCTTCACAAAATAATTATAACTTGTGTCTTACTAGAGAGGAAGTACTCTGTTTCATAGGAATTATTATTTTGTCAGGTTATGTAAAACTACCTCGTTCTCGATTATAGTGGGATAAAAAACAGGATTGTCAAAATAATTTAGTTTTGGGATCTATGAGGAGAAAGCGATTTGAAGAGATAAAACACTTTTTTCATGTATGCAACAATGAAAATTTATGCGAAAATGATTGGTTTTCTAAAATTCGACCATTAATAGATATTTTAAATATTAATTTTATGAAGTTTGCTCCGTGTAGGGAATATCACAGTATAGGTGAGACTATGATACCTTATTTTGGTGTTCATCCGACTAAACAATCTCTAAAAGGTAAGCCCATACGTTTTGGCTATCGCCAGTGGTCTCATTGCATTTCACCAGGGTATTGCGTGCAATTTGACATTTATCAAGGGCGAACAAAAAACAATAAAAAAAAGTCTTTTGGATTAGGAGGCCAGGTTCTATTAGATTTCAGCAAAAAATTAGTAGACTTTTCTCCTAATAGCTATCACTTTATTTGCGATAATTACTTTACTTCGTATGATGTCAATCAGATGAAAAACTTGGGAAGAAAAATAACTGGTACTATTAGAAGTAATAGAACAAAAAAATATCCTCTTTTAACGATGAAACAGCTTAGAACAAAAGGTAGGGGCTATTACAATATTTTAAATAATGATTGTATAAATGCATGTCAATGGTTCGATAACAAGTCCGTATTAGCTATTTCAAATGCATGTTCCGATCACCCAGTTAAACAAACTACAAGGTATTCTACCCAAGAAAAGAAAAAAATTAGTGTTCACCAGCCATGCATCTTATATCTTTATAATAAAGAGATGAGATGGGTAGATCGTATGGACCAAAATATTTCACAGTACAGGTGCTCCATACGCGGAAAAAATGGTATTGGCGCATCGTTAGTCATCTACTTGATATGAGTGTCACTCGTCTTGGATAATTTATAGACTAACGCCAAATGACAAGTTAGATCAACTTGGATTTACAAGGCAGTAGGTTGAGTTGCTACTAAATAAGTACGGCATTCCTCCTCGTCCAGGGAAGGCATTAGCTGTGAGGAACCCCAATCAAGAGATTAGATATGACAAAATAGGACATTTTGTGTCACCGATACCCGATAAAAAAAGATTGCGATGTCGACATTGTCATTCGATGACCCCTACTATTTGTATTAAGTGCAATGTTGGAATACATGTGAAATGCTTTATTGAATATCATTCAAATTAATTTACATCTTTTTGCTTGTTTTCTTTTATATTTTTAATAATTGTAAAAAAATTTTAATTGTATTTTTTGGTTTTACTGTAGCAAATAAAGTTTTTACTGATTTCAAATACTTAAATGTCAAAAATATACATGCCTCTAAACAACTATTCAGACTACTTGTTTTATACTGTATTTTTCAAAGTTTAAATTAAAAAATTATATAAGTAGACCTTTTAAGTATCATTTCTTCACAACCTACTTTTTAATGTTTAAAAGCGCAACATATATAAATAACATATTTTCAAACAGTTAAGACAAAATGATTATTTTTATATATTGTGCATCTGATAAAATTTTTAAGGAATAAACATATTAGAAAATTTTTTCTTTATGATTTTATATGTAATAGAAAAATAAAAAAGTGTTTTTAACTTTTTAAACTAAAACATAACTAAATCTATACTGAACTAAAAGAGAAAATATGAAATTTCTAGAAATATGTTCATGGGCATGAACAAGAATTTAATAAAAAAATATTTAAGTTACTTTTACGTGTTACATTTTAATTTGAAAAAAACTATGATGAACAATATTTGTTACATTTTAGTCTTATTTTCTAATTATATATTTTCAGTAGTGACCAGCGCATCATATAGGATACGCCTATTTTTGTACAGTTAAAACTTTGCTCGCTACTTTTTTTTGTTAGAATATTTTTATTAGAGAACTTTTCATTCGATAAAAAAAATTTAAAGATTTTATCTAGTTTTTCGAACCTCAGTCAAAAGGGATATAATTTACTATTCTTAGCTCTGTCAAAAAAGGGTTCAAGAGAAGAGGGCTTGAATGAAAGAAGAGAGCTTGAAAGAGCTTGGGTGAATGATTGAGTTTTAGCAGAGAAAGCGGAAGAGAAAAACAGAGGAGAGAGAAATAGAGTAACTGTGACAGAAGATGGGAAAATCTAGTGGATCATCAACATGTGTTTGCTCTGTGACCTGTGTGCATATTGAAGCAATGCATTATTATTATATAGCTCTCACACATCGTCTGTAAAATATGTTCGATAGGAATTTAAGAGCAGCTTGGCATAATGTTTGATTGCTTCGAAAGTCTGCATTCTTTCTATGCGATCATCATACATGTTTTATAAACAAGCAGCAACTCTTACTTATAGAAAATTATTGGGGGCGAAGGTCATTTTCGCCCCCCCCCTAAAAACACATTTAGGGCGGTCGCCCCCCCCCCCCGGATGTGCCCCCCTGATTTCAAGTGCGTGTTCTAGCTTAATATCATGTGCTCTAAAAAATTATCCACCTTGTCAAATATTATCTTCTTCTTCTTGACCATGACCGATATCGATCCTTGATAACTCTTTCTACTTTTCAGTCTAAAAATTTTTTTTTGTTCCATATTTTCCTTCTAACCTTTTTTGAGAGGTGTTATTTGACTGTAAAAATATAGGTAGCACGAGATCGAATAGAAGTATGATTGATAACAATGATGATTCTCCATAGTATAGTTAATATGAACGATATTGTGAATCATATATCTAAAATACGATTTTTATTTGGTGTCAGTAGTGGAGGGTTATTAAGAATGATAAGGTAGGCTTACGTATGCCAAAATAACAATATTATTTTGACCAATCTCACCAATAATACTACTTTATATAATAGAAAAAAATACTTGTATATAGTTGTTCTAAAATCACATTTTTATATGAATACAATTTACAAGAAAAATGATCAGTAACAAATAGTTTATCAGTAGAGTGTTAAGACAAGTGTTTTAGTACTAAAAGGGCCTATCTTAACCCATTTAAGACCAAGCAAAGCAGACGACTTCAGCAATTCCTATTAAATTCCATGTAAAGTAGGAATTCGTCTGCTTTCCCTTTGGGAACACTAATCGTAAATGGGTTAAAAATTAGTTTTTTATAAATATAAAATTTTGAACATTATAAAGACAGTTTATAATTTTTAAATAAATTTAGTTTTAAAACAAGTAGCATATCTGAATTTCGAGTTATAAAGGGCATATCTTAAAAAAAAATACCAAAATTTTATCTCAAAAATTGTAGTAGTTATTTACTATGTCAATGATATATAAAAAAATTTTATTGGGAAAAAAGTAGACAATTATCATCAAAATTCTAGTCCCAGAAAAACATTTACCGACTTACTTCGTATTAGACGATAGAGCAGGAGTGCACGAAAAATAAAAAGTTAGAAAAAAAATTATTTTGTAAAAGTATTTTTATAATTTGTTATTTTTAGATACAATACCTCCTGACATCATATTTAAATTGAAGATCATGTATTTTTATGGCAGAATTATAATAATAACTTTTAAAAAATGTGGTTAAAAATTTTTTATTGTGTGTTCAATACATATCCTTAATATTTAAGCTTTTCCTTTAAACATAATATTTCATCAATTAATAATTTATAATTTCTGTTATTTTAGATTTTTTTATTTCGGTATAATAACAGAAGAATTTTACAATTATGAAAAAACTGACAACATTCATTTTTTAATTAAGAAAACAGATTTTCTTGATGTAGTCAGTTTGGGCACATTACATCAAATTGTAAGAAAGATGCAACTTTCAAATATTGTTCTTCATCCCATTGTTTGTCCAGTTAAAGATGATAGCACAAAGTACAAATGTCATACTTTACCAAAAATGGAGAGTCATCAATTAATCATGCATTAATGAGTTCAAGGAATTGAAACGCGTTGAGAGCATCACCTTATTCCATGATGGTTGATGGTAAAAATTTTTTGTATCACACTAACCTATATTTAGATACTAACAGTCAACTCAAAAGTTCACATGAAGTTAATTTAAATTCTAAGTTATACGGATTATATGATATGAATATATTATCTCATGCGCAATCACTAAAAAGCAAATTCGCTGAACTTGTAATTTTTTTGAACAAGTTGTCTACATGCATAGTAAAAGATTTAACTCTAATATGTTTAAAAGAGACCTGGCTAGGTAAAAATGGGGATTATTTCCGTATACCTAATTATTCTACAGTAAATATCCCTAAAAGATGTTCTAAGCATGGCGGTCTCCTATTTTTTGTTAGAAATGGCATCAATTATCAAATTGATGAAAGTGCACATTTTATTGACTCATTCGAATACCAGAGTATTGACCTTTATCTACAAAAACAGAAAAATATCACGGTTCACAATATATATAGACTACCCACCACCAATAAGGATCTAGTGAATAATTTTTTTTCTTTTTTTGAAAACTTGATCTTTAATATTGACCGAAATAATGTTAATATTTTTTGCGGCGACTTTAATTTTGATTTATTAAGTATGAAGAATTATTTAACGCAGAAGTTTTTTAACTTAATTACAGCAGGCTCACTAATCCCAACTATTACTCTTCCGACACGATATGAAACTCAAAACAACTTTTTACTAAATGAAGACAATGTTGATTATAAAGCTTTTAACTGTATGACATTTTTTTCAGATCATATACCGATACTTTTATCTCAAAATTTGAAAATTAATAAAATAAAAATAAAAAGGTTAAGGGAAAACTTCGATAGGCGCTTGTTTTCCTCATTATCTACACAATTAGACTGGCATTCAATTATTGAATTGTATCCAAATGACTCATCTGAATTATTTAAGCAAATGATTTCTCCAATTTCTGATATGGTCAAAAAATGTACTTCATTTATTGAGTTCAAAAAAAATAAATAAAAGTCTAAATTAAATTCTTGGATCACAGACGAAGTCATGCAAATGATAAAACTACGTGATAAACTTTATCAAAAATGCAAAAAAAGTAAAAACATAAGAATAAAGAATGAATACACTTTATTAAGAAATCGTATAAAGTATAAAATAAGGGATTTGAAACAGAAGCATTATTCAAAACTTTTTTTCAATTGTGATTCAACGCGGAAAACTTGGTCAAATATTAACAGGATTCTAAAAGGGAATAACAATAAGAAAATACTTATTAAAAGAAATGATGAGTACTATGATGATCATACCTTAGCTAATATTTTCAATGAAAATTATGCTTTTGTACAAAATGACTCTTTGCCAGAACAACTCGATTTCAATTTACTTGACAACACAGTTGAGTCCTTTCAATTCGAACTCTGTTCATATGAAATGCTATTATTTGTTATAGATGGAATGAAAAAAAATGAAACAAAAGACATATATGGAATTTCATTAAATCAAGTAAAATTAATAAAACATGATATTTGTAATATCTTATGTAAAGCTATAAATCTTACTTGTGTCTTTCCTGAAATATTTAAGCTTCATAAAGTTGTACCTGTACATAAGAAAAATGATAGGAACTGTGTAGATAATTACAGACCTATCTCAATTATCCCCACACTTTCAAAAATATTTGAAAAATTTATACATCATCAATTGAAGACTTACTTGGGTTCAATAAATTACTTGAATGATTATCAATTTGGATTTCGCCAACATTATTCCACGGAATCTTTCTACTTTTGTTTGATTCATAAGACAGTTGAAATTTTAGAAAAAAATGATGACGCAGTAATTTTTCTTTTTGACCTGTCAAAGGCTTTTGATAGAGTTAATCACTCATCAATCTTGAAGAATTTGAATGAATATGGGTTTAGTAGAAGTTCGTTGTTTTTTTTAAACTCATACCTTATTAATAGGTATCAAATTGTTAAAGTGAATGATGCTTTTTCTAAGAAGCTATCCCTCAAAAATGGTGTCCCGCAAGGATCCATTTTTGGGCCCTTACTTTTCAGCATAGCTATCAACAACATTTTCTTTCTTCCAAACCTTTTTGAATTTCTGCTCTTTGCAGACGACATCTGCGCTTATCTCCCTTTATCTAAAGTAAAAAATGGTGAAGTTATCGAGACATATAGCTTGAACAAGAACTTAGACCAACTCTACAACTGGTGTTCTGAAAAAAATTTGATTTTGAACAAAAAGAAATCCAAATGCATGATAATCTCAAATAAGAATAGAAATATAACTTTTTAAAGTCTACAAGTATTGCTGAAGAAAAAAATGTAAAAATACTTGGGTTATTATTTGATAATAAAATGAAATTTAGGCAACATATCGATCAGTTAGCCCTCGATCTAAATCGAGTCATTGGTATTTTGTTTTTTACTAAAAATATTTTCCTATTGAAAATTTTACTTTTGATTTATAAGCAATTATTCCTCTCTTATGTTAATTATAGCATCATAAATTGGTTTCCCTTTGGGAAAAAAACGTATTCAAATTCTTCAAAAGAGAGCTATACGAGTAATTTTTAACATGAATAAGATGGACCACCACACTTAAGAGATTTTTATTCAGAATGAATTATTGAAATTGGAAGATATTTTTAAACAAATGGTTGGAGTATTTCTCTATAAATATTTCAACGTTTGTTTACAGAATGTTTTCGGGCCACTGAAAAGATATAGGGAAAATCTTTCACATAACAATAGGAACTCTCATAAACATTTAAAAATTGAGTACATACAAAATATAATCTAATCTAGACTTTACCTTTTGTTTTCCATGTGAACTTTTAAGCTATATTTGTTGGTTTGCAAAAAAAAATTTCTTTTATATATTCAACTGGAAAAATCTAATTCACGGCCATATTTGGCTATTGATTTTTCCTATAATGATAATCTTGAAAAAGATAATATAGCTCTTCAGGAGAATATATATTATAAATATTAACATATATACACATTGTTTACTCCACTTTATTATTTTTGTGAACTTTCTTTTTTTATAATAAAATTCTCTCTCTCTCTCTATCTCTTCAAGATTTATCGCAAAGTCTATGGCTGATAGGCCTCTCGATAAGGGGCAGCGGGGGCTGAAATTTATTTTTCCTCTCTGAAACTCCATTGAGTATACATTTTCTTATAGTCATCGCCCTATTAAAATCAGCCCCTCTTACTTATAATTATATTTTTTAGGTTAGACGTTTAATGTATAGATTAAATAGAACACAAAAAAATAACAAGCGTCGATACATTTCTTTGAATAGCTAATGGATAGCTTTTGAAATTGGTTAATAGGAATCTTCACGATAGTTGCTGGATCTTTGTTCTTTAAACCTATACCTTTAACGTCTAACGTTATAATCCTTGTTGAATTGTTTCTTCTCTGATGTTAATGATATATACTTTCTTTTATTTTTTGCCGCGATGTATAATTAAACATTAGTTGTGTTGTTAGGTTACGTTTATATCAATTAACCTTGCATGATGTAAATATATTAAAATTTATGTGTAATTGGTTTGATTCTGGGTAGTGTGTATATTGAGTTGCTAATTCAAATTCGCTTCGCTCAAAACGACCACGGGACCGGCTAGTTTTTTATTGTTTAGGCTACGCTCGAAACATAGAATTCTTGTAGTGTGTATTTTGAGTTGCTAATAGTGTTATATGGTATTGTGGTCAGTTTTTAGAATATTTGTACCTTTTCTGTGTATTTTTCTATTACACCATATAAAAAAATATATTTCAACCAATCAGAATGCTTCAAGAGACACTCAGACTACAGATATATGATGAACTCATCACACATATAAAAATACACACAAAACATATAATAATTTCAACCAATCAGAATGCTTCAAACACATACACACATATAAACTCATCACACCATATAAAAATACACACAAAACACATATATAAATAATTTCAACCAATCAAAATGCTTCCAGCGACACACACACACACAGACACACAGACGCTAGCTTATTATAATATAGATAATTGTACATATAATCTTTTCAATTGTATGATTGGGCGAGCCTATAGCCTTATAGCTGAAAGTCCTTTGATATCTTCAACCAACCAACAAACCAGTGTATTCATATGTACTCAACAAGTTTAAATAACTTTTTACATTAAAAGTCAATAAAGTCAACTTTTATTTCCGTTTAGCAAAAACTCTTTGAAGAAGATCTTTACTTGTTTAGTCTAAAATTTTTTGAACTAATCTATATTATAATAAGCTAGCGTCTGTGTGTGTGTCTGTCGCTAGAAGCATTCTCATTGGTTGAAATTATTTATATATGTTTTGCGTATGTATGTGTTTGAAGCATTCTGATTGGTTCAAATTATTATATGTTTTGTGTGTATTTAAAAACAAATAACTCACAACTAAACCATATATGACCATTAGCATCAGACCATATAAAAAATACACACATAAGATATAAATAATTTCAACCAACAAGAATGCTACAAACAATTACATACACAAAATATATATAAATATTTCAACCAATTAGAATGCTTCAATTTTTTTTTATATTGATAGCACAAGCAATTTTTCTATTCATTATTACAATTTTCTAATAACATATCGCCCCACAATGGATTCTAATACAACCAAAAAAAACTTGAATAAAGCTCATGCTAATTCTAAACCTACTAACAACATTTCTCGGGATATCAACTATATAAATCATCTTACCCATACCATAAATGTTTTTACCAATGATACTAATGAAACACCCCATGATCTTTATGACTACAATAAGCAAGGGTCTTCTAAAAATTTTTATACAAATCATATCTATAACAACAACGACCAAGGGTCTTCTAAAAATTTTTTTACAACTGACCATGCTAACCCTAAAAATCATAATATTTATAACCAAAAAAAAAGAAAAAGAGATAGCGAGACTATAACAAATATATTTTCCATAACTAATACCGATCAAAATTTTGGAAGCAACAAAAAAAATAATAAACAAGAAGATGTTATGCGTAAAAAAGTAAAGCGTGCAAATGAGACTCTACAACAAACCGAAGAACGTAGGCACAAGGATACTTTAGGTCAACAACGAAAGCGTGCAAATGAGACTCTACAAGAAACCGAAGAACGTAGGCACAATAATTCTTTACGTCAACAAAGAAGGCGTACAAATGAGACTATACAAGAAACCGAAGAACGTAGGCACAATAATTCTTTACGTGAAGAACGAAGGCGTGCAAATGAGACTCTACAAGAAACCGAAGAACGTAGATATTGCGATGCACTACGCCAAAGAATTAATAGATTTAATAATACAAATACTCCAAGTTCCCTTAATTCCGCAAGAATAAACAATCAAAATATTTTACCTGATTTGCATTATTTAGGTCAGTTTAACATTCTTTGTCCACATTGTCGTGCAATCAAATTTCCAACAGAATCATTCAAGTGTTGTGTTAACGGAAAAGTAACACTACCAAATCTTGAAGATTTTCCACAAGAACTAAAAGACTTATATTTAAGTGATTCTCCTAGAGCAAGACATTTCCGTAAAAACATAAGAATTTATAATAATGCTTTTTGTTTTGCAAGTTTACAAGCAAATATACGTACACCACCTGGAAGTGGTACTCCATGTTTCAGGATTTCTGGACAAATGTATCATAGGTATGGTTCCCTGCATCCTGTTGAAAATCAAACACCCAATTTCAGTCCATTATATATGATTGAGCCAGCACCGGCATTGAATATGAGAATGGCTAATCCATCCAATTTTACATGTAAAAGAGATGTTATCGAAATAATTCAGAATGTATTAAACAGAGTTTCACCATATGCTGCCGCATATAGGCATATGGCCGATGTTGAAAAAGAACAAGAAGAAATTGCAAAGCAAGAGAACCGTTTACCATCAATAATAACAATGGTAATGCGTGAAGGTAATGACAGAAGAAGATATAATGCTCCTCTACACGAAGAAGTTGCCGCAATTTTCACCAGTAATGATGGTGCCCCTCCACTTAATAACCAAATTGTTGTATATCCCCATAATCAACCTCTTAGACACATCCCATATATTTCTGCAAACATTGATTCAATGATTTACCCACTAATTTTTCCTAGAGGCGAAGCTGGATGGGACACAAATCTTAATCATTTTCCACAACATTCAACTCCGGTGCGCAATAGACTAACACAATTAGAATATTATGTTTATAGACTTGCTTTTAGAAATGATTTTTCTGCTTTGCATTTAGCAGGTAAATTATTTCAACAATTTTTGGTTGATGCCTATGTCAAAGTTGAAGGTCAACGCCTTTCTTTTATTCGAAATAATCAAAGGCAACTTAGAGCAGAAACATATCAAGGTTTGGTCGACCATCTTCAAAGTACTGCTGATGATCGTAATTTACGCGCCGGTAATATTGTAATTCTTCCATCCACTTTTCAGGGGTCTTCACGCCAAATGCATCAATTATATCTTGATGCAATGGCTATTGTAGCTAAAAATGGAAAACCAGATCTTTTTTTAACATTTACATGCAATCCAAAATGGCCAGAAATTGTTGAAAATTTATTGCCAGATCAAACACCTTCAGATAGACCCGACTTGGTTTCACGCGTTTTCAAATTAAAAGTTGAAGCATTAAAGAATGACTTAAAGAATGGGGTTCTTGGTGTTATTTGTGGCCACGTGGATGTTATTGAGTTCCAAAAAAGAGGACTTCCTCATGTTCACATGCTCTTACATCTAAGTAATGATTCTAAATTGTATAATGCAGACGACATTGACACCCTCATTTCTGCACAAATTCCTGATCCTGAAGAAAACCCAGAACTATATGAAATAATTAAATCTTGCATGATCCATGGTCCATGTGGACATTTGAACAATTCATCACAATGTATGCAAGATGGAACTTGCATTAAAGACTATCCTAAACAATTTAATCAGCGCACTATACTTAATAATAATGGCTATCCTTTATATTTTAGACCTGACAACGGCCGCACAGTCACTATCAGAAATGTTGAATTAGATAACAGATGGGTTGTCCCTTATAACCCTTTTCTATGTAAAAAATACAGCGCGCATATAAATTTAGAGGCCTGCGTTAGTATCAAAAGTGTTAAATATCTTTACAAATATGTCTACAAAGGCCATGACACAGCTCATGTTGAAATTAATGAACGCATTGATCATGATGAAATTAAAACATATTTAGATGCCAGATATGTTTCTCCTCCTGAAGCATCCTGGCGCTTATTTACATTCCCCATGCATACACAAAGCCATAATATTATTAGACTCCCATTACATCTTCCTAATCAGCAAACAATTTATTTTAGAGAAGGCGAAGAAAATCCTGCCCTTTCTAGGGCCCATCATACAATGTTAATTGCTTGGTTCTACCTAAATCAAAATGATGAAAACGCCAGGCAGTACTTATACACCGATATTCCTTATCATTATGTCTTCAAAAGTTCGGAAAAAAAATGGGTAATTAGACAGAGGGGGGCTGAGAAAGTAGTAAGTAGGATGTATAACGCCAGTATTAGAGAGGGTGAGCGATACTTTCTACGCATTCTTCTTTTGCACGTACCTGGTGCCACATCTTATGAGTATTTAAAAACATATAATGGAACTTTATATTCAACTTTTAGGGCGTGCATGTATTGCACGTAATTTATTAGTAGATGACAGTTTATGGGTTCGCACAATCACAGAATTAGTTGAAACGGCATCTCCTTCACAAATAAGAACTTCATTTTCTTTTATTTTAATTCATGGTGAGCCAAGTAATCCTTCTCATTTGTGGCAAACCTTTCGTTACGATATGATAGAGGATTATCTCCAGTATGAGTCGGATTTTAAAGCTGAACAATCTGCACTTGCAGAAATTCAAAGTATTCTCGAACAATTTGGTAAGACACTTATTGATTTTGGACTTCCAGAATTGAAAGAAACATTAATTGAAGATCCACCCAATATCCAACAAGCTAGACAAGAAGCTTCTAATTTAAGAAATATGCTTAACCCAGAACAGATTTCGGTTGCCGATTCAGTAATTGGTTCATTAGAAAAAAATGACAAATCTTCAGCTAAAGTTTTCTTTATTGATGGTCCAGGTGGCACCGGTAAGACTTTCACATATAACTACATTATTAAAGAAATAATTGGTCGTAATTTGAATGTTCTTACTTGTGCTTGGACAGGAATTGCTGCCACTTTATTGGAAAATGGCAGGACTGTTCATTCCGTTTTTAAATTACCTGTTCCTGTTTTAGATAATTCAACATGTAATATTAAACCAAATAGTAAACATGCAGAATTTATCCGTAAACAAGATATTATAATTTTTGACGAAGCAAGCATGATTCCTAAATACGCCCTTGAAGCCATTGATAAAATGCTTAGAGATATCTGCAACACAAGTATACCATTTGCTGGAAAAATTATTCTTCTCGGCGGAGACTTCCGTCAAACATTACCAGTTGTAAAAAGAGGAAACCCCGCTCAAATCATTGAAACATGCTTGAAAAGTTCATATATATGGCCATTAGTTAAAGTTTTTCATCTTCACACCAACATGAGGGCAGCTCAACAAGACCACCTCTTTTCAGAATTTCTTCTTTCTCTGGGAAATGGACAATTGCCTGTTAACTATAACGATCCTTTCAAAGATTGTATTGAGATACCAAATCAATGTGTATTAACTAAAAGTGATAACATCATTGCTTCTGTTTTTAATGATGATGGTATTAACGTTGCAGACAAAGTCATTTTAACTCCTACCAATCAAGACTCTTTAGAAATTAACAACCAAGTACTACATCAACTTTCGGGGGAATCTAAAACATATTACAGTACAGACTCTGTTGTTACAGATAATCAAGAAGAAATTGATCTTTATCCAATGGAATTTCTCAATTCCTTAACACCATCTGGTATGCCACAACATAAACTCATTTTAAAAGTAGGATGTATCGTAATGCTTCTTCGAAATCTTAGTCTTAAGGATGGTCTCTGTAATGGAACACGTCTTAGAATAACTAAATTATTGGATAATACAATTGAATGTCAAATTCTTACTGGTGTTAACTGTGGAAAGAATGTTCTCATTACTAGAATTTCACTGTCTCCTAACGATACAAATCTACCCTTTCAAATTAAGCGTATTCAGTTTCCTCTCAGATTGTCGTATGCACTCACTATCAATAAAAGTCAGGGACAAACTTTTGAAAAAGTTGGTATTTTTTTAAGAAAACCATGTTTCAGTCATGGACAACTTTATGTTGCCCTTTCAAGAGCAAGATCTTTTCAGGCCATTAAATTTCAGGTCTATCAAACACATCAACAAGGATATCACAACAATAATTTATATACAAAAAATATAGTTTACCCACAAATTTTTCATTGAAATGAGAAAAAAACTAAAAAAATCAATACTACACAAATATTTTTAACAAAACTAAAAATACTAAAAAAAATCAATTCTAATAAATATATCATAGGTGGATGGGGCAATACAAAGTAGAACCTTAAAGTTGTAGGTAAAAATACTTGAAAATACACATAATACAAAATCGCTGTTAAAAATCAGCCCAATAGACAATTAGAAAAATCTTTAAAAAGAGTAGAAAACAGTCAAAAACATATGTAAGAATCGGAAAACACAGTAATTAGATAACCAATTAGTAGTCGTAGCCAAACAGGCAACAAAGAGTGTGAGATTTCTGGCTCACATGATACCCCCGCCTTTGAGCGGTTAATACCTTTATGGGGGGACCTGTATTCCAGATAAACTAATTTAAAATTCATTTATACATACATATACATATAGGTAAGCTCAGAATAATAAACAAAAAAATCATATTTTCAGAAATACACATGTAAAATGCAGGAATAAAAACCGCCATGTTTAGTGTATGCAGTTCACCGCAGCTTCGTGGCTTATTTTAATTGATTTTCAAATTAAATAACTATATCCTTTTTATCGTGTTGATTTCGTTTGAAAATCAATCAAAATCTGTCAAAAATAAGAATCGTTAATTCAATAGTACTGATATTTTTTGATTAAAATCAATCAAATTACAACTACCAAGAATCCTATTTTTCAAGCGTATCCTAAACAAAAAAAACTAGCCGGTCCCTTGGTCGTTTCGAGCGAAGCGAATTTGAATTAGCAACTCAATATACACACTACCCAGAATCCTATGTTTCGAGCGCAGCGAGAAACACTGTTTCGAGCGAAGCGAGAAACGACCACGGGACCGGCTAGTCTATATTATAATAAGCTAGCGTGTGTGTGTGTGTCTGTGTGTCGCTGGAAGCATTCTGATTGGTTGAATTTATTTATATATGTGTTTTGTGTGTATTTTTATATGGTGTGATGAGTTTGTATGTGTGTTTGTCGCTTGAAGCATTTTGATTGGTTGAAATTATTTATATGTTTTGTGTGTATTTTTATATGTGTGATGAGTTCATATATCTGTAGTGTGAGTGTCGCTTGAAGCATTCTGATTGGTTGAAATATCTTTTTTTTTTTATATGGTGTAATAGAAAAATACACAGAAAAGATACAATTATTCTAAAAACTGATCACCATACCATATAACACTATTAGCAACTCAAAATACACACTACCCAGAATCCTATGTTTCGAGCGTAGCCTAAACAAAAAAACTAGCCGGTTCCGTTGTCGTTTCGAGCGAAGCGAATTTTAATTAGCAACTCAATATACACACTACCCAGAATCCTATGTTTCGAGCGCAGCGAGAAACACTGTTTCGAGCGAAGCGAGAAACGTCCACGGGACCGGCTAGTTTCAAATATTTAAGTCAATCAAAGTCAATTTTTATATTTAACACTTTTTGATTCAATGTGCCTAAAATTGTTATAAGCGATACATACAAGATATCAACACTTCCACAATAGTTGGGCTTTTTTCATCTAATAAAAGGTTTTAGTGTAAAGTTTGCCTGACTGAGGTGAAACATGAAGAAGTTTTTTGTAAGACAAAATTTTTTTGTTGACAAACGCGGTTACATACGATATATCCGCTGCAGAAGTTATGGAATTTTATTTCCAAACTTTTTTATCATAGCATGTTTTTCACATCTTTTACACAAGTTTACCTTAAAAGTTAAGTTATCCTGCAAAATTGTAGGTTACCGACATTAAATCATTCAAAATTAGTAATAGAAAAAGACGTTCTTTTTTCAAATCTATCGGCCACACTTCAGTTCCAATTGTAACGAAATTAACAAATTGGTTGCAAGCATATTTTTATTAAAATCCTCCAGCAGTGAAGAAATTAATGTTGATGATGATGATATTTTATTGCCAAATATCAAGAAATTGTTAAAAAAAAAAAGAAAATCTGTGTCAAACTTGCTAACAATAGTTAGAGAATATTCACGATTCATTGATTTAGTCGGAAAAAGTCAACATAGAGACTTTTTTAATCGAAGATGCCTTTACTTGTTTCTTCAACATTATTTCATTTAAGACGAATGTGGCGTTAAAAGTTATCTTGAAAATAGATTCAAATAAAATAAATCAATGAAATGATGAATATGGAAAACTCTCAAATCTCTCGCAGTACTTATTCCAAATTACAAAATTTTCAAGTTTTAACTTTAGAAGTAAAAAGATCTTTTTCTAAACTGAAAAAACTGCTAGAAAATGATCCAATTTTAAATCAGAAAATGTCAATATGTTGTTGTTTTACAAAGTCATGGATTCTTTGAAATATTTTTCAATACTTTCTCTTAAGTGTTCATAGTTGTTCAATTCAATGAAACTTTAAAACGTCAATAAGGTCAATTTTTTCTCTCAGTAAAAGTCAATTTTTTCCAATTTTTTGGATCAATTTTTCCTCGCCCTGATTATTACATATTTAAAAATAATAGCATTTAAAAAAAATGGGTATAGCATATATAATAATATCAATTTGTACCATAATTCACTAGAATTTTCTAACATTAAAAAATTTAAAAAATCTGTTTACAATGTCCTAATAAATTCCTAATGCATAAGATTTCACGGGTTTTTTCTTTCATACATATTATATATACCTTTCTTATATATATTATAATATAAACTAGCTTGGCAAATGTTTGTTATTTCAATGAAAGAGTCAATGAAAATGCGTTGAAATATATTTATCGATGAAATAAAATTGACCAATCATATGTGATATCGTCATAAAGCACAAAATATACAACTATGCTAAAAACTAATAACTCATCATACCATACAAAAATAAACACACAACATATAGCTTGAGAAATAAATATGTAGCTAACCTAAAAATTCCACCCTTGTTGTGAGATTTCATGTGTTTTTGCAAAAAAATTCAACATAACTTATCCAATTCTCATATTGAGAGTTCAATGGTTATCATATTTTTTGATTAAAATCAATCAAAGTCATAAAAAGTGTTTTTAAATTTCTACTAATCTTAAAATAATTTTTTTTATCAACCATGTTGAACTTATTTACTTTGCAAAAAGTTACATCTTAATTTTATTGGCGCATTAAAAATTTGAAATGTATTCAATCACAGAGAGAAAAGGTCAGTATGTATTACTAATCAATTAGTCGTTTTATGGACAGTAACCTATACTAATTATATTTGGAAAGCGTACTAACTAGTCGGTTTAACTTACTAATAAAAATGAGTGTTAATACTTAATAAGATAGTATGTCATACTGAGGAGAATAGTAAATATTACTGATACAAAGTAGTAAAATGTACTGAATTGGTGGACAAAATAACTAATTAAAATAGTAATGATTACTAAACCAAATAGGACCATATACTAAGATTATTAGTACACCCAATTTATTAGGTTAGTAAGTAATACCAGAGTAACTAGTATATATTTTTGTCCATATTTCGACTATTTAATTAGTAAATTCTACTAGCACATTTATAATTAGCTTGCCCTAAAAAATCATATAAAACAGCTGTACTTTTCAAAAAATTTCAGTCTAGCATAACGATTCAAAAAATAGAAAAAAAATTCAAAAGCTTTATTCAAAAAACAAGAAGCAGAGAGTACATCAAAACAAGATTTAAAATACATTTTTCATTTCTGTATTAATTTTGAATAGTACGGAAAGTATTCTTTTATCTATCGTTTTATCACGTAAAGAAAAAATCATATTTTGTAAGAAAAGCATACTTTTTTTAACACAAGAGGGATATGACAAGTTGAAGATATAGGTAGAAGCGAACAATATTGTGAATGCAGTCAAAAAACAATCAGAAAAACATATTAAAACATTATCAAGATAAAGAGAAAATGAATTTTTCCGATTTGAAAATATTTCATCTTGTAATAGTATCATAATTGGTTTGGCATTGTCTCCATTATTTTCAAAGCTTAAAAGATTTTTAAAACTTTCCTTGAAGAGATTTGTGAGTCCAAGTATTGTTAGAAGTAACTTGAGATCTTAAAAAAATTTGTGTAGAAAACAAAAAAAGAGGAGAAAAAAAATATACATTTTTTACGTTCTTTATTAGATTCCTCTTCATATTGCACTAACACCTTTTCATAGATATGGCTATTGACTTTTTTATCATTGCATAAATTGAATACTGCTTGATTGTATTTTGCTAAACCATCAACTAAACCTTTTTTGATGTTTGGATCCGGTATATCAAGCTTCAATCTTCCAAATTCTATTAAAATCTAAAAAAAAGTAAAGTATAAACTTCAACTATATTTTATGAGGAACTAACTTCACTCTCTTTCTGCAGAAAGGGATATTTCGAAAGAACTTCTTGTATACTCATTTTTAAGCAAAGCATATCATTTCTCCTGTGTGAGTGACTTGCATCCATCCTGATTTTCACAGCGACATCGTCATGAACAGCTTTATTGTATGCTCTCTTGAGCCAATCTATATGTTCGTTGATTATAGTTATATCTTCTGAACTACAAGGTGTATTTTTTTTTGAACTTTCCCCATTGTTCTCAGTGTTTTTTCTTTTTTTTTCCAAAACTTCAGGAACTTTGTTATCTTGAAATTTTCGCTCATTGCCCCACTTGAATTTTAATTTTTCCTTCCAATAGATCTAGATTAAATAAAAAAATATGAGTTTCTATATTCTAAAATTGAAGTATTTCACCTTTGCTGAATCGATAGGAAGTCCGCAATCTTTAAATATATGTGGAAATTCCTCCATTAACATTTCGACTAATTGGTTATACATCTTACTTGTAGGATATCTAAAAAAAATAAAGTAGGATTAAGGAATAAAAATGCAATAGAAACATACAGTCCATTTTTGAAACGAGAAAAATAGATGTAAACAGTCTGAAGTAAGCTGCCAATGTCTTTCTTCTCGAGCTTATCTTTACTATCGAGTTTTTTTACCAAACCTCTTTGAACAAAATTTCTTGGAAATGACAACTCATCGGGCCAAAACGGGCTAAAAGTAAATAGATGAGGCATTTGAATAAAATAAATTATGAAATACCTATCATCAATTTCTCTGGTTAAGCTTCTAGACTTATAAGATGAAAGCGAAGACAACTCCAAATCAGAATCACATTCAGTGTTTCGAATGGTATTTTCGATAACCTTTAATTTTAGTATTCTTTGACATTGAGCAGAATCACAACTTTCTTCATCTAAATCTATAAATTCTTCCATCTCGTAATCAAAATATCGTAAACTAAAATCTTCTATTCCCAAATTAAATCTATCTTTAATAATTTGAGAGAAGTTCTTTCGAGTGATATTTTCAGGCAGGGGAAGCTTCATTGTTTTTTCTCTATAATGCAGGACAAACCTTGAAGTCAAAACATAACGAGTGAAAATATTTAAAATAACAATATATAACAAATGATATATATATATATCAATATTTTTATATATGCAAATTGCAAATATAGAAAAAAAATTTAAAAAATAATATTTTTTGTTACTACAGCATAAGAACCCAAACTAAGATCGGGCGAAGTATACAATGCATATGATTTGAAATCAGCTAATGTATTTATGTCGATAATAACATATTTATTTGACGTTTGTAAAATATAACAAAAAAAGTGTTGATTGAAGGAATTCAAAATCAATCTTTTACACAGAAAATATGGGTTTCGCTCAAAAATGAAACATTTGTATATGATATTATAAAATATATCAGTTTTGTCTTGGTTATAGCTAATAATACAATCTTTTTCACGGTATTCAATACCGAGATAATGTAAGGATTGATAACTTAAAAATCTCTCACCGGTATTAATAAAAGGTTGTAATATTTTTGAAATATCGCTAGAAATTAATTCCATATCCAAAATTTCAGGTTTGGAAGTAGTGCATTCATATGTATCAAGAAAATTATTATAAGCACTGTAATAGGCCTGTAAATATTGGTGATGAGTAGCAAGAGATTTCAAAATATTAACATAATTTTTAGTAGAATGAAAGAGTTCTTTAAAATAGTTGTGTTTTCCCTCAAAACGTATTGTTTGGAGAGCCAAAAGGGGACCAAAATTTTGAACTTGCTCAGGGTAATGTATAATATAGTGAAATTTAGGTTTAAAAGACGTTTCTGGAAAAAAGTTAGTATAACGTGAAAAAAACTCTTCAATTATATCCTTCATATATTTAATGTGACCATGATCAAGCTTAGGTGAACATATCAACTTTAAAAACTCTAAAAATAGTAAGTAAAATGACCAGACTTGATCTGATTTTGGAATTTTCTGCCCAATAAAAAGAGGTAAAAATCTACCTAGAGCCCACATCTGGGCTGCAGTTTGCTTAACCCTAAAATTTCTCAAATTTTCTGGAAATAAAAGAGGTTTATTAGACTGGTCTATTTTTTTAAAGTTGAAATTTTTCATTCTGACATTTAAGAAAGTCAGCGTAAAATAGTCGTTTTTGACAAAATAGCCTATGACATCTTGTAATAAATAACACAAAGCACCTTCGAAGACGTCATGGCAAATATCCGAAGGCATTCCTTTTATAACATTGAAAAAGGTGAGATTATTGAATGGAGAATCACGTTTAACTCCATAAATTTTAGATAAAGAGGGATCCTTAAAAACATTTTCAACATGTAATTTATGTAAATCAGGTGATCTAGAAACAAAATTATCACAACTAAAACAATTTTTCAATTTGTCACGATTAGACAAACAAAATCTACAAACCCGGTCTGCATTAAAAGATTCAACAAAGCCTCCTAAACTATGTAAAGCTAAGTTATCTCCTACTATTACAGATACTGTACCAAAAAATGTATATTTGGAATTATTTTTAATTATTGAAATACCTTCTTGCTCCAAATATTTTAGATCATGTATCAAAGGCTCCAAAATTTTATCATAACCGATTTCTTTAACTAATTTTGACATACATAAAATGACAGGCTGAATAAAATACAATTTAGATCTAAAACGTGAAGGAATATTACCAAGAGTCATATAAATGCAACTTATTTTCACCTTTTTTACTTTTGTACCAATTGGATTGGAAATTACAAAATCATCATGATAGAGAACTATCTGAAGAGAATTACTGTATTTTGAAAACAATTCATTTGTTTTGAAATAGATTCCATCTGAGTAATCTTCCAGAATACTGTTAGAACTATATCCTTTCATTACAAAGCTAAAAACATCATCATACACAAGAAGATTCTTAAGGATTTCTAGTATGGGAATATACTGATATTTGTAGTCTCTGTTAGGAACACCATTATAACAATAATCAATGGGTGATATATATCTTAGATGATTTCTTACAAACATATTCAATTTATATTCTGTGTTAATGTTATCCAAAGCATATTCTAAAACCGATTTAAAATCTAACTTTAAAGTGGAAAGCGTTTCATTATTTTGCAATTGGGATAAAATATTTAACTTCAATTTTTCATTATGAGATTTAATCAAAGATAAAAATTTGTTCCCAATCAAATTCAAAACATTAGATGGAATTTTTGAAAGTTCTCTCAATTTTAAAAATAACAAGGCAACATCTTTTGTCATGTCAAATACTGTTTCATCAGGAGAAGGTAGAGGAGTAATAAAGGTACTGGTACCCGGACTACAATCATTATCAGAAATTGCTTTTTGTTTATAATACTGAGTGTAAAAATTTAGATGATTCCTCTTCAAATGTTTAAGATATGAATCTACTTTCAAAAATGAACTAGAACAGTGTTTAGAGTCACAAGTTATTCTAAAATTTAATTCAGACTCATGAAACTTCCTACAATGTTTAATATAACTGAAAAAACATCTAAACTTCAACCTACAAAATGGGCACAAATACATTTAGATTTTAGAATAGAAAAAGAAAAATATAATTTACGACATTTTAAAGGAAATGTTGGTATAAGACAAGTTGAAAAAGATATTTTTTCTGTTAATTTTTCTAGTCAATCTTCATGGAACAATCCAGTAGTCTAAAGCCAAAGGTTCATCTTTAGAATATTTTATTCAAAGAAACAAGAGTAATTATAATTTTTAAACTTATTTTTAATTTTTTTTTAATTTTTTCTTACTCAGTTAAGAACCAGATACATATTCAATTAGATAGAATTTTTAATTTACAAAAATAGATGTGCGATTGATTTGTAATTTTAGTTAAAATGCACAAACAAGTTAAAACTTCATATTGATAAAGTGGAAGAATGTTTGTTTATGTATCATCCAAATAAATTTTGCTTAGCGATGGCCCTGAACTCGAAAAATGTTAGAAATCCTATTGAAACTATGCTCAAAGTTTTCACTAATTTCTTTGTCTGTTTAACTAAAATGTTAGTAAATATGATTTTTACTAGAGAATTTTTCGACTTACTAATATATGTTAGTAAGAGCTACTATTCTTTTTTCTCTGTGATATAAACTTAACAATTATAAAGTTATTTTCAAATATTTTGAGTAAAAAGGGCTAAAAAAATATTATAAATAATTACAATTTTATTAACAAAATATTTTTTTGCCAACGTTCCTTTTTCTGAAATACAAAAATTTTTAAAATGAACCGTTATATTTTAAGTTTACCATCCAATTTTCCTTGGTTTCATTTCATGAAAGTAAGATACTAAAATTGACATTTATAAATTATAATAACATTAATTAAAAGGAACAATCTAATGTTTGGTAAAAAAAAACTCTGGTCTCTTAACAAGATCAATTAGAGCATCGATAACGACTTTTAAAAGCCGGGTTCCTATCTTTATCTCAAAATGGCGCCTACTAATAAACGAAATCATTTTATTCTATTTTAAAGAAAATTCGAAATGGATAAATAAGACTATATCAACTTTTATTAAAACATTTTGAAAAAGACTTTGTAGAAAACTTTTAATACTGACTATGATAATTTTTTTCGATTAGGAATTAGAAAATAAAAAATTTGTTGCTGACCAAATTTTAGAGTTTATGGAAAAAATTCAAAAAAAATCAAAATAAAAAAGACCAACTTAAAATGAGATAGGACCAACATAGAATAAAAAGAAGAACTTAAAATGAAAAAAGACGAACTTAAAATGAAAAAGAACGAACTTAAAATGAAAAAGAACAAACTTAAAGTGAAAAAAGACGAACTTAAAGTGAAAAAGGACGAATATAATTTGAGTAAGGACGAACTTAAAGTGAAAAAAGACGAACTTAAAATGAAAAAAGACAATCTTAAAGTAAAAAAGGATGAACTTAAAATGAAAAAGACGAACTTATAGTGAAAATGCTATATCACCGGTTTGAAACCAAATATTGGCATATCTTTGTACTTCTACATTGTTTCAAAGATGAGAGCTGATTGAAATAATGATGACGTATTTTCTAACAAATCATTGTTAGTTTTAACTCCATCATTTTTATCTATCTTCATTGTTATACACTTATCCTTATCATCTCTTCTTTTTTCATCATTTTTTTACAATCCTTTCTCTGCTAAAAGAATATAATTCCCTAGATTTTTTTGTGCTTTTTCTCTATCAAATGAACACTCCTTTCAAATCAATTGAGTCTTTCAGGTGAAGAATACAGCAACTTCCCTTCTTCTTGCTCAAATTCATCATCTTCTTTTTCTGATCGTTCTTTTTCTTCGTCTTCTTCCATTACTTTCTCCTCTTCTTCTTCTTTTTCTTCTGATAATCATAAAGATAACGGAAATGTCATAGAAGCCTCAGATGCTACTTAGTATTTTTTGATGCTCCTTTAAAAATCGGAATAATTAGAAGTATCAACATTAGAGATATTGCTAATACACCACCTGACCCAAAACAAGAAGCCAAAAGAAAGAAAAATCCGTTTTCAATTTGGAATTTGTACTTTCCTCCACTCTTTTTACTAGAAATTTTCAGGTTCACCAAAACTTAAATAAAAAGATATATTCATAGAAAAGAAAGAGTTTCAAAAGAACTCTTAAATTTTTATGAAAGTTTTAGCATAGACAAGCTACTTGGCTATATTTTAGTTTTATAGATGCTTGGAATAGAAGGAGACCAAAGTCTTCCATTTGATGAATTGTATAAAAGTCCACGACCTCACTTTATGAAAGCAGTAATGGGAAGTAATGATTTGAAATTTATTATACGATTTTTGCGATTTGATGACCCATGTGAAAGAAGTCAAAACTCAGATAAAACAAAGGCTTTTCCATTGCTCAATGATCATTTTGTAGACATCTTGAAAAAGTATTATTTTTTCTATCAATAGTAAGTACTAAATTGATTTTTTTTAAGTTTTGTACCCCATTTAATTTCGTAACTGTTGATGAACAGTTGGTTAGATTCAGGGGAGGTTGCTATACTTTCTAGACATCTAGAGATTCTAGACTTTTTTTTATGTTTTAGTGTCCGAGATATGGATAACAAAGTTAGCAAATAAAAATTACTTTAGTGGTACTAAAATTGTCAAAAGTTTAGTTGAGAAAGCAGAGTTACCTTTAGGTATTGGGATTTGTTCTGATAGGTTTTTTATGGATCATAAGGTATGGGAATGGACCAAGGACAAAAACTTTTCCATTTTAGGTCCCTTGAATAACGATGTGTCCATACATTTTTAAGAAAAAATATTTGGAAACTTTGAACCTACAAGAGTGTGAATCCAGGACTCTCTTTTCAAGTCGCTCATTATTAGTAGCATATATCCCTAGAAAGCATGCGAAAAAAATTTCAAAGCAGTTTCGATGATGAGTAACCAACATTTTAAAGAGATGAAACTAATAGGATCTAAACGATTACCTGATTCTATTGATACATATAATTCGTAAAATCAGGGGCTGATAAAGCTAACCAAATGCTAAAAAGGTATACTACCTATAGAACATCTAGACGATGGCATATGGTTGTTTGGTCGAACTACTTGGACATAGCAGGGCTGACCATTTATATTATATTAGAAGAAAACATGAAAAAACAACCCTCAACTTCAATTAGTAGGAAATTTTATAGAAAATACACTGGAAGGAGAAGTGTAATTTCACAAATGTGTTTTCAAATTGCAGAGATTTCTATCAAAATATATGTTCAAAATAGAAACATAATTTCTGAAGTTAGATTAATTCTGAAATCTTATAGAATTCATAAACCTAAAAGTGTTCCCATTAGTTCTGTAAGGAAAAAGAGGTCCGTGCCAAGTTTGCAAAGAAAGCAAAAAGAGAGCCTTCCAAGTTATGTCACATCTGCCTCTTGAACTGTTGTAATGAACACAAGAAAGTTTTGCGTAAAGACTATTTTGACGATGTGTATAATTGAACTGTAGTTTACTTTGTTTCATTTTTATAATAAAATATAAAACACTGTTTTATATTTTTTCAAAATATTTTTTCTCTACAATAGTTGATTTTGACTTTCTATGTCAAATGAAAAGTTCTTGTTATAGAACTTTTTACTTTTATTTTATTCGAAAAATTGGTTCTTGTCCTAATTATTTCTTTTATTAGCAATGAAATAGTTTTACAAAAGAATACTTTCATATTCGAAATTGTTATGATAAAATTCTGAAAGTTGTTTGAATAAAACAAAAATATCCTGATTGTATTGCTTTTTCTTATTTGTTCACTCAATTTCTGTTTTTTGATACATAAATTAGACTATTTTCTGTAATTTAAAAAAAATAACTTTCAACACTTTCAAAGTGACTAGGTTTATTGAAGCACTTTTTTATTTTTATATTTGGTTGTATGAATTTTTAAAACTTGTCAATATTGAAAAAATGATTAAACCAAAAAATTACATATATGTCGTTAATTTTTATTTTCTGTAAGTCAAATTGATACGCCTCTATAATTCAAACTTTTTTTGCTATAATGTTGTTTCAAATATGTATTTTGAAATTTACATGGTAGTAATTTTTCAATATCTGCTTTATTTTTGTTAAAACTTTTGAAAGTTATAAATTAAGTCTTATTATACTCTAAAATTGTTGGTCTTCTTTTTCCATTTAGTAGTATTCACTATTTAAAAATATATATGGCTCTCAGAGGATTAGATTCTAAAATATGCCTTTTTTTGGCTCTTTTAGCGCAAAAAAGTTGTGTAAACCACGTCATTAAATGATTTGGTCGTTAAACGAAATCCGCTTTAGTAGACATTTTGCTGGGCATGTATTTGTACAGTAGGCTATTGTATTGCTTACGTATAAGCCATTGATACTGTACTGTACTTCTTTACTTACTATTGTTTTTTTGTTAAGAATAGGTGTACATACTGTACATAAATAAAGATATTACAGTATTTTATGTTTTGTAATTTTATTATTTTAAATTTTAACACTGAAAAAAATCATGAACAATTCATAAATTAAAGCCTTCGAATTTCTCGCTTTCTGGAATTGCATCTGGGTCGTCGATGTCTTCATTACGCTCACTAGAAGGCCCAGAATCTTCGAGGTTTACACCATTCTCACGTGAGGGCCCGAGTAGGGAAGAGTCAGAGGTTTGTGGGTGTGAGACTGACAAGGTGGGGGAAGGAAAACTAACACTTGGAGATTTAGCTTTTCTAAAAAAAACTTATAATCGACAATCTGAGTCGTCTGTCTCTTTTTGTGATCGTAGATCTCACGATAACATCTGAGTTTTTCATTCATGTTTCTCTCAACTTTTGTAAAGCGTTCTACATTGGGGTCCATCGCTTCTATTTCCAACATAGCTTCATTTATCTTTGCAAATGCACTTGCTAAGGCTTTTGCAGTAAACTTTATTTGTATCTTTTCAGATTTTTCTTTTTCATTTTCTAATTCTAGTTTTCGCTGTAATTGTAACTCTAACAAATCTTCATTACCTAACTCCCCTTCAACATAGTTAACTAACTCTTGTCATCATTAGAGTCCACTTTTAACTGCAAGATGTTTGCAAGATCAACAATTATCTTATTTATAATTTCCGAATTTACTTCATAATCAAACCCATTAAAATTATTCCCAAATCTTTTAAGGCATTTTTTCCATATAATTTGCATACACTTTTCTGTCACTTGCTTCCAAGCTTCATCAATATGCTTGATACATTTCAAAATGTTGTAGTCCCTCTAGAATTCCCGAACATTCATCTCGTCGCTCTCTGTTGCAGCTACTGCTTTGGCAAAAGTGATGCGCAGATAATGTGCTTTAACCCTATTAGTTCTGGGCAAAATTTGTCCGCTCAAGTGCTGGGGGGCGTAAAGTGCCCCCCCCTATTTTTCTCAGATATTAATAAGTTTTTATAAATATTTTTAATGTTACATATATATTTCAACTATGCTGAATTCAGTGGTGATATCCATTTTTTATTAAAATCAATCAAACCTGTCAAAAAATTGATTTATATTTGACAGCTCATCTCAAAAAGGAACTTTTTATTTAAATAATTATATAAAGTTTTTTACGCATGTATACCCATTTTCAAATATGCTGAATTCAGTGGTGATCTTCATTTTTTATGAAAATCAATAAAACCTGTCAAAAAATTGATCTAAATGTGACAGCTCATCTCAAAAAGGAACTTTTTATCTAAATAAGTATATAAAGTTTTTACACATGTATACCCATTTTCAAATATTCTGAATTCAGTGGCGATATTCATTTTTTATGAAAATCAATCAAATCTGTCAAAAAATTGATCTAAATGTGACAGTTCATCTCAAAAAGGAACTTTTTATCTAAATAAGTATATAAAGTTTTTTACACATGTATATACATTTTCAAATATGCTGAATCCAGTGGTGATTTTCATTTTTTATGAAAATCAATCAAATCTGTCAAAAAATTGATCTAAATGTGACAGCTCATCTCAAAAAGGAACTTTTTATCTAAATAAGTATATAACGTTTTTTACACATGTATACCCATTTTCAAATATGCTGAATCCAGTGGTGATATTCATTTTTTATGAAAATCAATCAACCCTGTCAAAAAATTGATTTAAATGTGACAGCTCATCTCAAAACGGAACTTTTTATCTAAATAATTATAAAAAGTTTTTTACACATGTATACCCATTTTCAAATATGGTGAATTACGTGGTGATAATCATTTTTTATGAAAATCAATCGCTCAAAAAATTGATCTAAATGTGACAGCTCATCTCAAAAAAGAAACTTTTTATCTAAATAATTATATAATGTTTTTTACACATATACACCCATTTTCAAGCATGCTGAATTTAACTGTGATATTCATTTTTTCTATAAAAATCAATTAAAGTTATCAAAGCATTGATTTATATATGACAGCTCATCTTAAAAAGAAACTTTTTATCTAAGTAATAATAAAAAGTTTTTTACACATATATACCCATTTTTAAGCATGCGTAATTCAGTGGTGATATTCATTTTTTTATAAAAATCAATCAAAACTGTCAAAAAATTGATTTATCCCAAAAAGAAATTATCAGGCACAGTTTTTTGAATTAAACAATTACGTTTAATAGAAAGTATAGGGAGGTGATGAGTTTACCGTGTATGGCATTTTACACACATATACCCATTTTCAAGTAGGCTGTGTTTACTGGTTATATTCCTTTTTTTTTTATAAATATTAGTCAAACCTGACAAAATAATTTAAATATGACAGCCCATGTCAAAATTAAAATTTTTATTCTTTTAAAGTTTTTTTTACATTTTAAGTATGCAGAATTTAAGGGTGATGTTCATTTTTTATGAAATCAATAAAACCTGTCAAAAAATCGATTAAACCTGTAAATCAATGTCAAATATATAAACATAAAAATTCTCTGGTAATTATTTTCTTAATTTATTTAATAAACCAACTTTAGGTGTTTAATTCACTCAAAATATTTCATTCTACAGTAACTTATGTAACTCGATAGGACCTCCATCTTTTTGGCTACAAATTCGTTATCGGCTCGTAGTCTCTACGTCATATTATAATTTACAGTATGTAATTTTGGTATTCATTCTATGATGATCCTTACTTGGTAGCTCTTTTTTCATTAGAAATTTATATTCTTCAATGTGTGTTCGAAAATTTTTTTATAAGGATAAAATTACTTTTTTCCTCTCTCAAACCATTCTGATTAAACAATCTTCTTGATGTTCTTAGACTTGTTTATCAGTATCGTGTATTTTATTATCAGGCCAGAATATTTGTCAACCCATCTCATTTCAAAGGATTTTTTATGATGAATCATTCGTGATGTTGATTGTTCAATTAGAAAAAGTTGTCAACGTTCTTCATCTAAAAAATTACTTCTTTGACACAAAAGGAAAAAGATGGACAAATTCAATTTAAAGTAAAAATATCTTAACAGTGACAAAATTCTCACATATTGAAATCTGTGCCATTTTTGATAAATCTGACCTATTCTAAATTTTCAGATTTCCTACCCATCTTAGCTAAATGTTAACTGTAATCCTAGATGATAAGCTATAGATTTAAATATTTTTCATTTGTAAAAGAGGAACTTATTTTTCACAGTCAAAATCTTTTTTGAAGCATCTAATATTATATAATTAAACCACTTCCTAGTTCATTAGAACATTGTAGATCTTCCATTTAGTCAAGATACATATTTTTTTTAATTATTTGTTTTGATCACATGTTCTCTTTTCAATTAGTTTTCAACTTGGTTCCTTCTCTCATACAAATTTTCAAAAGATTTTATAATACGTTTTATTTTTTTTAATAAATATTTCATACTCAAGATGATTGTAGAAAGTATTATAAGCCAAAATATACAAAAAAAAAGTATATTTTTACTATATACCTAATATGCAGCCATTTTTTGAAAATTTTTTACAGAACTGATTTTCAGGCATACATTACTAATTCAATTGCGGCTTCGAGATATTTTTTAACCGTATTATCCAAAATTCAGCACAGAAATGACAGTATCTAGAAGTAAACCGCAAATCTGATCCAAGCTTCCAGATATTTTAAAACCATAAATGCCAAACCTGAGTCCAAAAATGAAACCAGCATCTTCCATTTGGCATAAAAACAGATATTTCAAAAATATTTCTGTAGACAAAGACGTAAATCAAAAATTTGATTGACTCTTTCAGACATTTAAAACCTCTAATTGCAAAAAATGATTTCAGAAATAAAAATTATCATGGTGAAATTGGTTTAAAAAGATATATTTCATGTAAAATTAGAGAGAATATTTTGGGATATAGTTTTCAGACATAAACCGCAAATTTGATTGACACTTGCAGTAAAACCTCTAAATGCGAAAACTGTGTCCAGAAATGAAATCATCATGATCTATTTGCTATAAAAACAAATTTTAGAACTAAACGCAAATTTAATTGATACTTATATGTATTTTCAAATTCAAAGTGCGAAAATTGAGTCCATAAATGAAACTAGCATGGTTGATTTGGTATAAAAACATATATTTAATTGAAATTTGAATGAATGTTTTTGGAGACAATTTTTAGAAGTAAACCGCAAATTTGATTAACACGTATAGCTATTTTCACATCCTAAATGTAAAAAATGAGTTTAGAAATGAAAACAGCATGATTGATTTGGTATAAAAACATATATTTCAAGAGAATATTTTTGGAGACAATTTTCAGAAGTAAACCGCAAATTTGATTAATACTTATAGGTATTTTCAAATCCTAAATGTAAAAAATGAGTTCAAAAATGAAAACAGCATGATCGATTTGGTATAAAAACAAATATTTCATGTAAAATTGAGAGAATATTTTTGGAGATAGCTTTTAGAAGTAAACTGCAAATTTTGACTGATATTTTAAAACCTCTAAATTTGAAAAATGAGTTCAGAAATGAAAACAGCATGGTTGATTTGGTATAAAACATATATTTCATTGTAAAATTTGAATGAATGTGTTTGGAGACGATTTTTAGAAGTAAACCGCAAATTTGATTAAGACTTATAGGTATTTTCACATCCTAAACGTAAAAAATGAGTCCAGAAATGAAACCAGCATGGCCGATTTAGTATAACACATATATTTCATTGTAAAATTTGAATGAATGTTTTTGGAGATAATTTTTAGAAGTAAACCGCAAATTTGATTAACACTTATAGGTATTTCCAGATCCTAAACGTAAAAAATTAGTCCAGAAATGAAACCAGCATGGCCGATTTAGTATAACACATATATTTTATGTAAAATGTGGAGGAATGTTTTTGGAGACAATTTTCAGAAGTAAACCGCAAATTTGATTAATACTTTTAGGTATTTTCACATCCTAAATGTAAAAAATGAGTCCAGAAATGAAAACAGCATGACCGATTTAGTATAAAAACATATATTTTATGTAAAATTTGAAGGTATATTTTATTAGGTATATTTTTGATTAATCAAAATTTTGATTGACATTTTCTAAAAAGTAGGCATGATTATTGAAAAAATTAAATATATAAAGTGTTATGCATTCGAAACTGTATATAATTATAAATTTTCAGGGTATTATATAATATAGATCCTAAGTTATAAGGTTAAGTACAGATAATGTCAAAATTTTGCTGAAAAATTTTAATTTTTTATTTTGATTGACAGTTTTGGACATGAAGGGGGCATTCAACTACCATGAAAATGGTTTCAAAAGATGCAGCTAGCGATTATAAGAAAAGTCACAATATTTGAAAGGATATGATTTA